>OU862917.1:49056726-49644226 GCA_917880885.1 Limnephilus marmoratus
TGCTTGAAATGGCTTTATATGTCTTTGATTACCAGATCTGAATATCCAGGTACATCCCAAGATTCCTCTTCCCCGTCTCCCTCCCTTGCGCACTCTTTTCAAGCCTCAAAAAATACCATAAATTTAAATCTCATAGTCCCGTTAGCTTGGAACATCGGGAGCAGTGAGGTTTCTCGCGAGATATTCGCATTTGTTTAAATCAGGCAAATACGTTGGATAAGACACAACGGTTATTTGAAGAGCAATAAATAACGAGATCTTGAAAATTGAAACGGCTCCGAAAGGAAGTTATATACTTCAAGTTCTCAATATAAACAGTGCACTTATTGAGGGAACTGGTGAGATTATTAACGTAAATACTGCTACTTCAGGAGGCACGTGCAGCTGTTGGGAGTGGAAAATACCAGAGATACAGGAAATGTCAAGAGGATGAAGAGACCAATTCACCTATGATGCCAACGCCCCGATGGGAATAAGGCTACGCTGGATGACACATTGTGGAACCAGAAGACATAGCCAAATATCCAATGACAGCCCTGGTAAACCTTATCAATGGACCGGGTTTATGTAAAAGGAATGAGATAAAAATGGAGATAGAATTTAAAAGATACACAATGGACCCATGATCTAAGTGTTTACGGGATCTTAAGGGATAATGCTGGACATTGTACAACTCCTACTCTCAAAACATCACTAAAAGATAGGATTAAAAGTTCTCGCTTTCATGGTAGCCTGGGTGTCACAGACATAAACAATAAGCTGAAGGAACGATAGTTAAGATGATATGGGTACACAAGACGGAGACCACCAGACCATACAGTGACGCAGACAATGTCTATAAAGCTTCATCGACAGTCATCCAGAGGAAGACCACAAAACTACTGGATGGCTCAATGCTCCAAAATATTACAGAGAAACGGCCTGGATACAAGCAATACCCAGAACTGAGGAAGATATAGCCTGAGAACGTGAAGAGCCGACCTCAACAGCCTACCCAGGCAATGAGCTGGAACAGCACAAGAAAAAAGAAGAAAGTTCATAGTATATATCCTTCGAAGTAAAGTATAATCCATCCACCAATAACAACAGGTGGGATTTCTACCGACTCTTTAGGAAAATGAGACTGGAAGTAAAAACAAAAGATCAGAAGTATTGGATACGGTTTCAAAGATCATCAGACCAATGAGTTGTGTTGCCGATGTCGATGATACTGTGTGAGATCTTGTACTCTTGTTCTAGTAGCTGTAGTGTTCAAGGTATCTGTAGCAAAGACGCCTTTGTATATCCTACAAGTTTACTGAGATGTTTTGTATTCCCCAAGGAATAACAGGAAATTAAGGATCATTAGTTAGAGAAGGGAAGAAAGGGTTCCGCGCGTTTATCGCAAAGTCGAACGCCCCGGGGAGAAATAAATAGCAGAAATACGTGATTAAAATACCATAACTCGAATACAAACAACACGAATTTGTGTGTTTTAAGTTTACACCTGCGAATCTGAAGGATCCATGCTTAGGAGACACGATTACAATTTATTGTTTTGGTATCTATGGAATAGAATTATTGGTTCGCTTTGTATTTGAAGAAGATTTTTGGTGATACTCGAATTATTCACATGTGGAATTGGAATTAATGTTTTTATACTCTCTGTCTTATCGACTTATTTCGACAATAAAAGGAAAAACTGTATTCTTATTTACTCTTACTTTGTAAGTATGCCAAAAACATTGTTCTGTTAAAGAAAGTATTCTTTTATAGCTTCATTCCTCGACCACGGAGGCCAACAAAATAATAATATTCAAAATATCTCCGTCATAAATCAGGGAAAACATAAAGAAAACTTCAAAATTTTATTTATGAATTTGCGACCCAAACTTGTTCTCCGCGGGTAATGCGACCCACCCCGACCTAACCAACCTTAACCCCTTACAGTTTAGTTTACAGCGGGATGTCATATCTTGGTTTAATTGAATTAATTAATCAGGCACGCTCGCGGGTCTCAAAGGGTTAACTGGTCGTGAAAAATTACTAGAGCACGTAGCCAAAGCCCTCGCGTCCTTTCACGTGAAAACTATATCGCACTTGGAGCGGGCGTGAGCGGGTTACTGAACATAATACACTGGAAATAATCACAACTAACGTGTTATGCGATATATTGAGTTGTATTATTTGATAGTTTGTAATAATGTTACGTATGGAATTTTTTCTATGGTAAATTGTAAATATCTAAAAGAATATTACGGCAAAATTAAAGTCTTCTTTTGATGCCATTTTCTATTGGAGGTTAGCTATCGTCGTGTTAATCTTCACCGTAATAGCTGTAGCCCGCAACAAATTTCAATTTGGTAAGTAGGTGTAGATACCGCCGCCCCGGGAACAATTTGTTGAATAACCAATGCCCCTGCCATAGGCCACCCCAAGTGGTTCGGTTTGGTGATTTAACAGGAGTGCCCGGCTCTTGGAGTGAGGTTTGTCTAGGTCTTGGCGGCGAATGCGTTTGTTCAACTGCGCGGCAGGGTTGGGAGAGACTAGTTGAGGGAGATCTTACCTAAACCTTTCCAGCCGGTTTTTCGTCATGGACCGCAGTGGGAGGGATGGATTCATATATTCGTCGATCTTAGACATTGACCCCCTAATATCGTTTTCTATTACTTTTTACTCCTACCCACCCCTAATATCTTTTTCCTTACCATAACTTCCTCTCATTCATTTCCCTAAAAGAACCCACTGTATAGCATCCCCAAAGATAACATGGGCCCAGAAAGATTTTTTGGGCCTCCTCTTAATCTAAAAAAGTTAAATTCTTAGTTCAGTACATAGTAAAACATTCTTACGCTCTCTTTTGCTGATGATACTACATATCGTCGAATTAGTTCTTAATTGTCCAAACGACCATTAGAAAATTTTACAGGAGTAAGTTTTCTTTTATTTTTTTAACGAACATTATAATAGGTGTTTAAGGTATGTAAAGCTATTTTCGTAAACGTAAAGGTCTCATTGGTTTAAATAATTCTTAGTTATTGATTAACTGTCATTTTTTATACTTTATTTTTATTTTTAAAGTGGAGATTGCACAAAAATTAAAAAGGTCCTTTGGACAATTAAGAACTAAGGCAACGATATGTAAAATGTTCTGTGGCACCAACACAATTACATGCGCTTTACACGGTGGATTTTTTTCGTTCCAATCCTCACATGGAAACTATATTGGAAACCTTATGAAAAATATTTACTTCACACGATCACTATGTTCATACTTCATATAGATGGTTGCCAGTAGGGAAGAAATAATATTTTGGGACGGTATTAAATCGTCAAAAAATGCAACATTCGAAAGCATCTGTCATTTTCCTTTGCCGCTGCCATCAGCAAATCATCAAAAATACTCGAAATTCACAACGCGGAAAAGTTAAACTCGTTCACAATCAGTAATAAAAAAACTAAAATGAAATATACATTTCCACGTGCGTTACAAGGTTAGAAATGTAATGTCCATTATCTTAAACTTTACGAAAATCGATACCAAAATAAAACACGTCCCATTTTTAATCTCGCATCCACATGAAAGGAAAGGCGACCAGAGAGGACGAAACAAAATATCGTGTAGACCTCCTATTAGTGCTATTTATTAGAGATGCTACGAATATTCGGCAGCTATTCGGTATTCGGCCTATTCGGCTACTTTTTAACTATTCGGTATTCGGCCGAATATTGCGATCCATTCTGCCGAATACCAAATCATGAAAAATAACGCCCAATATTACTCAGATTTTAATTTTATTTTAACGATAAATCAGCATAATTTTTAAAATATATCAGTGTTAATGAAACCATATTTTTCAGCATTTGTTGATAGCATATGATTGCGCTTTTCATCATAAATTATACCTGCTTCCGAAAAAAGCCACTCACTACACTGCTACACTGCTCATGGGAGATGACAAATAAATGTTAGCAAATTCTGTTAGGCTTGGATACTTTTTGCGTTTGCTGACCACCACTTGTAAGGGTCTGCTAACCAATCTGGGGGAACAGTTTTCATGTATTTTTAAGATATACGCACTACAAGTTTCAATGTATTTTTTAAGATATTATAAGTAACACAATTAGATGAAACAATCAACAAATAATGCGTGTTGTGGCACGACCTATTCGCAAATGAAACAAATACGCCCACGGCGTGGTTACCGCACGCACTTTAATGATGCAGGTCGGAACCTGTCACCCGCGAAATGTACTAAGTGATACCGAATATTCGGCCGTCGCTTCGGCCGAGAGCCAAGCCGAATATTCGGTATTCGTTATTCGGCAAAATTACTATTCGTGGCATCTCTACTATTTAAGGCCGTTTCAAACAAAAGATTTCAAAGTTAAAATTTAAGCTCCGTAAGCGTTCTATTTAGGTATATTATTATTTCATCTTGGGCCAGTTGTTTTACAGTACTTGGATGAAGTTGTGAAACAATCTCTCCTAAGTATATCCATTTGCACGGGTTTTTTCTTTACTTGTTGAACTTCATGTGAAAGTGAAAATATTGGATAATGCCTAAAATAAATAAAACGTGTTTAACTAATTATTCATAGCTTAACATGGTACAATAAAGTCCGTTTGAAAACGTGTGAGAACACTCTAAAGCGATGCACCACGTCTTATAATATTATATAACATTTGGAATTAGGCCGCTAACAATAACATTATATATGTGGATTTAAATTCCCGCTTAACACCAACCGCTTGTTTTGATTTATGCAAGAAAAATTTTAATTTTTTTTTTACATTAACTCCACACAGGAGGCCCTGAGGAAAATAATTTCCCTAAAATAAAAAAAAATAATTCCCTACCTAAAGCACGCAAATTTTATTTATAAGCGATCAAATTTTCCAACCAAAAATACATGATTTTGCTTTATTAAGTAAATTTCGGAGTTATTTTTTTCCAACATGTCATGAATTATTTTAATAAATCCTACTAATGTTATAAAGGCGAAAGTTTGTATGGATGTATGTTTGTTACTCTTTCACGCTAAAACTACTGAATGGATTTTAATGAAACTTTACAATAATATAGCTCATACATTAGAATAAGATATAGGCTATAGCTCAAAGCTCTGGCATAATGAAATTTGTATAAAAAATTGAAATAGGTGGCACAATTAGTAAGATATCCAGACTTCTTTATTCGATTCAAATTATTAGGTGAGTACTTTAAATAAATGCGTGTGAGGAGGGGGGGGTGGAGGGGGTAAGAGGTTGGAAGGGGGGATGAGAGGGGGGGATGGGGGGAGGGAGATGGAGGGGGGGAGGTAGAAGAGGCGGAGTGGGAACCCCCCTAATACCATGCAAGCGAAGCCGCGGGAAAAAGCTGGAATTATTATAAAATCTGTTCAAAATGAGCCACTTTTCCCGTAACCGCATTTGCTAAATTAGAGAGTAAAATAGGATGCACGGAAGCTTAGGGAACGTACCCATACTACGTGACCTGTTCAGGGGGGGGGGGTCATAAAAATACCACGCTTGGTCACAACGGGGGGGGGCTTAGGTTTTTATCACGTATTCAATCTAGAAATCTCGCGATTTTTTTCGAGCTACTAGGGGAGGTTTTTAAGTTCGCGGAATGAGAATGTAAGTGATTAATGGGGGGTACCGCTGAATTAGGTACTAATTGAACAACTCATTTTTAGGATAAACACCGGGTTTTATCGTAATTAGGTAATTAGTCTTTGAGCTATCGTCGACCAAACACTTCAATCGGGAAGAAATTGTGCAATGTGGAGAAAATTGAGTTCCGCGCTGTTATAAAGTTCCTTTAAGTTAATTTAAAGATCGGAAAATGTATTAGGGTAGTAGGTGAATATGTTGAAAAGGAAAAATATTTTTGGTTTTTATTTCCACTCCTTACCCAATCCGCAAACTTAAAAATCCACCCTCGTACATTCAACAAGTGAAAATGTTCAGGGAACGTGTTTGTTGAAGATGATTGAGATGAAAAATGTTTATAAAAATAACAAGACTTTCGTTTCCATAAATTACGTTCCGGTTTCAATATATTTTGACATAAGTTTTATCTTGATAATATTTTTTCCACTTGTAATGCATGCACTCTTGCTGTCACGCAGCAAGCGCCGTATTAATAAAGACAAATATAAGCCAAATAATGCATTTTTTATTTTTTGTTAGCAAAAAATTATTCGAAACCATATATATGAAATACTACGTGAAAACTGTAGGGGGGGGTCTTGGAATATACTACACGTGGTCACCGGGGGGAGGTTAAAAATTGCAAAGAGTGTGTCACGTAGTATGGGTACGTACCCTTACGATAGTTCATGACGATGAACAACATAAGCATTACTCGCCATCTGTTGGCGTATTTCCGCACTAGCGAGTCTTTATCGCTCCTGTCGGTAAAGTCAGATGAACCTCAGAGCAAGTGCGAGGCGAGGCGTATTTACTATTTGCCCGCCACACTTACCTATTACCGCGCGTTTTCCTCCCGCGACAAAATATCCCCGACACATATACTCCGACGTAATATCCCAAGGACAAAATATCCTACGGACAAAACATTCTCCAACAAAACATCTACTGAAAACTAACCTAACCTAACTTAACCTAGCCTAACCTAACCTAACCTTAATACCTTATTTTACTATTTTTGAATAATAATTTGTCTTTGAAGGATGTCTATATTATTTTTGTATCATTGTACTATTTTTGAACAATAAATTTATTGTCTTTACTGGTTGTCTGTATTATTTTTGTCCCATTTTTTGTTAGGTTAGGTGAGGTTAGGTTCGATTTTGTTAGGTTTTTTGTTAGGTAGGTTTTAGTAGGTATTTTGTTGCGGGATGTTTTGTCCTTAGGATATTTTGTCGGAGGATGTTTTGTCCGTAGGATAGTTTGTCGGGGATATTTTGTCGGGAGATATTTTGTCGGAGAATATTTTGTCGGAGAATAGTTTGTCGGAGGATGTTTTGTCCATAGGATATTTTGTCGGAGGATGTTTTGTCCGTAGGTTATTTTTTCGGGGGATATTTTTTCGGAGGATGTTTTGTCCGTAGGATAGTTTGTCGGGGGATATTTTGTCGGAGGATGTTTTGTACGTAGGATAGTTTGTCGGGGATATTTTGTCGGGGGATATTTTGTCGGAGGATGTTTTGTACGTAGGATAGTTTGTCGGGGGATATTTTGTCGGAGGATGTTTTGTACGTAGGATAGTTTGTCGGGGGATATTTTGTCGGAGGATGTTTTGTACGTAGGATAGTTTGTCGGGGGATATTTTGTCGGAGGATGTTTTGTACGTAGGATAGTTTGTCGGGGATATTTTGTCGGGGGATATTTTGTCGGAGGATGTTTTGTACGTAGGATAGTTTGTCGGGGGATATTTTGTCGGAGGATGTTTTGTACGTAGGATAGTTTGTCGGGGGATATTTTGTCGGAGGATGTTTTGTACGTAGGATAGTTTGTCGGGGGATATTTTGTCGGAGGATGTTTTGTACGTAGGATAGTTTGTCGGGGATATTTTGTCGGAGGATGTTTTGTACGTAGGATAGTTTGTCGGGGGATATTTTGTCGGAGGATGTTTTGTACGTAGGATAGTTTGTCGGGGATATTTTGTCGGAGGATGTTTTGTACGTAGGATAGTTTGTCGGGGGATATTTTGTCGGAGGATGTTTTGTACGTAGGATATTTTGTCGGGGGATATTTTGTCGGAGGATGTTTTGTACGTAGGATAGTTTGTCGGGGATATTTTGTCGGGGGATATTTTGTCGGAGGATGTTTTGTACGTAGGATAGTTTGTCGGGGATATTTTGTCGGGGGATATTTTGTCGGAGGATGTTTTGTACGTAGGATAGTTTGTCGGGGATATTTTGTCGGGGGATATTTTGTCGGAGGATGTTTTGTACGTAGGATAGTTTGTCGGGGATATTTTGTCGGGGGATATTTTGTCGGAGGATGTTTTGTACGTAGGATAGTTTGTCGGGGATATTTTGTCTGGGGATATTTTGTCGGAGGATGTTTTGTACGTAGGATAGTTTGTCGGGGGGTATTTTGTCGGAGGATGTTTTGTACGTAGGATAGTTTGTCGGGGGATATTTTGTCGGAGGATGTTTTGTACGTAGGATAGTTTGTCGGGGGATATTTTGTCGGAGGATGTTTTGTACGTAGGATAGTTTGTCGGGGATATTTTGTCGGGGGATATTTTGTCGGAGGATGTTTTGTACGTAGGATAGTTTGTCGGGGGATATTTTGTCGGAGGATGTTTTGTACGTAGGATAGTTTGTCGGGGGATATTTTGTCGGAGGATGTTTTGTACGTAGGATAGTTTGTCGGGGGATATTTTGTCGGAGGATGTTTTGTACGTAGGATAGTTTGTCGGGGATATTTTGTCGGAGGATGTTTTGTACGTAGGATAGTTTGTCGGGGGATATTTTGTCGGAGGATGTTTTGTACGTAGGATAGTTTGTCGGGGATATTTTGTCGGAGGATGTTTTGTACGTAGGATAGTTTGTCGGGGGATATTTTGTCGGAGGATGTTTTGTACGTAGGATATTTTGTCGGGGGATATTTTGTCGGAGGATGTTTTGTACGTAGGATAGTTTGTCGGGGATATTTTGTCGGGGGATATTTTGTCGGAGGATGTTTTGTACGTAGGATAGTTTGTCGGGGATATTTTGTCGGGGGATATTTTGTCGGAGGATGTTTTGTACGTAGGATAGTTTGTCGGGGATATTTTGTCGGGGGATATTTTGTCGGAGGATGTTTTGTACGTAGGATAGTTTGTCGGGGATATTTTGTCGGGGGATATTTTGTCGGAGGATGTTTTGTACGTAGGATAGTTTGTCGGGGATATTTTGTCTGGGGATATTTTGTCGGAGGATGTTTTGTACGTAGGATAGTTTGTCGGGGGGTATTTTGTCGGAGGATGTTTTGTACGTAGGATAGTTTGTCGGGGATATTTTGTCGGGGGATATTTTGTCGGAGGATGTTTTGTACGTAGGATAGTTTGTCGGGGATATTTTGTCGGGGGATATTTTGTTGGAGGATGTTTCGCACGTAGGATAGTTTGTCGGGGGGTATTTTGTCGCGGAATGAAAAGTCGCGGAACCCCTATTCACATTCATCTTCCGGTCGGGCGACCCCTGACGGCCGAATACCGAACACCGCCATGTTCATCAGACTTTTTTATTTATTGTATTTTGTATTATTCTGACGTGATGCTGTCAGGTTCCTACTGACGCGTCAGGTTTTGTTTTCGTTACTGCTTTCGGTCTGTGATTCCCAAATCCTAACTGACGTTTCATGCTTCCCTATTCCGATATTCGGCAACGTGTGAATCCATCTTCTTTCACTTATCTCTTTATTATTTATTCCGTGCAAATCCTTACACTTTTTATGTCTGCGTTTCTTTATAAAGGCTATACCAAAATTCACGCGAGAAGTGATTTTGATATAAAACATTCGTTTTTAATTAAAAATTTAACATTTCTAATTGATTCATAAAGTACACAGTATGGTAGGGTTATATATGGAACGATATATTGGACAAATGACCTCCACGGCTCTGCTGGCACATATGCAATCTTTTGACGATTTTCTATGACCGTTTTGCATAAATGTTGATACAACGATCAATTTCCTCTTTCAAGGCGTGGGCTGTCGTGGACTTGTTGGAATAAATGTAAACTCTTCCTCCATCCACAAGCAAATGCTTTTAATGGAGGAAAAGTAACATTGTAACATGTTCCATTTTTTAAGATAAGTACTAAAATAAAAAAAAATAATAAAATAAACCTTAGACATGAAAAAACCCAAAGAAAAAAGCCAAACGGCGTTAAATCGCACGATCTGAGCGGTCAATTCTGGTCACCAAAACGGGAAATTTCACGACCGGGAAATGACTCTTGCAGGCTGTATGTCATGTGGCACCGTCTTGTTGAAATCATTTTCCGTCCATATTCATATCTCGCAATTTAGGCACAAAAACATAAGCCAATTTCAAATATTTAATTAAGCTAGAAAATAAACCCATCAGTCATCATTTGGGAATAACTCACATAATGACTAGAATTAACGACCTTCAGTCAAATTTAAGCAATGAAGTTATTGGGGAACTTGAAAAGGATAATAAGCACTAATAATTTCAGTCAGTTTATTCAGAAATTAGTAAGGCGTGGGTAATAAAAATAAAAGCAACCAATTTTTTTCGAACATACATCTAGAAATAATAACAATAATAATATATCTTTATTCAATGAAATTGGCAACATAACAACTAAAAAAAGTACATGTTCAATGTAGATTACAAATAGGTTACATCCGTACAAAAAAATTAACAAGAGTAGAAAGTAATGTAAGATCGGTTACACAGAAGTAGCATAATTATACAATATTTTTAATTGTGTATAGTCTGCCTCACTAGGTGAACCTGTATTGAGGCAGAATTTTTTGTAAATTGTTTCTCACAATTTTATCTATGGCTTTTTATAAATGTATAATGTAGGTTTCTATACAGCAAAAACTTTATTTTAGATTACATTATTGTTTTTTTTTCGTTATTTGTTTACAACATCTACCGGATCTGCCGGATCTGCCGGATCTGCCCTAATGATGGACACTGCAACGATGTCCGAAACGTTGGCTAAAGAAGGAGGCAGCGCAACACGGCATAACACCCCAAAAACAAATAACGAAAATGCTTTTGGCCGTGAAAATCTTAAAACTTATCTACATTATTGTTTGTATATACACAAAACAAAAACTGCAAGATTATTATCACAATAACAACTGTCAATGACAGGGCGCTTGGGTGAGAGCATAAGTATGGGCTCGATCATTAGAATATAAATACATCGTCCGTAAGTGGTGTAACCACAGTTTGATAATGCCTTCAGATGGCGATATAACTGTCACGCGTAATAATTATTATTATAAAGCAGAACTTGTTTATAAATAAACTGTTCTTATACATTGAATAATAATATTATCGAATATATATATAAAAAAAAATTAAAATGGAGTGCAACAAATTAAACTTGAAAACAACAATAAACAAAAATATGATCTATCATGTCGCGATAGCGAATAGTATTAAAAGGGCGTGCATGTGTGCCAGCAAAGAGATATCCTGTTCTATATACGAGTATAACCCTACACTGTATACTTTATGAATCAATTAAAAATATACAATTTTTTATTACAAACATATATCATATATCAAAATTAATTCTTGCGTGAATTTGGGACACCCGTTATATATTGTATTCCCTGAAAAAGCTCAGCATTTATTGTCTGATTTTATCTTCATTTATTCGGAGCAAAAAGCTCTGATTCTTCCAGCACTTCTTGTTCTCTTTATAATTTCTTATTTTGCTTTTCTTCATAAAACAAAGAAAATTTTACTGTTTTGGCTCCGATTTGCCAATATTTTTGTTTGAACATTCATTAATATTTTATTGTACGGTGGAAGGTGATTTTTTGCGGCAATGTTTTTATGAAGAAAAACTCTACCAAAAGATATATTATTTAATAGATTTGCTAGTTCAGGAAAGCTTGCAATTATTTCTCTCTTAACTTTTTTTAATAAAACAACGCTTTTACCTCTGAAAGCATGACGTTAAGTACCAACACAAAACAGATCTACAAATTCTATTATTATTTCTATATCAAAAACTAGTTGATAATATTTTGGTATCGTTAAATAGAAACACACATTACTGTAATATTTAATATTTTGAAACTGTTAATTCTTGGAATAATTTTATTTCATTTCAGTCTTTATTCCTTTTAGTTCGAGATATTCATACAATATAAATAAGTGATAGTTAGTTTTAAAGCGTTTGATTATAAATAAATTAAAATTTATATGAAATACTGATACGTCCCTAATAGATATACATTTTTGTCGGGATTCTACCAATAACACTTCAATGACGTTCCACAATATCCATTAATAAAATAAAAATAAAAGGTTAAAATAATTTTATTGTACAGAATTTAGAGCTAAACTTAAAACTCATCTTTTCAGACGGTCGTCTTCATAAAGTCAAAAACCTTTCACCTTCACCTTCACAGCCCGCGACATTTTAAATAACTAATTGTATGAAAATGTTAGCAAATAAAAACTTGTAAGCTTATTCAGGTATTTTCACAATTCTTTTAAAAATTGCTATAAACTCTACTTTTGCCACTAATCTTCTCAAAAATGAAATAACAGTTATAATGGAGGATAGAAAATGTAAAATCAAGCAATGTTCAGTGTTTTAAATATAGTGTTTTATGCAAAGTGCAAAGTAGCATCTTATCCAAACATTAACTTTCTAATAAAAGTGTGTTTATCGGAAGTGACTTGCCAGGTATGTTTTATAAATCTGTTAGTAAATAATAAAATTCGATAGAGGCTAAGAATCCATAATAAATTGTACAGCGCCCTTGAGTTGATTTTTCACAAAAACGGCGCTCTATAAATTATCCAATTATGTTTTTTTTGTCTTCAGGCTTTACGCCCGGGTTAAATCTTCCCCACAGGAAAAACTAAACCCTTTCACACACTTTTCCACAAATGATCATCTGGTCAATTAACGTTATGCAATAGCACTCCATAAGTATAATAAATTCAAAACAATACAAGAACAACTTGTCAACCTACCAGAGACCAAATGAGAAAATAATTCACCGATTCCAGATATTTTCATATCAGAGAGTTCGGCTCGGTAGAACTCCTAATTGGATCTATAAATCCTACTAATTCCTCAATAAAAATATTAAAAAAATCTTTTGTAATCCTACATGAATTTTAAATGACTGATCTTATTATTATTATTATATTTATAAAAGCAGAGTTTTTCGGAGGCAAAACATCCGCTTGTCTCATCAAATTTTTAATATTTTACTAACATGTTAAAGGCTATTAGCTTCGTCCAGACATTCCACACAACGCACGTGAGCCGTTCCTAACAGCAGATAAATGATTAAGCAGTCAAAGGGGCAAAATAAAGTGTATGAAATCAAGTGTCACCATAATGATGTATGCTGGCCTTCCCATTATCTACTTATTAATTTACTTCCTAGCTGGGAATGACTCACGTGCGTTGTGTGTAGTGTTACCTGGGATGTCCAACCCAAGTTGTTTAGTGGGCCTAAAAAAATTACTGGGCTTAGGTGGGACACTTGGGGGGGGAGGGCAGTCAGCATTTACCGAATTGCTGACCGTTCGATCCATCCATGGATACGGGTAATAGATGGATATTACCGTTAATTTTTACCGGTAATTCGGTGTCAAAAAATGCTATCATTGTGAAACCGCGACCTCTAACGCTAGAAGACATAAACTGACTATAAGAGGCTGGGTGTGTCCTTTGCACTCATCTTCTACTTCTTATACTTATTAAAATCATGTCAGTTGCAATCGATCTCCCAAGCACTGTGCGGAAAAATATAATGGTTGGAATTGATTGCGACCTGATGCGGCCATGCGCCTGGAACTTTTGACAGGCAATAAATAAAGAACCCCCATCAAGAGTCCGAGGTCTAATAAAAATATAGTTCTTAATTCGAAATATAATATAAATTTTTGAGAACAACCTTTTTGGCACAAAAATTAATATTCAAAACATGGAAAACTAAAAAAATCATTTCGGGCTGCAACAAATGTTAATTGGGCCGCAAGTTGAGGATGCCTGCCTTAAAAGAAGCTATTTAGCTAATATTCAACCGATTTGCTATTAAATAATCAATAATTGTAAATTGAAAAGATTACCTACCAAGAAAATGAGATCAAAAGCAAAATGAACCATTTAGGATTTCAAATAACCCACAAGTTTGTTCTCAACACAAATAAGTTTCGTGTATACATTCATTGTTTGATTTGTGTAGGAAGGTTTTGCTTAGGTATTGTTTAGCATCACATGGCTGAGTAGATTCCCAAAGATCTAAACTTAGTTGGATTCTGAGGTTGATCGGCTTACTAGCCCAGACTTGGGTGGTTTCTTATAACTTATTATTTGCAAATCAGAAAGTGACTGAACAATTTAATTGATCGCCGGGTTGATAAGGGATGGTAATCTTCAAATACTTGGTCAAACTTTCTAACAACCTTCAACGCGCTTTTAACAAGGTTTTGCAACGTCATAATGAGTTTCCACTATGATATTTTAAGTATTTTTTGCAATCAGTGCTAAATTCAGAATATGTATTTTAGAAAATCGTGAAATCATATTTATTTATTTAATAATCAAATCAAATTAAATCATAATCAAATCAACAAATATTTATTGTACAAATAAAAAATACAAAAGGTGTAGCTTATATGTGGATATTTTGGACTATTTGGACCATTTCTTCCAGCTAACCAGATACATGTTATATATTATAATGTTTATACAAAGAAGAAAAATACAAATATACAAATAAAAATACTAAAATAGCTTTTTCATTTACATGAGGTATTCACATAAGGTGTAATGACATTTATTTAAAAGGTAAGTGTTTAGTGACCATTTGAATTTGTTTGTATCTTGTATTTGTTTAATATTTTAACGGCCATGTGATATGGTCCTTTTTGGAATATTGTTTTGTTTAAGGCGATATTACACATATCAACCACATTGATGAGATTTGGTAGAACGGCGTATAATTGAAAGGGTGTGCTGTTTAGACGTACTTGACAGAAGTGGACCATACAATCACATTGCTGTCATAGAGTTTAGAATGTCTTCGAAACAGGTCGTGCGCGCGGGAATTATATCCCTCTGATTTAATGTTCCACAGGCTTGGATAGTTCTTAAAGTGCTCTAAGAATAGAGGCGTATGCTCTTCCCTCCATTTAAAAACCATTTTCTATGTTGAAAACTCGCTACAAAATAAACAGTCACAGTTTGACAATTCAATACGCGCGCACAGTGCTGCCGCGCATGCAACGCCGCATTCGCGCATGCGCACGAAGGACAACAGAACCAATCGCATTGAAAATATTAAACAAGTTGAATATTTTCAATGCGGTGGAAAGATGACGCGCAATGACATAGAAATATTCAATGTCTTGTTTACACGGTGCAATTTGGTATCTACAACCTAATTGCGAGGCAGAATTGAAACATGTAATATGCCCATTACTTTTGGTATTAATAAGTTTTCTGTGAATCTTGTAGCGTATTCATGTGTCGAGTATTTTCTGTAAGAACTTGACTGTAGATGATCGCACTAACATGCATAACTTCATTATATATACATACGTCTGTGACTGTCAGAATTTTCAGATTTTTAAACATAGGTCTACCTGAATCCTGACGAGTAGAGTTTGCAATATTTCTTATGCATCTTTTTTGGATGATAAAAACATCTTTGGCGTTTACTGAGAATTCTTGATAAAAACAATAATTTGAAAAATGACACTTAAATTCAAAGTAAGTTCGAGTTTATTGAACTAGATTTCAAGCTGGACTAGCATAACAGAAAACCGAAAATTGTATTTGTTTAACATTTTTACTGCTTATGTTTGCTAATATTTTTTTACTCGTTATTTTTGCTAATATTGTTTACTTGTTATGTTTGTTAATGTTTTTACTTATTATGTCAGCTAATATTTTTATTTGTGTCTGAAAAAATTTATTTTTCGTATTTAATGTATGTGTTTCTTTAATACCGTGTGTTAACCTTTGACTGCTGACGTGGGTCCGCTCAGTCCCAGCATAATAATAATATCAAAATACTCCCCTCCCCCGTGAGTGACGCATACGCCGCTTCCAGTAGCTTCTAATTTAGTGATGCCAGAGCCGTAAGTCTTAAATTTTAATTTTTTAAAGTTAATTATCATTTTTTTTTTGCGGGCCTCTCTGACCCATTTTCGGTACTTACGTGACTTTTAAGTTTATTTTTACTGTACGAAAATAAAAATAAACAAAGTTACTAAAGTTTTATATACATGGTTTATTTGAGACACTATTGAAATATTATAATAAAAGTGAGTTCATTGTTTTTATTTAGTTTAATAGATAATACAGACTGATTTCTGATCTGAAGTGATTTTTGCCAAAAATTATTACATAATACCCAAATTATCAAATATAAGTTACTTAACAGCAAAAAAGTATTTTATTTTATTTTACTTTATTTTAATGTATATAAATTGTCTAACAATTATTCAAAATTTTCATGGATATCAAATATATAAACATTTAAAATAACGAGCCGCACAGGCAGTTAAAGGTCAAATCAAAATATCAGTTAATAAAAATGTTTGTTACGAAATCAAAATATCATATTATTATTAGTGAAATCAGTTATTTGTATACCAACCGAGTAATCTATCAATAATGATTTATTGTACCGTTAGGCAAATAGTTTGAAGCTTTCATGATCAATAACTATTTATCCAGCTAGTTATTTGTTGGATATTGTATATTATTGTATAGGTATGTGTAATCTTAGTGATCGGTTAGGCGCTACTTGGTCTTGATGATAATATTATCAGATAACAAAGCAATAAGCGCTGCTATCACCGTACCACCATCATGCTTGTTGAGCAACAGAACGCTAGACTTGTTTGTTATTGATTTCATAGATATCAAAAGGTTAATTAAAAAATACCGTACGTAGGGTAGAATGGGGCTAGTTGAGCCTAGGGGCAAGTTGTGCAATTTGAATATCTCAAAAACTCGATCGCACGACAAATTTTCAAATTTTAGAAAGAAGGGAAACAGCGCGCGGTCGTCGGAGACATACTGCTTTTGTGACACGCAATTTGTTTTTTTTTTAGCGCAAACATTGACGGCCTCCGTGGTCCCGAGGTAAGACCCTCGAATCACAATCCGAAGGTCACGGGTTTGTGGTATTAACAATTAATTAATTCAAATTAATATATAGTACTAGCCGATACCCGGCATGCGTTGCTGTTCAAGAAATAGTTTCTCCCTGCATGTCCATTCCTGCCTTCCCTCCCTGCCGCTAAAATATATGGAATACACGCATTTTCAAACCGCTCGCGCACCACTTCTAGTAATTTTTTTATACAATTTTCATAACGCCAGAGCTTATCATTATATATAGAAATACTCTTTTGCTAAAGTGCAATGTTATCTATGTAAAAAATTTGAGTCAATTAACAATAATTTTAATAGGGACACCCTAATCATATTCTGGATAGGGACACCCTAATCACCTAGCGATATGATATATACTTTACGTATTCTCATTCCTACCAAATATATATAAAAAAAAAATCATAAAAAATGGTCAAGCCGTTCCGGAGGAGTGCGACCACAAACACGTTCCAGAGTGCCGCAAATACTCTCAGTATCGCCCTGATATAAGACCACCATTCAGAATTGAAACGCTGCATGAAATGGCTTTAGCCGTGTTTGGTGACCAGATCTGAACAGCCAGGTACTTCCTCTCCATCTCCTTCCCCTCCCCACTACCTTCAGCCTCACAACGTACCCCAATTTGGGATGCCACAGTCTCATTGGCTCCAGACGGGAGCAGCTGGGACTCTTGTGAGGTATTCGATTAAAATAAAATATTGGCTTTAACTTTTATTTTGCTCATCGTGCCCCATACCCTTGTTCATCCCACTCATGGAGCAGGTTGAGCAACTATGAACTTTCTTACATACATGACATTTCCTTATAAGTTATAACTATAATTGTATTTGTTTCTGGAGGCGTTTAGAGCATGATAAATTGCCTCAACAATCAAGATACCAAGTCATTCTGATGCACCGTTTACTAGATATGACTGACTTGTGAAAACTTGCTTATCTAGCCCCGCACTACCCCAACCACCTTAAAAGTCGTAAATTGCGCAACAAATATTTTTCGAAAATAATAAACATTTTAAATTCGTTTTTTATTATTAATCAATCGTCTTTTAATTGGACTTGGAAACACCCTCGAAGCAAAAATTTCTAAATAACGCTATTAAAATGCTCTAACGCTGTCAAAAAGTTTTTGAAGCCAGGTCTACGCTCCGACGCCTTTGAAGAAAAATAAATTAAACAGATGATTTCATGATTTCCTCATGTAACTTTTTTTTTCATTTTCTACCAATGAGTTCGATTTTCTCAAAAAAGAAAGCTCTAATTAAGTTATTCTACAAAATAGACTGCTAATGTTATGTAGATTCACCGGTTTCCGGCTTATACGACAAAACTCCATTATACGAGTTGCCGGATACCCTGTATAATGGAGTTATGCCTACTAGTAGGATCATCTGTCGTCTTTTTTATCCACTGGAGCGCTTTTTGCCACAACATGGCACTATTTAAAATACTTCGTATTGCTTTGCTGCCAATTTTTCCTTATTTGTAAGTAATTAAGTAGAAGTTTACGATTTAATTATATTTTTTTTTATAAATCCTACGAATATGTAATAATGAACAAAAGATCTGTGAATTCATTGGCTATATAGAGCTATAATCAGTTTGTATGTCTCCATATTAAAATTCGAAGGTATGATTTTTTTTAATGTGGTCGGAAAATATTTAAAATGGTCACCACAAAATTCTCAAGCAATCGGAACAGAAAATTTTAAATTGCGCTGTCGCTCCAGTGAATATAGAATATTCCAATAAGATTTGCACTAAAATTTTAACCCCCAACAACATCTTCCGAAATAACCGACCTCTATACATATGTGTGTTTTAGGAGTAAAACGTTTGGAATATCCTGGATAAAATGGTAATATTAATTTGTAATTTGTAGATATAAACATGGGCCCGTTTAATTTAAACTCTTTTAAATAAAGCTTTTAGGTACAAAGGTTCACTAAATTAACAATTTTTGTAAGTAATCTTTTTAATATTGACGACATTATTTGATTATACGAGTAAAAGTCATCTAAATGAACTTGGAAATATATTGTGTTTTTTTTAAGGAAACATTATGTTTTCACTTCTTCAAACACAGCAAACTTATTTAGTGGCATCATTATAAATAAAAATTAAACCAATTTTTAGCTTTAACCTCATTTATTGTTCAAAAATACAAGAAATAAGCGTTGCTTACGAAACATGTTACTTTTTTAAACAATAAAAGTGTGTAAAACTAAGTGCTCGTTTAATTTTTGAGTTTTGCTGTTTTGTTGTTTTTATCACTAAGTAAATTGGATGGCGTATAATATTAATTATTTACAGTAAAGAGGTTTTAAATTAAAAAACCCCAATTATTATTAATGACTGAGCATTGCGAAGTCCTGTTTATCTCGAACGTTTTGCATTTCGTATATCTGTTAATACGTATGTACGTGCCGTTTCCGTTTCAAAATGGTGCACAGTTTAATGGTTCATTAAAAATCCTTTTTCGAATGTGAAAACGTGGTGATAATTTTGGCTTGGTTTTCCAATTTTTTACAATATTATGGTACCTACCTGCCTGAAGAAAGTTTGAAAAAAAAATCGTCAGGGAGATTGTGACGTTTCTTTGGAAAAATGGTTATATCCTTATTTTTTTTAATGTTTACATGAAATATTTAGTTTATAATTAATTAGGTAGGTATTAGGTATATCCCTTATTATAAATATTATGATTAAAAGAAATGATCTGAGAAATTTTTTAGGACGCGAGGTTTACTGTTGACAGAACTACTTCTGATACAACTAGACATCTAGAAAAAATATTGTTTTAAAGAAAGTACAGGTTATTTGTCACATTATTTCTTCAGGTATATCTATCTCAGTGGGTCTATTTGTATATTAAGTTGACTGATGCGGGCATAAAGCAATATCAGTTTCAAATGACCAAGTACTCACCCAGGCTGAACGCAACGGTCAGATGAGAAAACACGACGTGTCAGACTTCCCGCAATTCCGCTCTAGTTTATCCGACACTGTTCACAGTAAACTGTGTACTGCACGCTGTTCCTACACACACTATACACAGCGGGAATACCCGCCACGCTGATAGCTTTATCACAAAGCTAACGGGCTCGGGCCGCGGGAGCTTTTATTTTGCATCTCCATGCGATGTAGCCACGAGCCGCTATCAACTACCAAGTACCCAGTCGGTCATATCACAACATCGCCAGTGGCGTGCAAACATATCCACCCATTTTGGAAGATGTGACGAAAGAACAACTGGAAGAACTTCCATTTACTATTTCCCCTTCACAATTAAATCTTACTGTGGCGGCCCGCGCTAGTGCGCAGGGTTTTTAATCAGAGCAGGTAGTAAAAATAGCGAATTAATTTTAGAAAAACTTATCGACTTGTTCGATGGGATTACAGCCACATTAAATATCCAAATAACCGCTTCAATTCGAATTTATTTATTTATTTATTAACAGAAACAAACAGTACATTAGATACTTTAATTAAAAAAAAATTACAATTAATAAGTATATTACATGGTGGGTACCTATTATGTGTTTCATTGTAGTGTCTATGGTAAGCGTATTAAGTAATTACCGGGTGATGTATGTAGTCGAAAGGTGTGTGTGTGTGTGTGCGCGTGAGTGTGTATGTATGTATGTATGCGCATTGAACAAATTATATTATTGACATGATGCTCTTTTTAAATTTGGGCAGTGAATCGGAGAAAATGTCGAAAATTAATTTAGACCAATAATATGGAACATATGAAGAATGATTTGCGAATTAGGTGCTGCATTTGTCTTATAATTAAGCGTGTGGAATAGTTCTGTATGGCGTGTATACTTATCACAAGCCAACATAACATAATTATTATTTTGTTTTTTTTTTTTAAATGTGAACACACAAGAGTCTCAACAACTCTCAACCGCGTGGAGTCAGTGAGACTATGACATCCTTAATTGCAATATGTTACGAGGCTGAAGGCAAGTGGAGACGGGAAGGAGATGGAGGAGAGGAAGGTGGGGAAGTACCTGGCTATTCAGATCTAGTCACCAAACGCAGCTAAAGCCTTTACAAGCCAAGTTTCAATTCCGAATGGTGGTATTACACCAGGGCGATACTGAGAGTATCTTCCACTCAAAATTAAAGTTATAGTAATTAATAGAGGTACCAACAGAAAGCTTGCATTGCTACATTTGCAATATGTACCGAAATGCACGGCCGTTTTGACACTAACAAAAATGAGTCTTCCCTTGAATATGCATTGCATACACCTGTTTATTTTTGTTTAGAATACAGTCCATTTTTAAATAAGACATAATATGCATCATTTTGCTAACTTAGTTCCTGCTTTTGACGCGTTATAGTAGGGCGGTCGGTAGGGTATATACGCGCGGCGCTGCGATATGACATATTTTTCAAAGGGTAGATTAATTTCATGCCGTAATGTTATAAATTTTAATATTAAAGCGCGTTTTCATCCCGCGACATAACATCCCCGACAAAATATCCTACGAACAAAACAACCACCAACAAAATATCTAATAAACCTAACCTAACCTAACTTTACAAGATGTCTGTATTATTTTTATCCTATCTTACTATTTTTGAACAACTACAGGATGTCTATTATTTTTGTCCCATTTTACTTTTTTTTTTCATGAATACCGCACAAGAGCCCCAACTGCTCCCGTCTGGCGCCAGTGGGACTATGGCATCCCCAATTGGGGTATGTTGTGAGGCTGGAGGCAGTGAGGAGGGGAAGGAGACAGGGAAGTGCCTGGCTATTCAGATCTGGTCACCAAACACGGCAGAAGCCATTTCAAGCAACGTTTCAATTCTGGATGGTGGTATTACACCAGGGTGAGACTGAAAGTATCTTCCACTCTGGAACGTGCCGCAAATGTACTATGTATTATTTAAAATGAATAAATTGTGAAATACACAAATTACTCAAATAAAATTTATTTGCCACGCCGGGATTCGATCCCGCGACCTTCGGAATGCGAGTCAAGCGCCTTACCGCTGCACTACGCCGGTCGTCGTATTTAACAATAATTTATTGTCTTTATAGGATGTCTGTACTACTTTTGTCCCATTTTTTGTTAGGTTAGGTTAGGTTACGTTAGGTCAAGTTAGGTTAGGTTTTAGTGGATATTTTTGCGGGTTGAAAAGTCGCGGAACCACGACAGGGTAGACTGTGCTTATGCGCATGTATGGAATGTACGCCTCTGGTAAGCGCCCACCAACATGATAAATTTATACAGACTCCGCCACCGCAGCCTGTTGCATTTCCCAATGGGTGTTTACAGCACTGGCTTTGTGCATACGGCATGCGGCCTGTTGGTTCTGAACACTGTACTCGTGAATACTCTACTAACTTATATGCAGATTAACTCGTAGATTCGGTGTGGTGTATGTTAACGGTGATTGACAGAGCTTTCAGTTATTTTCAGGAGTATCCGAGTACTAACTACAGACAGAACTTGAAAATCACGAGTTATTGAAATGATTTGCTGACATTTTTTTTATTGTGCCAAATATATTTTATTTGCCAGTGAGATCTTGTAGGTTTTATTTATTTATTTATAACTAGCTGACCCGACGAACTTCCTACCGCCTCAGAATCAATAGCTGTTGAATTAAATTCACTTTTTTTATTAAGTTAAAAATTACGCATTGAAGCAATTATCAATGCAACTGTCCGTGTTTTGTTTTTGTCAGTATCAGAGATGGCGTTGTGTAGGGATTTATATTTTTGTGATTTTCTTATTTTACAGTTACTTACGGGAATTCGGGAGGCGGATTCGGATGCCGCCGCCCCGGGAACCATTTATTGAATAACCAACACCTCTGCCATAGATCACCCCAAGTGGTTTGCTACGTTTGGTGATTTAGCAGGGGTGCCCGGGTTCAAGAGGTGACTTATGTCCGGGTCTTGGCAGTTGATGCGCCTACCCACCTGCTGCGTGGCAGGCCGGATCGAGAGAGACTGGTTGAGGGAGGCCTTTTGACCTTTCCAGTCGGACTCTCTCGACCCATTGTCTTACACCACAGTTGGAGGGATGGATTCATACGTCCGTCACTCCCGGACACACTGACCCCCAGATTCCTACCCACCCCAAGTATGTAACGTCTTTGCCCACCCCTCATACCTTTTTTCTTCCCAGAACTTTCTATCCTCCCCATTCCTTAAAAAGATCCTCCACACAGCATCCCCTAAGATGACATAGGTCCTGAGAGAAATTATTTTCCTCAGGGCCTCCTGTGTGGAGCTTATGTAAAAAAATGCGTTTCATTTCAGATATTTATTATAATTATTGTATTTTTCCTTTGGAGGTGTGCAGACATACGTTCACCATTTGTCTCATTTTCGACTATTGACATTGAGTGTGTAAGAAAAAAGGGCGGCATTATATGATTAAAAACAAATGCACAACAATCAACGCATTGACATTTGACGTTTTTGAATGTTTGGAATTCACGAACAGTTCAATATTATACTCCTTACAATATTGCTGCAGTTCTTTCAAAATAGGAGAATTCGTTCCATACAAATTGTACGGGGAAAATAATTTTCTTTATAACTATTTATTTCGTTAACTTTTGTGATGTTTTAATAGTTATTATCCTATCCAACAAATCAAAGATCATCAAAATCAGCCCAGCCGTTCTCGAGTTATAAATAGTGTAACTAACCCGACTTTGTTTTATATATTAAGATATTAACGCCTTTCGGCTTTTACATAATATAACATAGTGTATAGCAACAACATGAAAAATACAGCTCTATTGAGTTTGTAAAACAGAAAGAAATAGTTGAGAAAGACGTATGTAGATATTTAGATAAATGCAACCATATTTAAATATTACAATATTGTAACAATTAAAAAATACATTTGTATATAATACGTGCAAATAACTTATCTTAAAGAGGAAAAATGATTTATTATTTCATACTTATATTTTATCAGCGAAACATTCCATAAATCTATGTGCGAATCTATGTATTCTGTGAAGTTTTATATTGAAGTGGGACATGGTTGTAGTATTGCCACAATAAACGGTAGTACTGACCTTGTGTTTCTGGCTGGCACATTAAAATTTTTGAGCGCTAAGACTTCAGAGCTGTTAATTTTATTATGCAAGATTTTAAATAAAAATACTAGATCGAAAACAGTTCTTCTGTCACTCAATTTTAATAAATTAGATAAACGCAGAAGATAGGTGTAATAAGGATAAAAAAATGGTCAGGATGTTATATATGCATTTTTAATGTGAGTTTTTAATAAGAGTCCCCACTGCTCCCAACCGTCTGTAGACAGTGAGACCGTAGCGTTCCTAATTGGATGATGTTGTGAGGCTGGAGTAGCTGGGAGGGGAAGCAGTTGGGGAAGAAGAAATTAGGGAATGTGTCTGGCTATTCAAATCTCTCATAATTTATTGTTTATGAAAATTATTATTACTTTCATTATTTTATTTTTTTACGATATTTGCACACAGAAGGCCCTGAGAAACAAAATCTACAAGGTGTGTGACATCTTTGGGAATGCTCTGTGGAGGTCTTTTTGCGAAAGGAAGTTCTCAGAAGGGAAAAGGTATAATGGGCGGGTTGAAATCTGGGGGTCAAAAGTGACGGACGTATGAATCCATCCTTGCCATTGCGGTGTAAGATGGTTGGTCGAAAAAATCAGTCTCTCCCGATCCGGCCCGCCACGCAGTAACTGGGCAAACACAGAAAAACCAAGACCTAGATTTACCGCACCCCATGAATCTTGGAACCTCTACTAAGTCACCAAACGTAGCGTACCACTTGGGGTAAATAATGGCAGATGTGTTAGTTAAGCAATGAATGATTCCCAAGGCGGCGGTGGATCCACCTCCAAAATGCCACTCTCTAAATATACTATATATTATTTAAATGAATAAATTGTGAAATAACACAAATTAATCCATTAAAATTTATTTGCGGCGCCGGGATGCGTATTTACAAACCCTACCGCGTTTTAGTCGCTTTAAATTTTCAATATCAAAATTTAAATATTTAGAAATAAAATTATTAATTGGAAAGATTATTTTATCTAGATTTTAGAACAATTTTTGTTTTTGCAATGTGATAAAAAATAACCAATATAGAGGTATATTTATAATGTAATTTGTCGTTACCGCGACTGAAACGGTATAGGTTTTGTAAATACGCCGCCGGGATTCGATCCCGCGACCTTCGGAGTGCTAGTCAAGAGCCCTACCGCTGGACTATGCGAGCCGACTATGTTGTTACTAAACCGAAACTTTTATGTTGTAAGTTGAAATTATTTGGATTATTGTAAAAGCTCTAAATGGCCAGTAAAAATTTGTTTTCATTTGTTTTTATTTACAGGCTGGGTATCCGGAAAACTTTGTCTGTCTAATAAAACACGGCCGAGCAATTCAAGTAATTAATGCAATATTAATATTTGATTGTTTCTCCGCCTACTGGTTTTGACATCCGTATTATTCGTGGATCCATTGTATTGCGTTTAAGCAATTAATTAATGGACTTGTTTACTTTGTTCATTTGGTAATTGAAATGCAAATAATAATATCCATGCACTTCCCCTCACACCCCCACACCGTCCACACCCTCGGGGCAGGGAAATACAGCATTGTTATTACCAATATTAAATTGATATTAAATTAGAGAAATGAAATTTTCGGGTGTGTGATGAAAACATAAAATTTGCAATTAATTTGGTATCTTTCATTGCATTTCTGTTAAATAATACTATATTTTTTATGTAACACTAATAATATTTGGATAATTTGTAGAACTCCGTTTTTTTGTGAAAAATCACCTCAAGAGCGCTGAATATCCATTTTTTAAAATCATGATCATCTTCTTCTCCTTATCCCATTCGGGTCGGGGATCCACTGCATCGACAAGGCGTCTACATAATCTTGCGCTGAATGTTCGGCCTCCGTCCATGGCAGTCCCATCCTCTCACAGAGTTTCTGGAGTTGTCTCGCCCAAGTGTGTCAAGCAGCCCACTGGACGTCTACCCTCTGGAATCGTACTCAGTACTTTCCTAGGCATCCGGTCATCAGATATTCTTAGTACGTGCCACCCCAGTTGCGATTTTTAGAGTAGCAGTGGTTCAATGTTTAGATCGTCTCGGATCGTCGAGATCCTTTTGTGATCCGGTAACTTCGTAACCCCCGCCAGTCCTGACAGGTTCCTCATTTTGGCAGCTTGGTATAATGTATAAATAAAAATAATAGTCGCCTTTCCTCACCATAAACAACAGACAAAGCTCTTGTATATTTGGTGAAGATATTCAAGCTCAAATAATAAAATCTTTTGTAATATCTCTGTCTGGGGCCAATGAGACTATGGCATCCCCAATAGGGGTATATTGTGAGGCTCAAGGTAGTGTGGAGGGTAAGGAGATGGGGGATAGGAAAGTGGGGAAGTACTTAGCTATTCATCTCTGATCACCAAACGCAGCTAGAAGCCATTTCAATCAACGTTTTTAATTCTGAATGGTGGTCTTACACCAGGGCAATACTGAGAGTATCTTTCATTCCAAACGTGAATTAATTGTGAAATAGCACTAATTAATCATTGGAGGTTATCCACCATTTACCCGCCCTGGTATAAGTAACATAAGGTTACTCCTTCAAGGCTCTCGCAAGGACTCAAATTTTTTTGAACGAATCTACATTTAATTTTGAATGAATCTAGAACTCCAGTGTCCCTGCATACGTTGTTATTAAGCAGTATGCAAGTGCTTAGCGGGAAATCAAGATACAATGAGTCTTAGTATGACTATAAATAAGACAATGGGACAGGTTGGTGATAGACCACGAGGAGGCAAGCGCTGGGTGATTGTATCCAGCAAATCCTGCAAGCAGCTGTAGGGAGGAAGACATAGTACATAAATAATAAGGGTGTAGCGCTGTAAAACGGGTGGGATTCCTCTCCAATCGATTAAGTTAATTAAAAATAATTATTACTAATTAATCGAATAACATTTACTTTCCACGCCGAGATCTCGCGACCTTCGGATTGCGAGTAAAAAGCCTTACCCCTAGACCAGGCCGGTCGCCATTACTGCATAGCGGGTCGAATCGGGAGAGACTGGTTGAGGGAGATCTTTTTATCTGTCCAGCCGGGCTCTCGACCCATCGCCTTGTACAACAGTGGGAGCGATGGATTCATACATCTGTCACTCCGCTTCCTGCCCACCCCTCGTAGCTTTTTCCTTTCCAGCTGTGTTGGATAGTACCATTTTACTCCGTCAAACTTTGCATGAGCGTTACGAGCTGACAAACGAAATAATCAACATTAATCGTGTCCATTTTTCACAGAACTACCAGTTTACATTATAGGAGTAATTTTAAAAAGGACCATATTTTCTTAAGAAAATAATCCCATTATTCTGATAGAATAGAAAATTTAATGGTCCAATTCGTTAAATAATAATAACAACATTTTGTTTGTTGCTTTTGGGGTAGACGAACGAATATCATTTCAAAGGAATTAATTTCTCGGAAAAAGGTAAAACAATAACAACGGTGAGAAACAAGTGAACTTTTTTACCCAAACAAAAACAAGGAAAGTAAATAATACGTTCGGAAAAGAAATTACTTTTCAGATAAATATTTTCTGGCAGTCCCTTTAAATTGTTTGGAAAATGGATTAAATACCTATTTAATTTCTATTTATAAACATGTTTTTCTGTAAATAAATAATGAAAACTTTTTCGTAAGATATTTTTGCAAAGACCCAATTAATTTGATATAATATGATCACAGATATTAAGCTCTAATTCTTGGTATGAACGTATTTAAATGACGTATTTACAATATTATTTATATTGTTATTCCCATTAAGAGCGTTTAACCAGCCAGCGGACGAAAATCCACATTTCGTCGAAAGTTGTTCTTACGATAGTGCAGGGCGGTTACAATGAGAAAGATTAATTATTCTCCGTACCAGCTTTTTTAAATTATAACTCAATATCGAATTTATTTCAATCCAAATTAGCTTTAATTTATACCTTCATCCAAAAATGCTGAAAGGCATGATGATAAAACTATTAAAATAATGTACTTTTAGTAATTATTTTTTGATTACAAGTATTTATCATTTTTCAATAATGTGTAAATTTAAGAAGAATGTTAAAAAAATCTGAAATATATTAGTTTGTAAGTGCGCAAATAAATACACAAATGGACCAATTTTCGTCAAGAAACACATGTACGTACATATTTTTAATGATTTTATTGAAACTAAAATTAAAATTGTAAAACATGCGTTTGCTAGATAATGTATTGATTTATTTTACTGCATGATTATATTATTTGAAATGGGTGTGGTTTAATACAAATTTTTTTTGAAAATTTAACAAATCTGCCAACGACCTATGGAATAACCTTATTATACTAAAAATTAAAAATTTTTCTCAAAATTTATTACATGCAAATGCTAGATAAAAGAACAATCTTTCGAAATCCATTTATAATTTTTTATGGAAAATAATCAATACGTCTAAAATCTGATTTGAAAATGACGTATTTCTGGTTTTCTCTGGTAATGCATTCTTAATGTAATATTTCATTGAAGAAGAAGATAACAATAATAATCTAAACGAAAATATAGAAGAGAACAAGACACAGAAAAAGACAATGGTCGCAACTGGGACTCGAACCCATATCTCTCGTCTGATAGGGACGTCTTTTTCTGTTTTTCTGTGTCTTGTTCTCTTTCATATTTTTGTTTAGATTATTTTTGTTATCTTCATCAATGACATTGATGGGAATAACCTTCAAAAGTTGTAAAAAGAGAGTTTTTATTTAAAAAAAACAATCTTCATTTAGACTTTTATGAAAAGTCAATAGTTTCATATGAATAAATTCTGATATATTTATCCAGGTTACAAACCAATTCTTAGAATGATTGTTTCCAATTAAAAGGGAAGTTGCCCATAATATGGAAAAAAGAATTTGTTGAAGATAATATTATTATTTACTCTAAAATTTGAAATATGAGATGACAAATATGACGAAATAGCGAAATTGGTTAGCGCGAATGTCCGGGTTAGACGAGAGATCGGGGTTCGAGTCCCAGTTGCGACCGTAGTCTTTTTCTGTTTTTCTGTGTCTTGTTCTCTATCATATTTTCGTTTAGATTATTATTGTTTTCTTCATCTTCAATGATGTCTTAATAATTTTTTGGCAGAGAATTAAACATAAGTGAAGCCTGATATAGTCAATTTTTTGATTTGTCTTTTGTTATTTTTAATATTAATCTTGACGAAGAAAACTCTGTTTTCGAAATATGTTGATAATATTGATTATATAGTGTGTTTTTACAAAGTAATTTGTTTCCATTTAATTAAAAATGACGCCACAAAGTGTATTTGCAAAGTTTGAAGATGTTTCATATGTAGTTTCTTTGGCCAAAAGATGCTTTAGTATCTTCCGCCTACTAGTTCTACATAAATTGAAATTTTCTTGGTTTAAAATTAAAAATCGATGATTCGATTTTCATTCAAACACAAGCTGGTTCTCGGCATGCGTTGCAATGCCATATTCAAAGAAATGAAATGTTTCTCCCTGCATGTCCTTTCCCGTGCGTCCCCGTTCCCCTCCCGTATCCCCTACCCTCCCGCGTTCCCCCTCTACCTTCCCCACCCATCCTCTTCCCTCTCCCGCTCCCCCATCCCACAAACCCCCCTCCCCCCTTCTATATATTCAGTACATTCAGTTTTCAAGCAGCTCGCGTGCCACCTATTACAATTTTTATATTCAAATTTTCATTTTTCGTATATTATATAATCCTTTTTTTTTTAATTACAAGAACAATCAATCAAATTTGGTACCTAACATAGGTACCTTTTTAATATCTATAAATAATTCTTTTGTTACAAAAAAAACAATTTCATCAAACGTGTGAACTTTCAAACGTGCTAAGTTAAAATAGTCGTAAAATTTTCTGAAATCATTCAATTTTCTGCGCAATTTTCTTAATTTTTCTTTCCGTAAGAACCGTCTACAAAGTATTAGAAAACTTAAAAAAAATTAATGAAATACGTGAAGTCGTTCTGAAGTTCGGGCATGACCAAGGGAAACCGGGATTCATTTTTATCATTTATACATGAGAACTTTTCCCACAAGCCTATAATTATAATAGATTGCATCAGAATCGAATTGAATGTATAATGTACAGTGACATCTCAAATATAACGGGCCATTTCGCAAAATGTCACCATTCCTGGTACTGGCATCGCTACAAAGAGTTGTCACTTTTCCGCGGTATTGACACTAGTCCTCATTAAGGCAAGCAGAACTGGCAGATCCGGCGGAATTGACGGATCTGGTGAATCAATTCGTTCTCTACCTGTCAATACGGCTTCAGTTTCCGAGTCATGAATGCCGAAGTCCCATTAATGGAAAATTGACGTCCAATATGCTAGTTTTATTGTTTGAATTCCTGCATCATGACATTCAAATGGATTTCCCAGAATATGCATCGGAAATCGGACTGTCATATTGATTGAACGTAATAATCCGGCTTTATTTTTAGCATTTTTTTTGTAATATTCGCATTTTTGTAAATAACAAACAAGCTTACCGTAACGCAAATGCACATAAAAATTCGCATTTTAGAAATGTTTGTTTGTTTTTGCTCTCCATTTAAAGCAAAAGCTTATTTCGGTTGACATTTATCGCTTCTTCGACTCGTTCTTGAGTTGAACAGCACGGCTGTGGAACGATTTGCCGGCCTCTGTGTTTCCTCCTACCTACAACATGGGTCTCTTCAAGCCCAATGTTCATTCCTTCCTCTCCTCAAAAAGACCCCCCACCCAGCATCTCAGACGTAATAGGCCCTGAGGGAAATTATTTCTATTTCTATTTGGGAGGCAGGTATAGAACCATTTATTGGATAATTAAAACCTATGCCACAGGTCACCCCAAGTGGTTCATTACGTTTGGTGACTTAGCAGGTGTACCCTGGTTCATGGGGTGAGGTTTGTCCGGGTCTTGGCGGTGGATACGTCTGTCCATTAGCTGCATGGCAGGCCGGATCGGGAGAGAATGGTTGAGGAAGGTCCCTTTGACTAATCCAGTCGTACTCTCTCAAAACATTGCCTTGACCCCAGTGGGAGGGACGGCTTCATACATCCGTCACTCCTGGACACATTGACTCCAGACTCTTACCCATCCCTAATATCATTTTCCTTCCTAAAATTTCCTCTTCTTCTTTTTTTACAAAGATCCTCCACACAGCATCCCCAAAGGTGACATAGTGACTCCTGTGTGGAATAAATTTTATGATTATTATAACATAATATCACCATGTAAATCACCGTTATTAACAATGTTTCCATGTAATGTCGACTCCTCCCACCGGTCCACCCCTCCCCCAAAATCTCCCGCTCCACTTACCCCACCCAATTAAATCTATTATATCATTTTTGTACTTGTATAGAATTTTTAAGTTAGTTTTAAGTTTGGTAGTGAATGACACGGATGTGTCGAAACCGGTTGCAAAAATTAAAAAAAAAAAGTAACAAATGCACATAGATAATAACACTTTTCAAAACAAAAAGAATTAGAACTTCTTTGGGAATCGTAACTTATTAAGAAGTTTATATTACAAATGTATTAAAACTTCTGAATCTTTACTTAATATCTCATATAAAGAATAATTCGCATTTATTTTATTATTATTCTGTTATCATATTATCCTAGATTAATAATTATGACTGGGAAAATAATTACACAATGTGAGTGAACTGAATACACCGGGGATTGTATCGATCAGTTATTTAGCATATTAATTTAGCGTCGATACCTCCTTCCCAAAGAGGCTTTTAGGCGCTCAATCAATGTCAGGGAAAACGAACTCAGGGATCGAATTATTCCCCTCAGCGAGGCGCTGATAAGGCTCTACCTTCCCGCTTCCTGCTTCCTGCCGCCCACTTCCTGCCCGCTGCTTTCTACCTGGCGGGAGGGTGGAAGAGGACACTATTATACTTAAAAACACAATATAATTGATAAGCCTATCATGGATACATGAGGGGACCATTCTAAAATACAGAGTTTGTACTTCTATTCTAAATGCATTGCAAATGATAATAAAATGTGATTTTCCACTTACGGCAATTTTTATTGACTCTGCTTAATGAATCGTTTTATTATTATTGTTTTAAGTAAAATCTTTTAATATGTTCTAATTTGTATACTCGTAAGTACACAGTTCCTTGTATATTTATTTTTATTTTATTTTATTTTATTTTATTTGGAAAACCAACAGTTACATTATTTACTTAGGTGTATTTACATATGTATATGTTATTGAACCAATAATAGGTTTTCACTGGTGTGTATTAATTAGAGAGATTAAAAAGTAATAAAAGTAATAAAAGTTATAATAGTTATAATAGCTTATTGGGATGGGATGGTGGGCGGGAGGGGAAGGGGACGGATCTATTCTCGGAGTGAATAAGTTATTTGTATAGAAGTATAATAGTTAAATATGTATAGATGCGTTTTAAAAAATGCCACATCCTTATTAATTATTATTGTTAATTAATCCTTTACCACCATTTTAAAGATTAAGTTAATCTATCAATCTTTGTAATAAAATCCAAAAAAATGGAATATATTTCTAAACGCATCCGAAAACAAAAAAAAAAACTGTTTTTCAAAAGTGATGAACTACGCTTTGAAATTTTATAATTCGAAATAAACATAGTTTTATAAATTAAAAATTTTTAAACGCAAACATATATTTTTTTTTAGAAATGGCTCACCTTACGTTTTTTTCTAACTAAAATTACTGATAACGAAAAAAAATAAAAAACCTACCTACATATTTTATTAGGCAGTTCGTGAACTCAATTTTTTAGCGTTTTATGAAAAAATCTCAATGTTTCATAATTTTTTTTTGAATTGCGGTCGAAAACTTTGGTTAAGGGCTTATACCGATGTTCAGTAATAATTCAGTTCAGTTCAGTCCCAACTGCTCCTGTCTGGAGCCAGTAAGACTATGGTATCCCCAATTGGGGAATGTTATGAGGATAGTGGGGAGGGGAAGGAGATGAGGAACTTTTCAATTCTGAATGCTGGTCTTACACCAGGGTGATACTGAGAGTATCTTCCACTCTGGAACGTGCCGCAAATATAAGTAAGTACTATACATTATTTTAAATTAAATAGTTTTGACAAAAGTCAAATTATCCAAATAAAATTTATTTTCCCACGCCGGGATTCGATCCCGCGACCTTCGTATTGCGAGATCGAGCTAATGCAAGCATTCCATTACTTCTAATGTTTGTATGCAATGTAATAAAAAAATCCATCCCATTTTTCATGACAAAACCGTCAAGTGAGGCGGATAACGAATGATGGAAAAATTCAACGTAAAAGTTGCAAGCAATGAAATCCGATATATTAAACGAAAAATCCACTTTCACATGGTTTTTCGTGGAAATTGAAACTTTTACGTTCAGAGTACATCAACCCCCCTTGTAACTGCTACGTTAATCAAGGCTATTCTTTTGTTACCTATATTCTACAATACTTACTTTTCTTTTGTTATTCTATAATACTTTCAATGTTCCTCATTATAACCTGTGTACATTTATTTCATTTTTACAAGTAATATGAATGTCTTATTTTTAAACAAAGTGATTTTTTTTAATAAAACACTCTATTTCACAGGCACAACTAACTATATTTTTTAAACCTTTGGAATTATTTCATAAATAGGAGTGAGTTATATTTACCGCACGACCGTTATTTTCATAGAAAAAGCTTTTGTTTGTATATCCGGACATACATACTTTCTACTTTTGTTTGGAAAAGGTTAAACGTAAATACAAAAGGACATGACGGTTCTACAATATTAATTGACCTTTTATATGTAATACGAAGTATATTAATGTAAATAACAGCGGGCTATTTGAAACATTATTTGAATAAGAAAGAATGGAAATCCCGGTTTAAATAATATAAAGTACTAGCAGGTTCCCGTCATGCGTTGCAATGCCATATTCAAAGAAATAAATTGTTTCTGCATGTCCTTTCCCATGCGTCCCCGTTCCCTTCCGCATCCCCTATTCCCGCGATACCCTTCAACCTTCCAACTTCCACCTTCCCCGCCCACCCTCACCCCTCTCCCCTCTCCCGCTCCCCTGTCCTACAAACTCCCCTCTCGCGCTTCATATATTCAGTTTTCAAACAGCTCGCGTGCCACCTGTTACAAAATTTTTATTCAAATTTTCATATATTACTAATATTCATTTTTGGATATTATAATAACAATCATTCAAAAATGGTACCTAACATAGGTACTTAATTAAAATATCTATTAGTTAAAAAATCCATAGATTTTAAAACAAAAACACAAACAGCTGTCTGCTAAATTCAAGTTCATCAAACACGCGAACTGTCAAACTTGCGAAGTTAAAATAGTCGTTAAGTTTTCTGAAATTATTCAATTTTTTGTGCAATTATCTTAATTTTTCTTTCCGTAAGAATCTTTTACAAATTGTTGGAAAACTTAAAAAAAAAAGAAAATAGGTAAAGTCGTTCTGAAGTTATGGCGTAACCAAGGGAAACAGGGATTCATTTTTATATATGTAGATTTTTTAGTATCCGTTTTCTTTAAAAAAATACTTTAATTCTTTAGACATTCAACAAAACTTTTCGGATTTCTTTCAGAATATTGTTAAATCATAAAAACTTCAGAGATAAATTTTGCGCATCGCGAATTTATATTTTCTGTTATAAGTATCTATAAGTCTTAGATGTAAGTAACTAGTTGTAATTGTAAATCTTAGTTATAATCCAGTAATGTTAATTCTTTTAAATATTTATTTGTACAGCGCCCTTGAGGTGATTTTCCATGAAAACAGCGCTATATAAATTAGCCAATTATTATTATTATTATAAAATAATTTGATGAGATTATGGTCAAAATTGCATCTTGTTTTTTGGAATATGCGTAACATTTCTTATAAAAAAACGAAAAGCGGTTGCTTTTACGGAACATACCTATGCATATAAACACAGTCAATTAACTATTTACACCAGCAAAAATATTAATATTTTGCGGAAAAATCTACTTGTTGAAAAATTAAGTAATTTCTGACTATACAAAAACAATGCAAGAAAACAATCACTCAAATGTGGGACATAAAAATTAGAAAAAATATACGCTCTGTATGGTTTGCGCCACAAGCTTGCCAAGCCTCGTCAAGCGTTCACCAGAGGTTTTTGTTATTTTAGTGAACTGCTTTTTATAAAACGTCAACTGTTTTCCAAAACTGTTGAAAAAACAGGCTATTTTAAGGCAATTTGTCTGAAATAGAAATGGTTTAGTATCGTATAGTGGAGAGAGTAGAGTTAACAAACTTAAAACAATTTTTTTTCACAAACGAAGTGTTTCATAGGTTGAAAAAATGAGGTTAGGAAGTGTTAGGCACTGCCGTAGTTCTTTTCGTGAAAACGACAATCTTGTTAAGTCTAAGTCGATGTGTATTGTGTATTGAAGTGATGTAAGTTTTTCCTTGTGCAGATGGTTTGTTCAAATCATTTGTTAATTGAAGTCTAAAGAACTTCAGAAACTGTGCAGGTAAGAGTAAGCGTTGGTTTTGGACTCGGGTCCAACGTTTCCAGTGTTATTGTCTTTGGAATTTAGTGCTCTACGATTTCAGTTTTTTTGTAATTTTGATTGTACTTTGCCTTTATACATTAGGAAATATAGAATGAGTCATATCATAATACATAAATTTTTCTTTAAAACAATATTTCGTTCACTTAGAACCGACAATTACTTTCCGAGATATCCGTTTTACAGGCGCGTGTCGAATCCGGAAAGTCGAAAAACTGAGTTCACTTCGCGGGTCAGCAGTTCATCCGGTCGCCACAAATATCGGATTGGTACTGACACAATCTTTTATTCTTCCTCTTTAAAATGGGACTAAGATTTATTGACGCAAACATAAAACAAAATATCTCCATAGAAATTGTCGCTTATTTGGGAACGATTGCCTGCCCACACTAGGCATTGATGTTAAAGACGTATTCACGTCTAAAAGTATTGGATCAAATTGATTCCTATCAAAAGAAGAATAGCAAAACTACGTAGTTACCAAATGTTCTAACAAAAGATTTTTCCAGTTATCTACTTATAGTGTCAAAAGCTCCCATTGTATATTGGAGTAAATCGAGACTACTCGCTGTAGTGTATTAATTTCCATTTAATTTGCCTACAACGAGAGCTTTGATTCACTCACGATGACGGACCTAATTCAAACATTTTAATTATTTTGATTTATCGATTTAAAAAATTTCGTACCCCGTTGTGGAAAAGTGGAAAGTCAAAAAGCTTCAGTTTTCTTTTCTAGGAGCCCGGCGGAGAAAAGTTGTCTGTCGAAAAGTGAAAATATTAGTTTTCTTGCGATGTCCCGAGAGAGTCCTGTTGGAGGGGTCAAAGGGTCTCCCTCAACTAGTCTCTCCCGATCCGGCTTGGCAGGCAATTGCAAACGCATCCTCTGCCAAGACCCAAACGTAGTGAACCACTTGGGGTGACCTATAGCAGAGGTGTTGGTTATCCAATCAATGGTTCCCGGATAGCAGTACTCATACCCGCCTCCAAATCGAAAGACCTGAAGGCTAAAAAGTGAATGATAGAATAAGAACAACCATATGAATGATTTTAATATTTTTCATATCTAAAATGTAAAATTATTTTTATTCATTTTTTTAACATTAACTCTGCACAGGAGGCCCTGAGTAAAATAATTTCCCTCAGAGTTTATGTCATCTGAGATGAAGAATGGAGGGTCTTTTTGAGGAGAGGAAGGAATGGACATTGGTCTGGAAGAGATCCATATTGTAGGAAGGAGAAAATACAGAAACTGGTTAATCGTTCCACAGCCGAGCCGTTGAACACAAGAACGAGTCGAAATAGCGACCCGTTCTCATGTGACAAATGACAACCGTGTACATATGTTGGTCACGCGTTTGGCGTTTCCCGTGATGTTTCCGGTTTGATATTTCCCGACTATGCACAATGGATCAATGACGCTAGTTCCTTGGAGCATCTTCCATTGAAATACCAGTAGAACAAGGATAGCATTCCCACCCGCCGCCCGTGCTCTAAAGATTGCAATCCGTTTGTTAACTTAGGAGAATCCATCAAACGAACTGCCCATTTCTGCACAGAGTCGAGGGTTTTTTCAGATATTTTGAGGCTCCAGACCAGAGGTGGCTGCCAAATTCAACCGTGGGGCACTCTTGTGATTCGTGCAGTAATGTTTAACTAAGAAATTTTTATTGGTTATTCTTAAAATATACTTAATATAAGTCACCCCATGATGCCGGAGAATGATTCAATTTAGCACTTACAATGCCTTTCCCTTATAAAAATAAAGTTGGTTGTTTGCAGGTGGAAAAATGTAATAAGCAGTTATTGTTAGATGAAACAATAGTATATATTGAATTATTTGGCGGGTAGGTGATAAGCCGACGTAGCTCAGTGGTTAAAGAGCAGTTGACCGGATATCAGAAGGACGCGAGTTCGAGTCTCTTCGGCGGCATGTATCTTTTCTCGGGAGACTTTTTCAATGTAGATGAGTGTTTCAGGCTAATAATTATTACTTATAATAATTGATTCAATTTCCATTTGATAAAAGTCTTCCCTCAACTTTTTCTCTCTTTACAAAATTCGCGCTTAACCAATCAAAGATTGAAATGTTATTATTTATTTTGGATTAATTGAATCGAATCATTTGTACCAAAAGTCAATAAATAATGAATTAATCATCAGCGAAGTCTAAACAAATAGTGTTGATTTTTAGAATTTACATTTATGAAGCGATTCATCAATTCCCTATAAATGGATTTGTGTAATTGAAATCTGTTTTGATTTTTGTATAGTCAACACAAATATTGAATTTCGCCAAAATCCTCATTATTTTGTAACAAATAGCATCAGTCAATAGCAACATAATAAATGCCTTCGTATTTACACCATTTATTTCAAATTTCCGAATTGAAAATTGATTTTTACATGGTGTTCCTAAGACAAGACAATATTTTAATATTTTAATATTTTATCGGTTCAATGACTATTAATTCCCCGACAGTTGGCAGACTTGGAAGACTTATATACAATTTAGTTTAGTTTAGTTTATTATTAGTTTCAATAGCAAGGTTTGTATAATATAAAGTATAAGTATAGATTTTTTTTTCACAGACCTCCTCACTAGGATTTCCTGTTCTGAGGTGGCCTGTAGTTTTTTAAAATATTTGTATTTGGTTATGGATTGTCTTTATATCATCTTCATGATGTTTGTAATTTTATTATCACTTTGATCTCTCAGCCATGTTTTTACTTTTGTTTTAAATATATTCATTTCCTTTATATTTTTGATTTGATCTGGTAGAGCATTGTATAATTTCATAGCATGGAATTTATTATTTCTCTGTCCAAAAGATGTGTTCAAACTGGGAGTAACCAGGATGTTATTGCTTACTGACCTGGTTGAGTATTTATGTTGGGCAGTGGAGTATACATATATTTATTTTTTCAGTTTAAATAAAATATTTTTTGAATAAAGTTTCTGTACATTGAAGACTTGAAAGTTATTAAATATTTCTTCCGTCGGAGTTCTAAGCGGAACTTTCAGTATTGTCTTTAGTACCTACTCCTTTTTGGGCTATATTGAGTCGCTCTGTGTGAGTGCTCAAAGCAGACCCCCATCCAGTTATACCGTACTCTATTTGTGGTTGACACAAAGCATAGTATACTTTTTTAATATCGTTTATGTTGAGGATAATACGAATGTTTCTAAAGAAGTATATGTACCTGGTTAGTTTTTTTGTAATTACATCAATTTGTGAGTTCCATCGGAGATTATCATCAATTTCAATTCCAAGATATTTGATACTTTTGGAGTGTGCTACAGTGGGACAGAGGCATGATAAGCCTTGATAAGTCCTCCGACGGCTGCCCTCTGGCTGTCATAAAAAATGTAAGATATTTTGTTTTATTAACATTAAGCGTGAGGGAGTATGCGGTACAATATGCGGTCAGTTTGGGGAAAATGCGGTATACCTACTTACAAAAAATATAACTGAGAATACCGACGAATAACAAAATAATTAAACTTTTTTTCAGTCAGACGCATCAAGGATAAAACTACTTGTCTATAATATATGTAGATTTAATCTAATTTTATGGTTAAGGTTTTCACTAGTGTAAGATGTAGAACAATTTTCTCGGTTTACTTATAATGACTCCGTAGTCCTTAAGAGGACTTTTTAGCTCCTGTCGTTTCGGATAGATCTCACTGTCCATCTCCAGAGGCCTTATGTCTTGAGTTTTTGTCAAACTTTTCTATCAAGCTTTCGCATGTCTGTTCGGTCCAGAAGCTAAGACTTAAGTGAGTGCAATTCAATTCTTATGGCTAGAACGGAGTACCCGGGTGATTTACACTCACATAGGTCTTAGCTTCTGGACCGAACAGACATGCGAAAGCTATCAGTTTGAGACAAAAACTCCATACATAAGGCCTCTGAAGATGGACAGTGAGATCTGTCTGAAACGTCAGGAGTTAAAAAGTCCTTTTAAGGACTATCTTACGTGGGTAAACCGAGAAAATTGTTGTACATATATTATAATGTATATAACAGCGTATAAGTAAAAAAATCGACACTTAAATAAATTCGTTTGATATCCATACCAACTTATTACTAAAGATATTTTAAAAGTCGATTTTAGGTTTGAAATTGGTAATAATAAAAAATACCTACATAATGTTATAGTAATTATAATTTTGGGGAGTCAACTATCGTCGCCGTTTGCTGGATCGTTGATTTACTAATATTTATGGCGGTAAAGTAAACCTAATTTTAATTCAGATTTATTGTCGGGTCCACCTATTTTATCGCGTATTTTATTTATTCTGATACTTAACACGTCAACATTTGTTTGGTGAAACTCTAGAATTGAAATTCATTTAAGTTTCAAGTTAGTACTTACATCTAGGACAATTCCAATTAATTGGCACAAATAATAATTAAGCAAAGAAACACGAATTTAACCACTGGAGCAAAAGAGCATTTTAAAACTTTTTTCTCTGTTTGCTCGATATTTTCAGAAGATCATTTTTTAAATTTTTCGCCAAAATTAAAAAAATCATACCTTCGAATTTTAACGTTGAGACAAAAAAAACTTATTATAGTGCTAAATAGCCGCTGAATTAACCTGTATTTTACCGTTTATTTCATATTTGTTGGATTTATAAAAATATATTACTAAATATAGGTGGTTGTTGCTTTGAAACTGCCGTGAGAGGTACTTATTCGAGTCAACATAGAATATTTTAGATATGTTTATTGTCTGTGGTATACTTGATAATGAAAGGTGCATATCTAATGGGAAAAGGACTTACTTTTAACCGTAAACAGCTGATCAGAAATTTAGCGTGAAAAAAATATTTAAAAAACATATTTTTAACATCGTTATAAAATAGCCTACGAAGTTCGGATTTGCGACATCAGAGGTCATAACAGATAAAGCATTTCAAAAGCTTCGTTTTAAGTCCAAAATTAAAAATTTAAAAGAAGAAAGAAATTCCGAATCAAGGAGATATTTGCCTTTTTTATTCGAAAAGCAATCTGAGATATTTAAAATGGCGCCAATATATAGCAAAAATCGCTCCAGTGGAATGATTTGTTCAAACGCAAACTTTTTAATGGCCTCAAAAATCTCGGTAAACGTTGGGATGATGTGATGATCGGTCAGTGGCTGAGTTGGCATCGCGTTTGGGACCCACCCGAGCGTCGAGTGTTCGATTCCTCGACTGGCTAATTCCTTCATTATGACACAAGCAATATCTTTAGCTTACTGTGGTATTTGTAAGAGATTTAAAAATATTATGAGGTTATATATATGTACTATATGTACTCTCAAGGGGTAATATTAGCTTTTGTTTACTGGAATATTGTAGGTCCACAAAGGTGCTCCAGGGTGCTATCTTGCAGGCTGTTTTTCGTCCTAAAGATGGCCAACCTTTTATGGAAGAAGAACACGAGTTTAAAAAAATGTTTGTGGTGGAGCATCTGGATTTTTCCCGAACCTGCTTATAATATTCAAAACAAATTCCTCAAATATCTTTGTTACAAGTCATATGTAAGATTTAATAATTATGCAGAGGCAGCTTCATACTTTAAAATTGATTCATTGAGTGTACGAAGGCATCATATGGATGCAATATTCCTGTATAAATTTGTTGACCATAATATTTAATGCCCAGAGTTGCTAAATAAAATTCAATTTAATGTACCTGCGCGTACAACACGCTCTTCTGTCCTATTCAGGGTTGATCAATGCAAGACAAGCTGTAAGCAAAATTCTTGTCTGAACAGACTATGCAATAGTTACAATAGCATGTTATCCAAGGTGGACATTTTCAATTCTGAACCTACCAAATATAAGGGGTACATAAAAGAGTATTTCTCTGATGTTTCATGAATGTGTTACGTGTCTATGTTTCTATCGTTTACACTTTAATTCTGTTATGATTTGATTTATATGTACAACCTGACTTCTTACGGTTACCAATGTATTATTTTTTTATGTTTTATGTAAATTTTAGTTTTATATACTTAATATTTTGTTTTATGAAATTTTTGATCTCATACTCCTTTATTATAAATTTTATTATTTAAAATTTGTTATTATGCTGTTTAATCAGAGGTAAAGTCACATGTTTTATTTTGGCTACACAAACATGTACAAACTGGGAAAATGTAAACTGTTGATTTCCCGAAAATAAATAAATAAATATTCTTGACTAAAGCTTCCTTTTAAAGTATTCCGGATATCAATTTTTCCGTCATGATAAATTGAAGTAAATATTTCCCACATATTACGAGCACCGTAAACTAATATCTCTCTTGTAAACACCTCGCGAGATTTTCATCTCAATCTACATAATGGCTGACATACGTAAGAGAGTTGGAAGTAACTGAGATAACATTAATCTTTGCGCAAGTTTTCGCCATTGTTGGTGAAAACACATTATCATTATTAATGTACGATTTACGAAACAACTTGTTGTTAAACCAGAAAACCATAATGGTATGTTAATGTTTCAGATTGAAATAACACAAATACTTCACGTGAACAGATTTATGCGTTGTAAGGGGAACTGCTGGGCGACCTTTATCATACAAAACTTAAATTTTGAATTGAGGTCGAAATAACCAACAAATTAAACAATTATTTTTTTAATCTAAAATATCTGGTACGGATATGTGCTGCTTTATTGATTTATGTTTTAAATTATTTTATAAAGGCTTTTTTATTTCATTAGATCCACACAGGAGGCTTTGAGGATTTTTTTTTTACATTAACTCCACACAGGAGGCCCTGAGGAAAATAATTTCCCTCAGGGCCTATGTCATCTGGGATGCTGTGTGAAGGGCCTTTTTGAAGAGTGGAAAGAATGAGAGTGGAGTGGAATGAACCCATGTTGTAGGAAGGAGGAAACACAGAGGCCGGCAAATCACTCCACAGCCGAGCTGTTGAACACAAGAACGAGTCGAAGAAACGACCCATTCTCATGTGACAAATGTCAACCGTGTACAAATGTTGGGCACGCGTTTGGCGTGTTTCCCGACTATGCACCGGTGCCGAAGCAATGACGCTAGTTCCTCGGAGCATCTTCCATTGTAATACCGGTAGAACAAGGATAGCATTCCCACCCGACACCTGTGCTCTAAAAATTGCAATCCGTCTGTTAAGATGGGAGAATCTATTAAGCGGATCGCCCGTTTCTGCACAGAGTCGAGGGTATTTTTCAAAATTCAACTGGGGCGCTCTTGTGATTTGTACAGGGTTAGCAGTTGTGTACTATTAAGAGGGCATTACCAGAGAAAGCCGGAAATACGTCATTTTCAAAAAAAATTTTAGACGTATTGACGCTTTTCCACAAAAAATTATAAATGGATTTCGAAAGATTGTACTTTTTTCTAGCATTCGTATGTAATAAATTTTTAGAATTTTTTTAAATTTTTAGTATAATAAGGTTATTCCATAGGTCGTTGGCAGATTTGTTAAATTTTCAAAAAAGTTTTTCTATTATACCACACCCATTTCAAATAATGTAATCATGCAGTAAAATAAATCAATACATTTTCTAGCAAAGTTATGTATTAGAATTTTAATTTTAGTTTCAATAAAATTATTAAAAAATATGTACGTACATGTGTTTCTTGACGAAAATTGGTCCATTTGTGTATTTATTTGCGCACTTACAAACTAATATATTTCAGATATTTTTAACATTCTTATTAAATTTAGACATTATTGAAAAATGATAAATACTTATAATCAAAAAATATCTACAAAAAGTACACTATTTTAATAGTTTTATCATCGCGTCTTTCAGCATTTTTGGATGAAGGTATAAATTAAAGCTAATTTGGATTGAAATAAATTCGATATTGAGTTATAATTTAAAAAAGCTGGTACGGAGAATAATTAATCTTTCTCATTGTAACCGCCCTGCACGATCGGAAGAACAACTTTCGACGAAATGTGGATTTTCGTCCGCTGGCTGGTTAAACGCTCTTAAAGTATCTGCGGTCCCTGTACAGTACGCCCAGTTTTTGGGAGGCTAACTTTACTCTGGCTTCCCCCTCAGAACCTATGTCATTTTTGGGGATGCTGTGTTGAGGGTCTTTTTAGGAAAGAAAGGAGAGGATCTGGGAAGAAAAAGGGTAAGAGGGTTGGGGTCAGTGTGTCCAGGAGTGTTGAACGTATAAATATATCCCTCCTACAACCGTTCTCTTCCAATCTGGCCTGCCACGCAGGTGATAGGCAGATGCATTTGCCACCGAGACCCAGATAAAACTCACCCCATGAACCAGGGCACCTTTGCTAAGTCACCAAACATAGCTAACTATTTGGGGTCCCAACTCGCCTCCCAAACCGCAAATTTTAAATAGTTATGGAAAATATTTTCGTCAACATGAAAAATGCATTTTTGTTTTGAAGAGTTTTTATTTTCAATGTATATTTGTTACTTTAATATAAGTAACAAATGTTTAACAAAGTAAAATTAAAGTAACAAATATACCTTGAAAATTAAAACACTTCAAAACAAAAATGCATAGAAAATTTTATATATTTAATGTTCAAGAAATACAAAAAAAAATGCATTCTAATTTTTTCCGCCAGAAAAAAATTTGTAAATATACATACATTGGCTTTCGGAATTTTGACTACCTTCAAGGTCCCATTTTAATGGTCCCACTTTAATGATTTCTCTTCTCCGGGTACAGTTCAAATTTTAAATACGCAGGAAATTTGGAAGTGTTCGCCAGTAATTAATTTTTGTATGGCGTCTTGAGTAATGAATAAATCATTTTCTCATAATCACAACCTCATTAAGTATGGGTGCCTAAATTTCGGAATGGAACGGACCTCCTCAAAGGCGGCCCGGACTGTAAATATTTTATTAGATTCAGATTTATACCGGACAGAACTTTCCAACATTTCTGTCGCGTAATTATATGGTACACTTAATTAACAGCAGCATATTCTTCGTTGTTTTTTTTTAATACAAAATAATTCCAGAAGACAATCTTCTGACCTTATATTTTAATACAAAATTATTCACAACATTCTTAAAATCGCTCATTTTCTAAATAATATTAACATTAAAGTTCCTGATATACTTTATTTAAGGAGTCATAAAACATTTCATCTTGTGTTATAAATAAAAATATGCGTATTCCAAATCAATGTCTACCAGAAACACACTACCAGAATCTTTGAAGTCCACACCAATTGGAAAGTTCAAGATGTATTAACCTACATAAAACTAGAAAAAATATAGTGAATATGAAATATTATAATTAATTAGCTGCAATATGAAATATTATAATTTAAAATAAAACAATAACTTTGTAAACACCACTTTTATTTTGTAGCTTCATCAGGGCAGTATAATACTCTACTAACATTAGATTACATTTGTGTTATAATATATAATTTACCACAAATGGGCTGGACTCGTCAAGTGGAGGAGGAAGAAAGAGGCATAGATGGAGAATTGGGAAGGGAACGGACGTGTTCTTTATCAATAGGGAACAATCTTAGTATGGGACTTTTATTTAAATTAAGTTGGTTATTTACTACCTTACTATTAGTGTTTATAAACACAGGGAACGGACGTGTTCTTTATCAATAGGGAACAATCTTAGTATGGGACTTTTATTTAAATTAAGTTGGTTATTTACTACCTTACTATTAGTGTTTATAAACACTAATAGTAAGGTAGTAAATAACACTAATAGTAAGGTAGTAAATAACCAACTTAATTTAAATAAAAGTCCCATACTAAGATTGTTCCCTATTGATAAAGAACACGTCCGTTCCCTTCCCAATTCTCCATCTATGCCTATTTCTTCCTCCTCCACTTGACGAGTCCAGCCCATTTGTGGTAAATTATATATTATAACACAAATGCAACCTAATGTTAGTAGAGTATTATACTGCCCTGATGAAGCTACGGTTGTAGCGAAACCCGGTCGGCATAAAGTATAAAAATAAAAGTGGTGTTTACAAAGTTATTGTTTTATTTTAAATTAAAAATATTGCCTATTCCACATCAACGTCTACCAGAAACACACTGCCAGAATCTTTGAAGTCCAAACCAATTGGAAAGTTCAAGATGTATTAAGCTACATAAAACTAGAAAAAATATAGTGAATATGAAATATTATTATTAATTAGCTGCAATATGAAATGTTATAATTAATTAAAAATTAGAAAACTTAAATGAACAAATTACTAAAATAAAAATTATTATTATTATTATTGTCTCAAATGTGTGGATTATACAATGCCTTAGAACGTGACGATTTAGATATCTTTAGGAAGGGCCTCGAATATAAAAAAAAACCAGTGTAATTTTATTAGCTCTAAGCTGATAAAAATAATAATTAATTAATGAAGACAATATTAGCAACATTGAAACATAAAAAGATACGGTCACATCTAGGAATGTAATCCACGACCTTAGCCTTGCCTGGGCGGAGCTCTATCACTGAGCTAATGTGACCCTATCCGATTCGGTCATGTTTAAGGTCCTGGGTTCGATTCCCAGGTGTAACCGTATGGTTTGAGTGTCACTTATATTGTTTTCATTTATTAAATATAACAATTTAAGGTTTTACTCATTAATAAAAAATAAATAATAAATGATGTAATCGTTTCATTATTGTCTTTTCTTTCTTTCTTTCTTCTCTTTCTCTGTACTAGGTGCCCGGGTTCATGGGGTGAGGTTTGTCCAGGTCTTAGCGGCGGATGCGTCTGTCCACCTGCTGCATGGCTGGCCGGATCAAAAGAGACTGGTTGGAGAAGGCATTCTTACCTTTTCAGCCGGACTCTTGACCCACCCCCTTGCACCGCAGTTGGAGGGATAGGTTTATACATCCGTCAATCCTGGATATACTGACCCCCAGATTCCTACCCACCCCTCATACCTTTTTCCTTCCCAGAACTTTCTATCCTTCCCTTCCTTAAAAAGACCTTCCACACAGCATCCCCTAAGATGACATAGGCCCTGAGGGAATTTTCCTCTCAGGGCCTCCTGTGTGGAGCTAATGTAAATAAAAATAATAAAAAAAACTACATACTTTGATTTTATTTTGCTCATTATTATTCCTGTTATCTGTCTACGACTCGTTCTTTAGTTCAAGAGCTCAAGTGTGGAACGATTTGCCGGCCTCTGTGTTTCCTCCATCTTGCAACACGCATCTCTTCAAGACTCCTCTCCTCAAAAGGACCATCTATAGAGAATCTTCAAAAATGGCACAAAGGGAAATTATTTTCCACAGGGCCTCCCGAGTGAAGTTAATGTTAAAAAGTAAACCAGTTCAATAAAGAATGCTCATTTACATATTAATTTATCTTGATACATTCACTTGGATACATGAAAGAATTTTGAAGTCATAGGATGGGTTGTTTCAAAAAATTTTAACAATTCATCAAAAAGTTGAAGTTTAATTTTCACGTTCTGTGAAAGTTCTATTCAAGTTCTGTGATTATTTAAATGTTATGAAGCAACTTAGGTTCAGCTTTTAAAAGTCTTAGGATGAATTGTTTAAAAAAAATTGAGCAATTGATTATACTATTTGTTCGCGCGTTTTTATATGTGATTGATTGGGTATTGCATTTGCAGACTTGGTGGGTAGATATGTCAAAATCCTGAATTTATCCCACCTACCTAATCTTTCCTTCCCAAATGTCACCATAAAAATTGTTGCAAGAAATACTCAACTTTGGAGAGGTGACAGTGTGCTTTCCTGCTCAGTACAAAATTACATCTCAGACAGGGCGCATGTATCGTAACCTCTTACTGTAACAATATTGCGATTTTTAAATAAAACAGTGAGAAGTGTGCACCAAAACTGGAGATCAGCGAGGCCCCATCTGCAACGGTGAGTCCTATTTTCCTTATTCCAATCTGTGCTTCTCTAATTTTCCAAAAGCACATATCTGAACTATCGACTGACTATCCAACAGGTTTTGCGAGTGTATGCTATTTAATCGTCCCATATAACTTAGCGATTTCACGTAGTTTCGGGACTGGTCCTTCGAGGGCTGCATAAGCTTTGCTCTGCAGCATTTACCGCCAATTAACAGTGGAGTCGCAGTTTCGCGACACCACTATTATTTGAAGAATTTTTCACGTTCTGTGAAAGCTCTATTATTTCAGTGTTATGAAGCAACTGACCTGTAATAATATAAAAAAAATCGGATTTTGAATCGTTTTTTTCTAGTTAAATCGTTTCAACACGTGACCGGGAAGCGTATTTACAATCCCTAACGCGTTTGAGTCGCTTTAAATTTTCAATATCAAAATTTAAATATTTAGAAATAAAATTATTAATTTCTAATATACACATTGGAAAGATTATTTTATCTAGATTTTAGAACATTTATTTGTTTTTGCAAAGTGATAAAAATTATCAATATAGAGGTGTATTTACAATATATGGGAATAATATTAAAATTTTAATATTTAGAAATAAAATTATTAATTTCTAATATACACATCAGAAAGATTATTTTATCTAGATTTTAGAACATTTTTTGTTTTTGCAATGTGATAAAAAATAACCAATATAAAGGTATATTTAAAATGTAAATTGTCGTTACCGCGACTGAATCGGTATAGGTTTTGTAAATACGCGACCGGGAATGACGTAAGAATGTTTCAGAGACTATGCCCGTGATTTTGCTATATGTAATCAAATATGAGATCTACAAAAAAATTTATTCACCAGAATGATAAAAATATTTCTAAATTCCCGAAGATTAGTTTTTCCCGATATTTAGTTATTTTCCCTATATTTTCAAATTGTTTTTCCACGGAATAATAATCATAAAACTCGGAATGATAACGACAATGTGCGCTGAAAATACTTAGAAATTTGGAACAAAATGCTTTGAGAAATGCCGTACTTCCAAATTCAAGTTACAGGGTTTAAATTGTGATTATTTTATTCGTACAGGAAAATAAACAAATATAATAAATGCAAACACGATTTTTCGTTTGAAAGGTATATTATAAAAAATGAATCCTTGCCCGGAATAATGTTTTATTAAAAAAAGAAGTCAATGTCCAGTTGTTGATGGAATCCTAATTCAATTACTTATCTTTATCATTTTGCATGTATAACACATAAGAGCCATTAACCAATGGCCGAGAATTTAAATTTCATCGAACGATGATCTTGCGATCGTAACCTTGCAACTGTACAGGGCGGTTCCGATGAGAAAGATTAATTATTTTCCATGCCAGCATTTAAACATAATAACTCAATATCAATATTTAAGTATTTTCATCACAAAACAAGGGCGCGGATATTTTTTATTAATGATTTTATTTGAACTAAAATTAAAATTCTGAAATGCAGCTTTCTCAAATAATTGATTGATTTATTTTACTGCATAATTATATGATTTGAAATGTATGTTGTATAATACAAAATTTTGTTTGAAAACTTAACAAATTTGCCAAAGACCTACGGTAAAACCTTATTTTACTAAAAATTAACATATTTTCTCAAAATTTCGAAATCAATTTACACTTTTTTGTGGAAAAGAGTCAAAACAACTAAAATTTTATTTAAAAATGACATATTTCCGGTTTTGTCTACTTATTCCCTCTTAAGAATTTAATGCTTATCGTATTTTTAAAAATAAAGTGTAATGAAATTTGACTGTTTTAATTTTTTTCAATCTTTCTAGAAATTGGCATATTTTTGGATAAGACGTTATTCCGGCCTCCAATATTGAATATATTGTCAAACTACGAAATATATGTTAGCAATTATTCTAGACAATTCTTTTTTTTATTTTAAACCATTTTTAATCATTGAAGACGAAGCGACTCTCGGACAAAAATTTAAAATAATAATAATAAAATGATAATTTCAATAAAATTTCAATTTGGGAGGCGGGAATGGATACCACCGCCCCGGGAACCTTTATTGGATAACCATCATCCGTATCAGCCGTAGGTCATCCCAAGTGGTTCGCTACGTTTGGTGATTTAGCAGGGGTGCCCGGGTTCATGGGGTGAGGTTTGTCTAGGTTTCGGAGGCGGATGACCAGGACGCACTGAACTCCAGATTCCTATCCACTCATTAAACCCTTTTCCTTCCCGGAACTCTCCCCTCCTTCCTTTCCTTAAAAAACCCTTCATACAGCATCCCTAAAGATGACATAGGCCCTGAGGGAAATTATTTTCCTCAGGGCCTTCTGTGTGGAGCTCAGGTAAAAAAATAAAAAAAAAAATCAGAAGAAGATAGGATAAAATATAGGAATTAAACCTAGCCTTTTTGGGGCTCTGCTCTAACCGCTGAACTAATGCGACCCTATCCCCTGAAGTCATATTTAACTGTATTATTTTCATTTTTTTATTAATTTTTTTTCTAAAAATGTTCCTCAAATAATAATCCCGTTGATATTCAACCAAAATTGGACATCTGGACAAAATTATAAAATGTGATTTTGCACAACATTGTTCCAAACGAACTTGGAACATATCTGATAAATAAAAATGACTCACTGATATCAGTTGGATTTAGAGTAGGTATTACTCTATGATCTCTAAAACTGCACAAATTGAATAAGATAAAATTAGATGAATGTGTGTTTATACAAATACTAGCGCAGACCCGTAAAAAATCACGTGGACTCTGAATTCTTGACGAACCAGTTCCAATTTAAAAATTGGTAATTAAAATATTTTCTTTTAATGTTATTATACTAACAATAATAATAAAAGATTAATTTATTTTACTATACTAAATGCAATGACTCCAGATACTAATATCTACAGCCTGTATGTCGGACGAATATCTACAGCTCATATGTTGAACTAATATCTACGAACTTCAGAGTGTTGACTAATATCTACAGAGCTAAGGTCGAACGAATATCTATGACGGTCCCAGTGTTGACTAATATCTACAGAGCGTAGGTTGAACTAATATCTACAGAGCGTAGGTTGGACTAATCAGCTAAATGAAATGTGTCCAATAGTCCGATATTAGGGATTTTTACATACATACTTACATAAATTAAGTTTTTTAAACTGCGTATGCAATATTACGTTATTCCAATATGCTATACATAATTGCAAATCCAACCTCTGCTAGTGCTGTAGATATTCGTCAACACTTTGGTTCTCATAGATATTAGTCAGCAGTTTGAGCTGTAGATATTCGTCAACACTTTGGTTCTCATAAATATTAGTCAACAGTTTGAGCTGTAGATATTCATAAACACTTTGGTTCTCATAGATATTAGTTCGATTTTTTCAGTTTTTGGAATTCCTGTAGATATTAGTAGACGCCTCCAATGCAATCAACGGTCTGCGCCGCTCCGCTTTTCCTCAGCCAGCGGTGTTTGTCCTTCAGCTTGATAACAGTAATGAACCCATCGTCTAGCAGTGCTAATGTCCACTGTTGCATCATGGTACACATTTTCATGAATGTGAATTTTTGCGTTTAACCTTCTATAGTCAAGAATCAATCACAGGACGCTATCTTTTACGAACATTGATGTCGGCCATTTTGCAAGCCATCTGTTGACGCAAAAAGTTACTGCTGCAGCAGATTGTAGAAGAAGGTTTGAGGAATAGCATCAAATTCAAAATTTTCACTTAACTAACTGTATTTAAGAAGAAAAAAATAGGAGGCATTACTTATTAACTGACCCTCGTATTAAAAGTAGGAACTTAATCTTTTATATAAGTTTTAAATTATGTTTTAAAGACTTTAATATACATATAGGTATTTCACTTTTTGAAAATTAATTATTAATTGTAAAGCAGGTATATATATTGATTTTTGCAAATCTGATTTACCATTACGTAGAAAAAATTAAACTTTTTTAAAATAGTTTGGAGCAGATTCTTCTTCAGATCTCTTTGTAAAAACGCTCCTTGTTTGCACGGTGTGAAAAATCCTAAATTTGTATTGTTTCATTACCGACTGTAAGTTTATCCGAAGCTCAAATTGGGCCATGCGAGCCCAGTTTGTTGGTTGTGCTGGGGTGAAAAGGGTTGGGTACAAGGGAAAGGGGTGGTGCGGATGGGCTGTTAATTCGTTACCAGAGTGAATTTTAACGATCCCAACCGTCGCATCGGGGTGAGGACTCGTGGACCGCAACTTTACGGTCTCGGAATTGGAGCTTTTACCTGATTTATAGATTGTTATGTCACCACTTTAGGTAACGCCGGTATTTGGAATTAAACCCGGATGGTTTTTGGAGTGGAAAGACCTATCAGAATCGCCGGGTTATGTTTGGTTAGTTTGCAATTTGTTATTGCAACATCACGCTTTGTTTGCAATCAGAAATTCTTGGTCAGAGCCCTTCCATCTCACTGAAGTTGTATGTATCCTTCAGTATGCAAATATTGCTTTAAATGGCTTTCCCCAATAGTTTGAAAATTACTTGGTTCTCCAGGAAAATTAAAACCCTTGTTTAACCCTCGCGTACAATAAAATTTATGGAGTGACTATGAATACCGTTAAAATATGTGGAAAATTTGAAGATTATTTTTTTAGAAAATCAGAAGGACGCGGGTTTGAGTCCCGTCGGCGGCATGTATCTTTTCTCTGGAGATTTTTTCAATGAAGATGAGTGTTTCAGGGTAATAATTATTACTTATAATAATTGTTACCCTTTGTGCTATGCATAAAAATCTTGTCTTAAACATTAGTTTATCAATTAAAAATAATGATTATTTATTTTAATCTCATCATTGTCCTAAAAATGTATATTTTTTTTAATTTTCTTCCATAATAATTATTGATTTAAAAATCAATCTCGCACATTCTTAAACGGTTTCAATTGGTTACAACGTCATTATGACGTAGAAAACGTTACTGGCTGTTAAAGACAGATGTCACCAATTTGGCCTGGAGTGACGTCAACGCTGCCATATTCACGAATACAAATCGAAAATGGTACGTTAAGATTTCCACGGCCAAAGCATTTTCGCTATTTGTTTTTATGCCGTGTTGCGCTACCTCCTTCTTTAGCCAACGTTTCGGACATTGTTGCAGTGTCCACTATCAGGGCAGATCCGGTAGATGTGTGAATCTACCGGATCGGACATCTACCGGAATGTTAATAGATAACGTTAAATATGGTAATTTTTTTCGCAAAAAAAAACTAAAAATACACTATTGATAGGAATATAAAAGGAATAATCTTAAATGTATATGCTAGCAACACAAATAATTCAATAAACTTTCGTTGAGTATGAAAATTTGTATTAGAAAATAGTATTTATGAATCAGTTAAATTCTATTAATATCCACATCAAATTATATATATTTGCATTTATGTGTTTGGCTTATAACTAATGAATTTTAAAAAATAACAGCAAAGTTCCTAAAATACCGAATATAATGAAAAAAAAACTAAAATGAAAGTGGAAGTAAGTTTTTATTGTTCAAGATATTATTTTTCTCTCGGTTGTTCACTGAAATCGTCACGGATTGGGTATTGTTTTAATTTTACATGTAAAATTTAATAACATCTTTACCTGAGGTTGTTTCCGACTTATTTCCATGTTTTTAATTGGTCAATTGTCTGAACGTGGCCAGTATTATTATTTATCTCAAATAAATTATTTAAAAAAAGCCTTGGGGATGGCATGTACTTTAAAAATAATATACGGGGTTTATTATAATTTAGGATACAGGGAATAATAGAAAAGCTTTTTAAACTTACATTAATCGACACCTTTTAACTCCCTGGGGCCTACATGCAATATTATCTGCAACAAACAAAACATTCATATTAATTCAATTTTTGGGGTATTAAGCCGTGTTGTGCTACCTCCTTTTTTAGCAAATATTTCGGACAGCATTACAGTTATTACTACACAGGGTATAACAGAACGGACAATAAAAAACAAAGATGTCATTTTGCTGCGATGATATTTTTTTCATTTAAAATTGATATTTCCTTTTTCACATAAAAATGATGTATTTTGTTTTAATTTTTAAAAAATGTTTTTCCACCACCCGTCGCAACTTAGAAGTTGGAAGCAGCCAGTACGGGTCACGTGGTATGCACTGTATCTCGTTCCAGCGGCATAGTAACATAGGAGAGAGAACGCGTATCACGTGATCCAGTCGCCACGAGTAGCAGCATGTTCAATGGCGACGTGTGGTTGATTTTTTTTTGTTTTAATAGAAAAATCATTGGACGGCAAAATGATATCTACCATTTGTAATCCAAATACGCTCAGGAATCGCTGGTTAAAATCCTTCGGGAACGTGGTGTTACACGTATATTACTGCACGTACACGTGGTATTACAAGTCGGCATTGTAGTTCTTTATAAGTACAATTGGCTGTTAGTCTGAAAATCTTTTGTACGTTCCGTTTTCAGATTGGCCGTTTTAATGGTTCAGAGAAAATTGTTTTTTTTTTCAGTGTGAAATTGTCGTATTTATTTGGACTTTCTAATTAACTTTTTTTTCAATGCTATAAAATAAAGTGAACACAGAACTACTAATTTTATTCATTTTATGAATTTGCTTTTCCTTACTTATTTGATTCCTCTTCTTGGAACAAGATCGGAAGAATCATATTTGTCATTTTTAATCTCTTTATCTGCTAGTATAATAGATTATTATACCCAGTATATAAAAATAGGTGATAGACCATCGTAAGTCTGTTAAAATGCGGCACCAACATCATAGACGCCCGCAGGGCGATGAACGCACTAGTCTGCGGGTTTTGACCGCAATCTTTGCGACACCCGCACCCGCCTCGAGTACGGTCGGCACACGCTCTATGTAATTACAATCGAACTTGGAAGGTAATAAGTTATTATTAATAACGAACCTTTTTCTCTCTTCCTCTTCCCCATCTCTGTCCCCTCACGACTATCTTCAGCCTCATATCGTACCCCAATTGGGGAAGCCATAGTCTTACTAGCTCCAGGCGGGAGCAGTTGCGACGTATTCACATAAAAAAAAATAAAAATCCCACCCGATATTCCTCTTAATCTTTTGTTTACCTAATTATTAGTTTTATATGTGGCAAAATAAAACTCATTTTCTGACCAACTAGCAGAAGACGGACTGACAAAAATATCGTACACTCAATTGCTCTTCGAAATTAATATTGATTTTCTTTATTTCATTTTCCTACTTTAGGATAAAATATATTACTTTTTTTCACTCTACATTTAATTTTTAAAAGAACAAACAATGAATGTATTATGTCTGTTACTTTAATGAAATATATTGAATTGAGAAAATGAATGGTTGGGTTATTTTGGTTATATTGTGTTTTTTTTGTTATTATCGGCGGTCATCGTCTACAGCGCTCCATTTCTCTATCAATACAATACATTCGTTATTTATTATTTAACCGCCAAAATATTCACTAGAAATAATTTATATGGTAGAACAACGTTCGCCGGGTCAGCTTGTATCTTTATATTTATCAATAAAAACTGCGAATTTCTTTAAAAAACAAAAAAAAATGTTTTTAAGGAACATTTGTAATATAAAGGCACACTATGTGTGAAAAACTTCAATGCTGCGTGATTCGGTAGTATATAATGTAATCGTAATGCTGTAATCCGATATTATCGTAAACATTTAGTCACATGTCCATGAATTTCCATTATTCCAAGAATTGGAGACAACTGACAATCACGATTGTTCAATTATGTGGGTTGTGGTGGTGAGAACCAAATGAAGCACACCCAATAATAACCATGAAGTATTTTATTAAAATACACATAGAGCAAACCATTGGGCCTTCTCTCGTTACAGTTATATCGTCGCAGGCGTGAACAATCGAACAGTATTAATACGGTAACGTCTGTGTGGTTGAATTTCAGAACCCTTCGAGTGCATGTCTGACTCCACGCCATACGCGCCGCGCCACAAATAACTTTTGTGTACGTGGAATTTCACGCAAAGCTACCGTTATAATTCGGTTTCTAATTCAAGAATTCGTCACAAGATGTCGCCACTTCCGTCAGCAGGTCGGTTGGGGGCGTCTCCCCCCTAGATATAACGGTTACGTATTTGTGGATATGTTGTATCTCTCCAGATATGGAAAGATTTACGGTAATACAGATGACAATGGATCCAAGGAACGGGCTATTTTTGGAACCAGTTCTTATTGGATTTATGAAGTGGTCACTAACACTAATTGGGCGAAGCTGAACCAAAAGCCGCCGAGCGGGTTTTTAACAGCTAGTTATTGTTTATTATCGAATTTATGTCCAATTTACAAAATAATTAACACGAAATTAGAATAAAAATCTAAATCAAAAGTAAAGAAGGGATATATGTAGTAGGTGGGCAAACGCTTCCACCGCCAAGACCTAGACAATCCCCACTCCTGCCAAGTCACCAAACGTAGCGAATCACTTGGGGTGAACTAAGACAGGGGTATTGGTCATCCAACAATTGATTGGCGGTACCCATACCCGCCGCCCAAATTGCAAGCAAGACATTTTTTATTATGCTGTGGCTTACTTGCATAATTTTCACTATTAAATATACTTTTTTTTAGATATATGTCGAATATAATACAATTTTGTAACATCGACGAAAAAATATTTCAATCTCTTGATGGCAGTATATACTTGAATTCATCTACATATATCTGATATCTACATTACTTTTTTGAAATGTCCATATAATTATTTCTTTTTCTGAAGTACTTATTTCAAATAATTATGAAAGACTAGCTGGTTCCCGGCATGCGTTGCAATGCCATTTTTAAAGAAATAAATTGTTTCTCCCTGCATCGCGTGCGTCCCCGTTCCGCTCCCGCATGCCCTTCCCCTCCCGCGTTCCTCTTCAACCTTCCCCGCCTACCCGTCCCTTCTCCCGCTAATCCCCCTCCCGCGTTCCATATATTCAGTCCCAGTACAATGGACATTTGAAAATAGACATTTGTATAGACATCCAGTTTTCAAACAGCTCGCATGCCACCTATTACAATTTATTTATTCAAATTTTCATTTTTCATTTATTACAAATACGTCTATTATAAGAACAATCAATCTAATTTGGTACCTAACATAGGTAGCTATTTAAAATATCTATACTTAATTTAAAAAATCCATAGACAATTCTTTTGTTACAGAATAAATAAGCTGCCCCCTAAATTCGATTCTAAACGAATTGACCGATTACGATGCGGTTTTTTGTTTGAAAGCTGACGTGACCGAGATGCTTCTTAGCTACAATTCGTGAAAATCTGTTCAGGCGTTTCAAGGTCAACAGCTCTTTTTATTATTGTTGTCAGCTCCGGTAAGGATCTTAGACACATAATGGGTATTTACTTTATTTTCAAACATACGAGTGACCGCATTTTTTTTGTTGGGGGTTCTTTAAAATTTTTTGACTGATCAAAAAAATAAAAACGCACGCACATTTTATTATACAAATGAATTTGAAACGTTGTCATCACTCACTTTTTAGTCGCTTTATGTAAAAAATTACAAAGTTTTTTTTTTTAAATTGCGGTTTAAACTTTGGTTTCATAAAGGTGTGCATATTAAACAATTAAATAGTGTAATGAATAACAGATCACTTTATATAAACCACTATATTATAAACAATATCTACATGTTTCAATATCAATGTTATCTTCATCAGGATATGTTAATATAAAGAACAATAAATGACAAACAAATATAGACAAATTAGAATAAACTATAACATAGACAAAATATTAAAAAGTAGAGGTGATTAATTACTTACAAATCATAAAAATAGTTATACAAAATTAAATATAAAAATTATTTAAGGAAAAATAAAATTGCATTTAGATAATAAAAAACTTTTAAGAACAAATAATTAGTCTAAATCAAAAAAATCAATAATTATAATTAATTGTAAGTATTAATAAGAAAATAAATTTTAAAGATGGCTATTTTTTAAAATTGTTTGGTTATTTATAATATTTAATTTATGCTTTTTCTATTTTCTAAAATTTCTAAATTATCCATACAGATATTAATACAGGTCTTAAAATTTTACATACTAACACTACGGGCATACAATTGGATTATTTAGAAATTTTAGAAATTAGAAAAAGCATTAATAGTATTTTATTTTTCCTTAATTAATTTTTATATTTAATTTTGTATAACTATTTTTATGATTTGTAAGTAATTAATCACCTCTACTTTTTAATATTTTGTCTATGTTATAGTTTACTCTAATTTGTCTATACTTGTTTGTCATTTTTTTTTTTTTATTAACATATCCTGATGAAGATAACATTGTTATTGAAACATGTAGATATTGTTTATAATATAGTGGTTTATACAAAGTGATCTGTTATTCATTATATAATTAATGATGCCACAAAGTAATTTTGCGAAGTTTGAAGAAGTAATTAAATAGTGGCTAACTTTTAGAATACAATATAGAGCGCGGTGTTTTCTCTTTCCAATACCGTTTAGATCATATTTTTCACTGTAATAGTAATAGAACACTAGGATTTCTAAGAGACTTAAATGAATTGTTTCAAAAAGTAAACAAATTAGACCTAGAGTTAAAAAATATGGCACATATTTTGCATTCAAATTACGACTCTTGGCTATTGACAGAATATGTGTATACATAAATAGCAAGAGAGTAGTCAAAATACAAGGAGCTCGTATGATAAAAAGGTTGTTGAACAATAAGTAAAATGTTTCTGATGTTTACAAAAAGGTACAGAATTTAAGGAGAAAGATTAGAATCCCGATTCCAAATATCTACTTCAACTTAATCTCACCTTTGTTTAAAGCCTTGAGCTTACGATGAAACCTTCGAAGGAAAAATCTTTTCATTCTTATTAAACAAAAAATACATCTTCATTGTATGATATTATTTATTTTCTAAAGAATGGTAAGGCAAAGGAATATCATCTTCGGATTTTATTTTATAAAAATTGGGATTTATAATACGAGTAACGTCACAGACGTATACTGTACGACCCACACCTGTTATTTTTTAAGCCAAATAATAATATGTCTGTTTCAGAAGAGACTTTGTCCCATTATCTAAGATGAAAAATAATATGAATACATAAAGCTAACTTAGGAAAGGTTTTTCTTTTCATCACTTGGATAGTTATATTTGTGGATTTTTTGAAGAAAACCTTAGTACATCTTGATATGTCCATTTCTCAGTCGAGCAATCTACACGTGAGAAAGATCGGTTGAATATGGTGCCAAGATAATTATAATAATTTGATGTTTGAAGTTTCGCCAATCATATCCACCAAAATGTAAACAAAGGTATGAAAACACTAGACTTCGTATTAAGAACAACCAAAAACTTTAATTCCATACAAGCCATTAAATTATTATATGCATCTCTAGTTAGAAGCGTAATGGAATATAACTCGGTAATTTGGTCTCCATCTTACAAAATTCACATTAATAACATTGAGCGAATAGAAAAAAATTCTGCGTTTTATAAATTTTAAATTAAATATCCCATTAGAAGACTTCAAATATAATTAATTATTAAATATTCTAAAAATACACACAGACGTAAAATAAACGACTTAACATTTTTATTCAAAATACTTAACTCTAAACTTGACTGTTGCGAACTTCTGCCACTCATTAACTTACGAATACTGACGGTAACTACACGACAAAATACACTGTTCTACTGTAGTATTCATAAGCGAAACTACATTGCCCACTCTCCGATACAACGATTTCACACTACGGGAAATCAGTACTTAGGTGATGTTGACATATTTAACGTAAACTTGGCGAATTTTATTGATCCTGTAAAAAACTTATTCCAAAACTACTCTTAAACATCTTTGTAAACCCATGAAATCGCTGTATTTTTATATTTTTATGGCTTGTGTGCTTTTTCATCTAATTTCATTTTTATTATTTCTTTATCTGTTTAAAAATCATCTGTCATAAATTAATTGTACTACCAAACATGTCAAAGCCCTTTGGGCGTTAAATAAATAAATAAATCATTTGTAGAGCGCTATTTTGTGAAAAATCACCTCAAGAGCTCTGTACAATTTATTATGAGTTCTAAGGCTCTGTTTTATTATTTACACACATATACAGAAAATATACTTATTTGGCAGGTCACTTCTGATAAAAGCCATTAAAAAAAATTAAGTTTGATAGTATTCCCGTTTCATTATATTTATTCAATTATCTTATTTTAACCCGTCTAATCACATGAGACCCAAGTTGCCCCAAAACATCATATGCCGTTATAACAGGAGACCCAGATTGTCCCAGAGCGACCGTGCATTATTAAAAGTTAGATATATCTCTTCCCGCCAATTTGTGATTTATTTTATGTTAGAAAGCGAAAGAAATAATGCTCCTTATTACTGGAATATATCATGAGCTACATTGTTCAGATATTTTACAAACCCGATCATAAGATTGACATGACGATTTTATTTTACGCCAATTTGTGATGCAACAAACATATTTTATTAAGATATAATTTCAGATTTTCAATAACCAACGGTATAATCGTGATTAATTTATGTATAATCGTGATTAATTTATGACAAAATTGCACTATTACAAATACATTAATAAGATTTCTTTAGTAAAAATAATTTACCACAATTAAATATAAGCAAAAGAATAATATCTGTTGGAGGATTTACCGTGCCACTGGTACGAACCACAACAGCACAGCATCACTATATATTCAAGGGTATAAAATTATTTAATAAATTACCCCTTGATATACGATCGGAAGAAAGCTACGAAAAATATGAAAAAAAAAAAAATTAAAATATTCTAGTACCACCTCATAACTTAACTTATTGTCTATTATATTTAGAAATTGGTATTGATTTAGAAATATGTTTTTGCCTTATTAATAGTTTAAATCATTTATTAACTAACCTTTATTTTTATTACTTTTATCTGTATTATCTCATAAAATCACTATTACTTTTTATTAAATTACTAATATTTTTTGTTTTAATTTAAACAAATGTAATTTTTTTTAGTTGTCCTCTCCTAAATACAAGCAGCTGCTTTATTAGGAGAGTGATTGAAATATTAATATTGATTGTATATATTATGTTGTAAAACTGTATTATTACCCTGTGTTGCGCTTCCTTCTTCTTTAGCCAACGTTTTGGACAGCGTTACAGTGTCAACCATCAGGGCAGATGTGTAGAATGTATCTTAAATAAAAATCTGACGCCTAGTCCTGGGTTAACAGCCAAAATAGATCCAACGTCAAAGATATTATCACAACCAACTTATAAGAAGGTATTTTTCCAATGGTACGATGATGATTGTGTGTGACTTTAAATGTGATATGGTGTTATTACTTATATTTTTATTATATATTGTTATTGTAAACTTCTCGTGTTTTAAAGCGAAAGATTGTCGAAAATATTAATGTATTGGTATTTTGTTTTTTGAAGAGTTTTATTAAATGTACATTTGTTACTTAAATTTAAATTTTTTTTTTTTTAATTTTTTTTTTTTTTTCTTCAAAAAATAAAATGTCTAGAAATTGTTACATAGTTAATGCCCAAGAAATACAAAAAAAAATATTAATGTATTTAAGATTCTTGTTCGTCTTTTTATGGTGGGGGGGTCAGAGGTGAATATTTAGGCCTGTGAGCCAGTCTAGGACCTCAGTCATCGCCCTGTGGATCTCATCAACCCCGCTGGGGAATGAATAGAGCGGGCATTCGTTGATCATAGGTAGTCTGCACCTTACCGCATTCCCATCTATGCATCACATGGGCACAACGGCAATGGGATCACTTTATCTTATTGATATTTAAACGTTGAAAATTACCTAAGAGTCCATAATAATTTTTATTTTTTTTATCTTTTTTTTGCATTATCGACTATTTTTTTGTATTTTTGAAATGAAAACTTATTTAGCACAGTTGTGGTTTGAAACTCGATGAAACCAACAACAAAAACAGAGACACATACACCTAGGATTTAGCCTGCGAGAGAATGAGATAGAAAAATCGGTATCCTCTTTATGCGGTGCTTCTTAATCTCCTCACTTTTGTCTAGTTTAGTTTTCTGAAGGTTTCGCTTCACCGCGTGTGAACTGCACGCATGATGTTTTTTCTTATTCATTTTCTTGTGGTCATTTTCATTTTACACTATTTTATTACTTGTATGATTTTTTAACATGGACATGAATATCATCATCAAACACAAGAGCTTTGTCTCTTTGTGGTGAGGAAAAGCTATTATTTATTTATATTTATAATAATACACACGCGTGTTAAACGTCAAAATTTTGGTGTAATTATTGTAATTGATACAAATATTATTAAAAATGTTAAAAATTTTCCATATCATTGATTTGTTAGAAAATGGCATTTAAAAAAATACAAAAACTTATATTATTGTGTTAAGGAAACATTTAATATATTACGGTAAATACTTGCAATGGCGTTACAAAAAGTGGAATAAAATATAAATGTTTTTTTTAATAATTTGAAACTTTTCTCCTAGTTTGTAATGTTTTACATGTCCAATCATCGTGCAGGCTTGTTTGGACTAGGCTAGGAGTTTAGTCGAGTGGCGAGTAGCTCGCTACTTGACTGACCAAAAAGCGTTCACATTACGGTTGAGTAGAGTACATTAATTAGTGGGCATTGGAATATGAACAGCATCGCAACAAAGTGAATATGCTAATGAAACTGATTATAATTGATATTTTAGAAGAGGCGGAAGAAGAAATTAGTGATATGAAATTAAAGAAACTATGGATATTAAAATGGACTAATATCAGAAAAAAATAACAGAATTATGCAGTTGCATCTTCGCTACAAAGTGATAACATTTCTGCGGCTACTAATGAATTCTACTAAAATAACTTATTCGGACTTATTTAGTAGTTGAGCCAGTGAGCAGTGACACATGGTGTGGCGCTACTCGCCCGAAAAATATAATAAAATTGGCTCTACTAAACCACTGACTAAAATACTGTATTTAATTAATGGTATTCGGACACGTTAAGTTACTAAGTTACCAGCCATCTGAATAACCCACTAGCATTATTTTACATTAGTTCCACACAAGATACCCTGAGGAAAATAATTCTCCCAAATAATTCTCCATTTTGAGTAAAGGAGGAAGAGGAATTTCAGGGAAGGAAAAGGGTATGAGAGGTGCGTAGGAATCTAGGAGCAGTGTCTCCAGGAATAACGGACGAATGAATGAATCCGTCCATCCCAATGTGGTATAATGCAATGTTCCGAGAGAGTCCTGCTGGAGAGGTCAAAAGGTCTCCTTCAACCATAATCAACGTCAATCGATCCGGCCTCCATGGAACTGGTGGGTAAATGTATCCACCACCAAGACCCAGACAAACCTCACCTCATGAACACGGACACACCTATGAAACCTGGAATGCGCCCAAAATATACTATACATTATTTTTAATTAATTAATTATTAAATAACACAAATTATTAAAATAAAAGTTATTTGCCCACGCCGGGATTCGATCTCGCTACCTTCGGATTGCGAGTCAAAAGTCTTACAGCTGGACCACGCTGGCCGTCAAGCATAGTCCGAACGAGCATTAAGGGCCCGCAACCCGGATTTGTACCGATTTATTACATATTTCCCTTAAACACGGTAAGTTTTAAAGCTCTTAAAAAAATATATGTTATTCTTGAAGATAATATCTAGACTTTGCCCGCGCCGAAACGCAAATTATATAAAATTCCCTCGGTAGACAAAAATTGCAAAGTATGCTCCAAAAATTATTATTAACACGTTTGTTTCAGTTATTTTACAAGTTGTATGTATGAAAAAATTCACAGTGTTTCTTTAAATGCTGTTTAAGATAATGCCCGCGAGATTTTTGCTCTATTTTAAACGAGTCGTGTTTTATTAAACATTTTCGCAATTTTCGCATCGATTTCGTCGCTGTAAATGTTAGCCCCCTCCTCTAACATTCGTAATTTCGTATCTCTCCATCTTCTTCTTTTCGGGCCCGGTTGCAGAGTCTTAAGAGAGGGTTCGCGTGTTATTTCCCAAAAATTCAATGGCTTGGTACTTTGCTTGTTAGCTCGAATCTCGCGTACAATCAAATATCAGAGGAATCACGAACTGTCTGGGTCAAGAACATTATCACTAAATAAACACTTTATCATAGTCAAATGTATTGGCATTGAACCCTCGGCTGGTAATTATAATAACCAACAGTCACGCGATGCTTTTAGCTACACAGGTAACACGCTTATCGGTGGGTATTTAGTCATGGAAAGGTGTAAAACCTATAAAATTCGTGATTGAATTGGAGGTAATGGCTGGAATTCTGTTTGGAAAATCGAATTTCTGGGTTTTTATTGCACGATGATTTAATTAAATCACCTTACGTTTGCAAAGAGGAGTGTTGTAACACAATGACGCTTGTATGAAACTATTTTTGAGCTCCCGGGGCACTGCGGCGCTTCCTTGAAAGCTTGCCACAATATATTCGCCACCCTCATTGCAAGTGCAATAAACTCAACGAGCATTTTTTAGTGCGTAGTTTAAGCAATTAGTTAAATAAATAATTTGTCCAAACTTGAGTTGAAAGATAGCCTGTGCTTAGTTGCTATGGTTGTTTCAAAAATATTTAACAATTCATCAAATGTTTGATGTTAATTTTCACATTTTTTGTAAGTTCTATTCAAGTTCTGTTATCATGTCATTATAGGCCAGTTGCTTAATAAATCTGATATAATCACAGAACTTGAATAGAACTTCACACAAAGTGAAAATATTAGGTCCTTGCATATGAAATTGGCGTTTTGCCGTACTGGCAACTTTGATCTCAAATATCCTCTTTTAGTTAGGAATTCCAAATTCAAATTTATATAGCTATTTACTCATGTATTTGTGTTTCGAAAATTATAATTCATTTGTTTTTTCCTTAATTGTTTTTTTTTCTTTGCGTCACGTTTACAAAATGAAAAATTGAAATATCGCGTTATTTACGAGTACGAGTTCCACCGTGGCACCAGTGCTGCAGAAACGGCTCGAAGGATTAATGATGTGTATGGAGACGGTGCCGCAAAAGAAAACACAGTGCGTTTTTGGATCCAACGTTTTCGTTCTGGAAATTTCGACCTGCAGAACAAGCCCCGTGGACGGCCGGAGACCAAAGTTGATAATGAAGAATTGAAGGCTATTGTAAAGGGGATCCATCGCAAACCACGTCCGAGTTAGCTGCAGGCTGCGGTGTTAGTGATAAAACTATTTTATTCCACTTGAAGCAAATTGGGAAAGTGAAAAAGCTTGAAAGGTGGGTACCTCACGAATTGAGTGAAGCAAATCAACAAACGCGCGTTAGAACGCTAGACCACACACTGCACAACAGACGGCTACCAAATTAGAGGAGCTTCAGTTGGAATATCTAAGACATCCACCGTACTCTCCGGAACTTCCCCAACAGATTACCATTTTTTTCGAAATTTGGATAACTTCTTGCAAGGGAAAAAATTCAACTCCGATGGGGCAGTCCAAACCGCTTTCAAAGATTTTATTGATTCCCGTCCGAATGGTTTTTTTAGTAAAGGGATCGATGAACTACCCATGAGATGGCAAAAGTGCATAGATAGCAATGATACGTACTTTGATTAAATAAATATATTGTATTTAAAAAAATCGACTTTATGTTCCTCCCATACTAAACGCCAATTTCATATGTAAAGACTTAATAACTTAAAATATTTTATCAAAAAAATTTGAAACAGGTCAGAGTCGCTGATTGAAGTAAATTTATTTTTGATTTGAGGCGCAAAATGTATTACTTCGGAACTTCCTCGGTGTTTCTTGTATTACGATTTTAACATTTTTATTGTTTGTGATTTATCTATATTTCTTGTGTTATTAAACTGATGTACATAGTTGATAATATGTTTTCTTGTCTAATGTTTTTTTAATGTTTTTAGTTTTAATTCAATTGTTACTGATGACTTCCAACTGAATCTTTCATTTTATTTATTTATGTTCCAAGATTTTGTTTGCTTTTTATTATTAGTATTAACTAACACTAACAAGCTTACTGCACGGTAAATGTACATATCAGGGTTATTTTATTATTTATAATTCTCGCTTTAATGGAAATGGATAGGCCTTGACCCTGCAATCAGTCAGGCTACGATAATCCGGTGGTCAAGCACAGAGAAATCGATAACTTTACAATATCGGATCGATGACTTGACTTCCGACGATTTTATATCGACAAACGGAGCCCTGTTTTATTATTGACAGCTGAAACGATATTGACATCAATCAACATTGAAATAAATTAGATATCGATATACGCTGACAGTACTGGCGGATCTGTCTACGAATTCACATTCTGGAACGTCAAACGCCAAACAATTACGAAAATAATTATAAATTAATTATGTTGAATTGAAATACAATCTTAAACAGGCATTGACAGTACGCATTTATTTTTTGACACTAAAAGGGAGTTAATTAGTTAATTAGGTCTTTAGTCATATTTAAATAACTTCCGTTTCTCAAAGATCGAACGGAATAAATTGATCGCTTCATAAATGCATTATTTTAATCTTTTGATAGCGAATACGACTTCTTTCAATTCTAAGAGCATCAATCCAATCATTAAATAATAAACTACATTATTGTATTGACAATTAACAGATGTTGGCCGAAATATCTGTCATCAATCGTTGACGTAGTAGGGTTTTTATCGATTGTCCATACTAGACCTCCTGAAGCAGTAACCTCATAACGGTGACCCGACAATTCGTCCTGCGACAATTCATCCGGCGACAGTTCATCCTGCGACAGTTCATCCGGCCGACAGTTCATCCTGCCGACAGTTCATCCTGCCGACAGTTCATCCCGCCGACAATTCATCCGGCGACAATTCATCCTGCCTGATCATTTAGAAGATTTTTATTAAGTAAGTATGCAAAGAGGATATACGGCCGTACAACCAAAATCGATATACTTATATCGGAAGGCATCTTGAGTGGAAATCCGCTGTAAAAATATTTTTACTAAATAGGTTAGGTTAGGTTAGGTTAGGTGAGGTTAGGTTAGGTTAGGTTAGGTTAGGTTAGGTTGTACGGCCGTACATCCTCTTTGCATACTTACTTGAAGAAAAAATCTTCTAAATGATCATGCAGGATGAATTGTCGCCGGATGAATTGTCAGCGGGATGAACTGTCGGCAGGATGAACTGTCGGCAGGATGAACTGTCGGCCGGATGAACTGTCGCAGGATGAACTGTCGCCGGATGAATTGTCGCAGGATGAACTGTCATGGAACCCTCATAACACATAGTGCCACCCTCAACGTTATGAGCGTGCGTGAGGAATGTTATCACAAGTCTGATACTCCGTTTTCTAGTAAACCGAGATTTACTATGTCCCGTAGGGTCTTAGGAGTTTTTCCCCTATTCCTCAATTCAGATTTCTTCTAGAAATTCGTTTGATTTGTCTGCTACCAGGCCAATTTTAACGCATATTTGCGATGGGACAGACCTGTCTTTGATAGTGAGTTAAACTGCCATAGCTATCTTATTATAATTTTTAAGATGGGCAAATAAACATTTTTCTAAACATACTTCATATTTTATCTATTTTAACCGTTTTTTATATACTCTATTTTTGTTATTGCTTGTAAATATGTGTAGGTATCAACAAAGTCTGGATTCGTTTATAATAATTAAACGTAGCCTCATTTTATATTATTAAATTAGAGCCATGACGTGTACGACGAAGGAGACAAACAATGAGTTTCCTTATACCGTCGCGACGGTACCGACGCCGTCGTTGGAAATGTGGTGAAACCCCTTCAATGTACGAACCTTGACAACGACTACGGAGGTGGCGGGTTCAAATCCCGACGTTCGCAAGTTAATTTTATTATCACGATAATTATTTTTTTTTAAATAATAATAATTGTATAATTTAAAATCACCTCAATATAGAAACTCCATGAGATCTGTTCGTGAATGATTTTTGCACCTGTCAAAAAAGAATATGAGAGCATGGAGTCATGGCTTAAAGCGACGTGTTTGTGGCAGCTGGTGTCAGCTTGTCCGATGAACGAATTTATCGCGATACTAAAGGCGGTAAATTTCAGGTATGTATGTCCAGGGGACCGAGTTCAGTGAAAGCACGCGCGACGCCTCAGTAACCTATCTTCACATTTTAATTCATAAGGCTCAACCGCGCCGGTGAAAGCCTTATTTTGATTATTTTAGTAAAGTATCATGTCAGACCTTACTGTCACGAAAGCCTGGTAAGAACACGAATAGGGGAAGATTAAAATTGTTACGGAACACCCTTAGAAATTAAAATTAATGAAATTTCGGTGATCGCTGAAAACAAATTTGTCGTGAAACATTCACGGCATTTGGGTCGGAATAAGTATCAACTAAATTTAAAGGAAAATGTTCTGTTTAATCTTTCATTGCAGAGTAGCGGAGTAACTGAGTAACATATGCCAGAGAGAGAAATTGAATTCCCTTAATCCTTGATACTTTTAGGTGGCTCTCCATAATTAATGTTTAACCCTGCCTCACACGAGTAATACATTAATTTGTATATTTCCCCAGCAAGATTAAAGGTACAACTGCGAGGGCGTGAATAAACAAACAGGTGTTTCCTTTTATGTCTTTAGATTTCCGAACTTAACTCAATTCACCGAAACACGTAACGTGTTTTTGGCAAACGTTTTCCTTTCGTTTTATATTCCCGGGATATATGTTTATCGTTCTAAGATATAATATCAAGGAAAGTTACGTAAACAAGAAAATTATTATTACAGTAATAAGCTGTTACGTTGAGGCTATCTATAAATAGATTTAAATAAACACTTAATTCTATGTTTTTGCTTTTATATATTGAATAACAAAAACACAGATTATTTTTCAACATTCTGCTGTCTAAAATCTTTAGATATACTGGTCAACCGTTTTGGAAGAACCCATTATTTGTCAATACATAGGGACAACTGGCAGTAAAGTTCAGTTAGCGGTTGAGTAGTTCGAAGCGTCAGGTTCGCAAATAGGTGTTGCTGAAACAATTCTCAGCTAGCTTGCCTTGGTCATTCAGCATTGAAATCATTATTTTCCGCTCATAATCATGGTAGTTAGAGAATTTCAAATATTTTCAGGTTATTTAACCGAAAAATTATAATCGAAATAGTGTAAACTAGAATATAATTGCCCGCAAGTAGTATCTACATTCATTCTAAGTCAGAAGCCACCTAGAGTACGCTTTAAAGGTGTGGAACCCTTATTTATCGGATAACTACTATTTAACGATCACTACTATTTAACGATTTTTATCGATTCACTAATCACAAGAGGCAATCATTGTAAATTTAGGAAAACTTTTTATTAATTTAAAAAAATATTTATTTTATATATCCGATGAACGTAAGAATTTGACAGATATTAATACATATTAATAAAAAAAATTTTGCTAGTTTTTATTATTTTGTTATATTTTGGGTAGGAAAAAACCTACACCCATTAAATATTCAAATTTCCTTAAATGGATAATCACTTTATACATTTCTTCCTTCGAAAAATTTAATCAAAGCATTAGAATCAATTTTGCTAATATGTCAAGAAATCTATAAAATCTTTTATATTAACCAAATAATTATTCAGGGTGTAAAGGAACTTTCTTAACCTTGTAAGGAATAATTCAATATAAATGGATTTATGTCTCCGGTGACCTTTTCAAAGTCTTTTTTTAATTGTTTTTTTTTTTTTTTTAATCACTAATCAGTCTAATCACATAGCCAAGTAATGAACCACCAAACCCCTCGCCCCTAACTGTCTAATACATACTGATTTTTTTTATTATATTTTGAAGTTGAAACAAAAAAAAAATCAAAATATCACTGGAGATCAATACTTAATTTTTGTTTTTTTAATTCCAAACTAGCTGACCCGACGAACTGCGTACTGCCTCAGAATCAATAACTGTTGTGTTAACTTATTGGCTGAATTAAATTCATATTTTTTTAAGTTAAAAATTACATAATAAAGCAATTATCGATGCGCAACTGTCCTTGTTTTGTTTTTGTCAGTATCAGAGAGCGTTGTGTACGGATTTATATTTTTTGTGATTCTTTTACTTTTCCACTTACTTACGGGAGTTGTGTTTCATTGTCTTTATACGTGTGAGGGAGATTTATTATAACTATTGTATTTTTCCTTTGGAAGGGTGCAGACATACGTTCACCGTTTACCTCATTTTCGACTATTGACATTTAGTGGTTAAGAAAGAGGGGCAGCATTATATGTTTAAGAACAAAAGCAAAACAATCAGCGCATTGGCGTTTGACGTTTTTGAATTTTTGGAATTCATTCACTATTCAATATTATATTTTTTACAATATTGCTGCAGCTCTTTCAAAAGATGTGAATTCGTTCCATACAAAATGTACGGGAAAAGAATTTTCTTTATAATTTTGTTTTTCATGAATTTTTCCGTTGTTTTAAAATCTGTTCTGGTATTCGGGGCGCAGACAAATCCAACAAATCAAAGATCATGAAAATCGGTAGAGTCGTTCTTGAGTTATAAATTGTGTAACTAACCCGACTTTGTTTTATATATTAAGATAATGTCAGAAATCACAAGTTAATGTTAGTAACGTAGGTCCCTTAACACCCTTTATATCAAGTTGATATTATAATACGTACAAACGAGTAGATATTTGAAAAAAATACATTTTGACTTCTTTAATTTTGACGTCGTTCAAACTGTCAAATAAAATTAATTTATTCCTTCTTGTTTGAGATTAAGTAGGATTAGAATAATTAATAATTAAACTCGTGATTTTAATACGCCAAACTCTCCCAGCCTCGTTCCTAATTAATAATATATTTTCCAAAGCCGGAACTTCCAGGAAATGTGTCAAATGTTTTTTGAAAAAGCCACTTTGACAGAAGAAACCAAAGTTTCGGAATTTATTATACATTGCCTACATTGACGTCGTATGTTAATGTCACGCTAAAGTTACTCGGGGGTTTGTCAGGGGGGTGGAGAAATATTCAAAGCCTTATAGCTATACAATCCCAACATTTAACTTGCATACCAACGTTTGAATACTTAGCGAAGGGGTGATGAGAGAGAATGGCAATTTGTGGAGGACTCAAAATCATTTTATGTATTTCCTGGTGTTTTATAAAATACTAGTTTACAACCCGGTTTCGCTCGTGATTTGAAATCATAATAATTTCTATTTCTCTTATATTTATTGAAAGACGCATAAACACTTAACATTTTTCTGAAAAAACAATATTTCCAACTTTTTTATTTGAGTACCTATCGCACGAGAGTCTGAACTGCTCCAAACCGTCTAAAGCCACTGAGACTATGGCAACCCCAATTACAGTATAACGTGGCTGAAGGTAGTGAGGAGGGGAGAGAGGCGGGAAAGAGGAAGGTTGAAATAGTACCTGGCTAATCAGATCTGATCACCAAATACGGCTAAAGCCATTTCAGGTAACCTTTCGTTTCTAAATGATTAGGACTACATTTAGAGTAATTTTCATAGGAGAAATATTGTATATATTTAGTTTAATGGAATATATTCCGGCAGCGTTTTTCGACATATTTTTTTCCCGTTAAGTTGCGGCATTCCGCATTTCTACCAATTTATAACATATTTCTCTTAAACACTTTAAGTTAAGTTTCTCAAAAACATGTTATTTTTTAAATATAATATATACACCTTTGCCAAGCCGAAATGGTGATTATATGAAATTCCCTCGATAGAATAAAATCGCAAAGTATGCTCCGAAAATCATAATAAACATTTTTTTCTGTTATTTTATAAGTTATATGTACGTAAAGTTAATAGTGTTTGTATAAATGTTATTTAGGACATTCCCTGTGAGATTTTTGCTCTATTTTAAACGTGTCGTGTTTTATTAAACATTTTCGCTTAATTATTATTTACATATCACCCCTTCTTCTTCTTTTTGAACGCTTACTACTGGGCCTTAAGTGGAAATTCCAAAGCCACGCAACTTATAAGGGTAAAAACGTTGGTAACTGAAAAAAAGTTGCCTTGATAATGAAAGTAAAGACAAAAAAGGCAGCGCAATATATTATGACCCCAAAACTCACAATTCATGGTTTCAGACGAAACATAGAATTTTAGCTTTATCATTAAAATTGAAATTGATATCGAGATATTATATCAATAAATTACAATAATGAAGTAAAATGTGTATTGCAAAATTGAGATTCCGGAAAAAGTTGTTCTTGTTAAAGTTTGAACGCAACCAGGCTCCCCTCCGGAGAAGAATCGGGAACCTGTTTGTTAGTTATCGAGCTTTAAAAGTCAAATAAACCTTGAACGAAAATAATCAGAAGCCAAAATATGTCTTGTTAAAAGTTCCAAGGCTCTTAAAACCCGTGTTAAGGCACAGATGTGAAATTTTTGGAAAAATAATTTTTTCGAACGGTTTGTTTTTTTATTATTCAATAGCTGATTCCCGGCATGCGTTGCTATGCCATTTAATAAAGAAATTGTTTTTCCCTGCGTGTCCTTTCCCAGTCGTCCCGTATCCCTTCCGCCTCCCCTTCCTCTTTCGCATCCCCTTCCCCTCTCGCGTTCCCACTACGCCTCCTCCACCTTCCCTCTCCCCACTCCACTCCCCCTTCCACCATCCCGCGAACCCTCCTCTCCCTCCCGCATTCCATACATTCATTCCCGGTTCATTCAGTTTTCAAACAGCTCGCGTGCCACATATTGCAATTTTTTATACTCACCAGTAGTTTTATACAAACCTTGTCCTGACAATAATGAACACAAAAAAGTATCCAATTTGGTGCAATCGTTCGGAAGTTATGCGCGTACATACATTTCCGCGATTAATTTTTATTTATATAGAAGATAGATAGATAGAAGATAGGAGAAGAAGATAGAAGATAGATAGACAGATAGATAGATAACTATAAGTTTTTGTACATAGTTTATGTGATTTTCGACTACTATACCATCTACATTTTTCTAGCAATATTTTATAATCCGGTAATTGTGTGAACATTTAAAACCAATCGTTTTTGTTGTCTTACCAACATTGAATATAATAGTATTATTTTGGGTAAAAAAATTGTGCTTGAAAAGTGCTGAAAGTGTTTTGGTTTACCAAGTTTTTAGTTTGTGCTTTACCGCTGATGGCTCCGCAGTGATCATAATTATAGAACCTTTGGGACTGGATTTAGCACCTGAAAGGTTGCCTTAAACACACGCCGGGGAGCATTTACTGCAAGATAAACAAGACTTTATTTTAAATGGTTCACGGAAGCTGTGAGAGATTGTTTCTAGAAATATACGCTTCAGGTTAACTTCGCCAACATTAGAAGTATTGAAACAGAGATTTACAATCAAAGTAGATAAAAAATCTATTGGTAATGGAGACTATAATACCTTATGTTCATAGACTTAATCTATTCTAATATAGCAAGGAAACAATAGAACGGCGTTAATGATGTTAATCTCTAGAACTTTTTTCTTTTTATAAATCCTCTGTAATAGATTAATAGTAACGTAACCTAACCTAACCCAACAGTTGATCTGCTGACAATTGCCCTTTGGTATTTTAAACAATAAATATGTTTATTTATTTTTATTTTTAACTTAATCAGTGACACTTCAAACTGTAATATTTATTTAAAATTAAGACAATATTAGCGAAACTCAATCGAAAATCTGAAAACAGAAAAATCAGAAAAAGATATATGCACCTCTGGGACAAATGTCCCGTAACTCATAAAAACTGGTACTTTATCCAGATACTATCTAGGAAGCATTAAGTTCGGGTTTGAATCTTGCAATCTATCTATCTATATAATATAATCTATCTATCTATTTATGTAAATAAAAATTAATTGCCGAAATGTATGAACGCGCATAACTTCCGAACGACTGCACCAAATTGGATTTTTTTGTATTCGTTATTGTCAGGACAAGGTTTGCACAAAACTACTGGTGAGCTCTGGCATTATTAAATTTGTATAAAAAAATTGGAATAGGTGGTACGCGAGCTGTTTGAAAACTGAATGTACCGGGACTGAATGTATGGAATGCGGGAGGGGGGGAGGGGAACTCGGGTAGAGGGTTTGCGGGGGGGGAAGATGAACCAGTGAGGAGGAGGGGAACCTGTGAGGGGGAATGGAACTCGGGAGGGGAACAGGGGGAGTAGAGTGGGGAGAGGGATGGTGGAGGAGGTGGAGTGGGAACGCGAGAGGGGAAGTGGCTACGGGAGAGGAAGGGGAGGCGGAAGCAAATGGGAAAAACGAAAGAAACAATTCCTTTATTAAATGGCATAGTAACGCAGCCGGGTACCAGCTAGTCAGACATAAAAATAACAGCCAATAAAATATGCGTTAAGAAAATGAAAATAATGTTGGTAGTTCTTAGTCGAAGTATGATACTGTTAAAAATGAACGAATCGGATAAGGACATCTTAGCTCATTTGGTAGAGTCACGGTCCAGAAAGCCGAAGGTCCTTGATTCGTGTCCCAGAGGTGCCAACATCTTTTTCTGATTTTTCTGTTTCCAGATGTTTGATTGAATTTCGCTAATATTGTCTTCATTTAAAAAAATAAATAAATGGTTGAAACTATTAATTAATTCTTAATTCTTCTTCTTGGTATGCCCTATCAGGTCCTCCCAACGTTGGCGATCACTATCGAAAATGACTCTCTGTCTTGCGCTGCCCGGAATAGCTCCTCCACTTATAATGCCGGTCCACTCTCGTACATTTCGCAGCCAAGACACATTTCAAAAGTCTCTAACCTGTTCATGGGATTTCCTTTCAAGGTCCGTGTCTCACATCCATACAGCAAGACTGACCACACATAACATTTTAACATTCTCTGCCTTAGTTTTAAATTGATATTATCATTGTAGAAGAGGGATTTCATTTTACTGAATGCAGTTCTTGCTGCTTCAATTCTGCACCTAACCTCTAAATCTGAGTCAAGAGCCTCCGTGAGAATGCTGCCGAGGTATCTAAATCTTTCCACCTTATCAATATTGCAACCATTTAACTGTATCACTGATCCAAAGTGATCTAGTCGTCCAAATGTCATCCTTTGAGTTGTATGTGTAGGTAATGCAGCATTTAATAAATCTGTGTTAAAATTTTTGATTTATCAAACAAGAGAAAATTAGAAACTTCGGAAAAATAGACATTTTAATTTTTATTAGTTTCTATTGCAAATTTTGTACATGGTATAAGTGTATATGCATATTTTGGACGCAATGTCCACTGTTCACGTAACTACTAGTTCGTGAAATACAAGTCCAATTTGAAATATTGATTTCTCTATTGTATAAATGTATCATATATTGGTCCTTACGATAACAATCTGCGTTTTATATTTTAATGGAGCAACTGAACGCAGAAGGTTGCAGAGGGCGGAGGCTCCTATTTTTATCTTCAATGCCCTTGGGCAGATATCTTACAAGAGCCTTATTATTTTGGTGGTTATCTCAACTCAGGAATAAGAATTATTATCTATACAAGGCAGAAATTGTAAGTTAGAAAAGGTTGGTTATATTAAAGTTTTTAATAAAAGTTTTAATAACAAGGTTTTATTATAAGTTGGAAAGTTGGTTAATATAAAAAGCTCTTCGTGAACTAGTCTAATATTAATCAATTTAATCGTTTTGCATTTTCGTTAAAAAGGCTTCTGCGTATTTTCTAAATTACTGAAATCAGATGAGAATGTGCAGGTTTTTTTATGTTATTTTCATATTGAGGCTGGTATAGGTATCACCACCTTGGGAACTATTTATTAGATAACCATCACCTCTTCCATATATCACCTCAAGTAGTTCGCTATGTTTTTTTTTACTTCGCACGGCTGTCCGGATTCACGGGGCCAGGTTTATCTAGATCTTAACGGCGGATGTGTCTGCCCACTTACAGCGTGGCAGGTCGGATTGGTAGAGACTGTTTCTTTATTATTTATTTATTTTATACGCTTTACAAATATAAGAAAAAAAAGTCCTGATAAACTCCTTTTTAGCAGTTTGTCTAACGGGTTCTTTACAATAAAGATCTTATTATAGTGAGTTAAAAGTTACATTTTTACAATTATATAAAATTAAAATTTAAAATTTTACAGAAATATAGAGAAATGAAAAATTATGAAAAGATAAATAACAATTTTAAAGTCTTAAGAGTAATTGGCATTGTAAGCTAATACAAAATAATTCTTTCAGTAAGTTAATTCTTTCTTTAAGTCTTCAGTAAATATTTCACCAATTGTTTGTTTTAGGCATAGTTTTTAATTTCAGCAGGTAACATATTTGAACAACTGTGAATCATGTAATTTAACGTTGTTTGTCCATATTTATTTGTATGCTTAGGTACAATTAGTCCTTCATTAAAGTTAAAACTAGTATTATGGTTGTGTTCCAGCCTGTTTATATATAAAATTGAGACCATTTAGCCTCTCTTGCAGAATTCTTTCGACCCATTGCCGTGCACCGCAATGGGAGAGATGGATTCATACGTCCCTAACCCCTGGACCCTTTGACCCCCAGATTCCTTTCAATTTTGATTACACTGTGTTGTGCTTCCTTCTTCTTTAGCCAACTTTTCGGACAGCATTGCAGTGTCCATCATCATGAAAAATGTGTAGACTGTGGTAAAGTGTGTCAAAGCAAATTCGAGTTCATTGAAGCAGAGTTGACAGATAATTGGCAAAATTAGTGTTTTTTACACCTCATACCTTGTTCCTTCCCAGAACGCCCTCTCCTTCCCTTTCTTTAAAAGACCCTCCACAGCGTCCCCAAAGCAGACACAGAACCTCAGAAAATATATCACTAAGGGCCTATGTCATATTTTTCCATCGATTTTCCTTAGGGCCTCATTTGAGGAGCTATTGTAAAAAAAAATTCAAGCCCTTTTTTATTTGAGTATCGCACAAAAATTATGAAACGTGCTTTCGGTGGAAATGATGAAACGTGCTTTCTTCTAGAATAAATAAGACGGCAAATGAAGAAATCAATGTATTTGTTCTTCTTTCTGAAAGAAATCCAGCTTAAATTGAAAACCGCAAAGCCGGTATTAATCTCAAGGCAAGCATTACGCAGTCAGAGCCTGTTGAAGTATTGAGATTGTCCGTGGGGAATTCTCTCCTCTTAAATCTGAATGCCTCCCACCCTCATCTCGCTGTGTTCTGTATGAATTCGTCCTTGTTTCCATCCTTTCCAGATTTAATTGAGGAATTATAATACATGCTTCTCGAAATCCATATTTATAAAAAATGAATCCCTGTTTCCCCTGGTCACCCCATAACTTCAGAACGACTTTACCTATTTCATTCAAGATTTTTTTTAAAGTTTTCGAATGCTTTGTAGAAGGTTCTTACGGGAAGAAAAATTAAGAAAATTGCGCAGAAAATTGAATAATTTCAGAAAACTTAAAGACTATTTGCTTTACAAGAATATGTTTTAACTTCAAATATAAAGCCTTGGAAGCAGCAAGTTATTTTGCAGTTTCAGAAACAGTTTAATTGAAGTAGAAAATATCGCACAAGAGTCTCAACTGCCCCCAAACACGAGGAGCCGGTGAGACTATGGTATCCCCAATTGGGGTAGTTGTGGGGCTCAGGGTAGTGATGAACAGTGAAGAAACAGGAAGGCGGGGGGAATACCTGGCTATTCAAATCTGGTCACCAAATATGGCCGAAGCCATTTCAAGCAAGCAACGTTTAAATTTTGAATGATTGTATTTAACCAGGGCGACACTGAGAGTATCTTCCATTCTGGAACGTTCCGCATATATCAAAAATACTATTTTCGGTTGTCTGTGCATACGTACTGCGTGAAATCTGGTTCAATAAAGTCAATTTACTATGATTATAAAATAATATTTTTAGCATAAAATTCTACCCGATTTGTTAAGATTCTAGACTATATTATTTTTCACGGCTCGGCGCGAGTTACATATTTAATATTTAGGGAGAAAGCGCGTATAAAAAGTTATTGGTGCATAGTCACACAACAAGATTTACTGAAAATAAAGGCCTAAAAATACCACGAATATCAAACAAGTATGGTACCAGAACGCTAGAATATATGATACCTTTGATCTATAACATGTTGACTCAAAACATTAATTTTAAAAATAATGAGGAACCCTGCCCTAAACTTACAAAAAAGTGGTTAATAAATGAAAAACACATTTATCTAGCCTTAATCTTTTATTATGTATTAATATTGTAAATTAAGCTAATTGTGTTATTTAATAATATAAGTAGGTAGAACCTAAAGACAAGCTGATCTGTTACAGCTTTGTGGGACTACCCATATCTTTATATTGTATTAGATGTAATTATATTGGAATTTAATAAATAAAATTTAAAAAAAATTTAAAAAAAGTGAATTAATCTGAAAATTCACGTATTTATTATTATTTTTTTAAAATAGCTGTAAATAATTTTAAAAAATCGAGTGTGCAATTCACACGCGGTAGAAGTGAAACCTACAGAAAACGAAAGTAGATAAGAGTGAGGAGACTAGCACTTTTTTATCAATGTGAAGATGATTTTTTTCCATATTTTTCTCGTCGAGTTCCAGTGTAAATTTTCCTCTTGCAGAAATAGGAGATCCGTTTGATGGATTCTCCCATCTTAATAGACGGATTGCAATCTTTAGAGCACATGCATCGGGTGGGAATGCTATCGTTGTTCTACCGGTGTTACAATGAAAGATGTTCCGAGGAGCTAGCATCGGTGCATGGTCGGAAAATACGCCAAACGCGTGCCTAACATATATAGGTACACCGTTGAAATTTGTAACATGAGAACGGTTGCTTCTTCTACTCATTCTTATGTTCAACAGCTCGGCTGTGGAACGATTTGCCGGCCTCTGTGTTTCCTCCTTCCTACAACATAGGTATCTTCAAGAAGTTCATTCCTTCTTCTCCTCAAAAAGACCCTCCACACAGCATGTCAGATGACATAGGCCGTGAGGGAAATTATTTTCCTCAAGGCCTCCTGTATGGTGTTAATGTAAAAAAAAATATTTGGTCATCTTATTAGTATTTGTTCTTCGGAGTCGCTAGACGTCGCTTTCTTTTGTGTTTTTTTGCTTGTTTATTTTGTGGTGGTAGAACCGTGGATGTACGTGTTTGTCTCTTTTTAATCACCCGCCTCCGTTTCATCGAGTTTTAAATCACAACGGTGCTAAAAAAGTTTTCAATTCAATAATGCATTGTAGGTATAGACGCCACCAGTGAAATATTCGTGACTAGGTAAAAGATTTTAGCATAGGCCTCTGTCAAGTACCTTTAGTTCAACTGATGTTTGAAGGTTCTCGTTCATTAATAGCCGACAGGTCTCTTTGTCATTCGCCTATCTTATTTGTGGTGACCCCTATTTCTCTTCCCCAACCATGGACGCCATTAAACGTTACTTGAATTCCAGCTGTCAACTGTTTCCAGCATTGTCCCTGCGGAGTGAGAAGAATGTTACAGTAATTTCGGCTACCTTCGTCTGTCACTAATGAATCTATGAATTTCTAGAAAACCCCAAATTAAAATACCTTTCTATAAGGTGCTGACTTGCCTGTTCTAGAAATAAAGGTGTCATCCAACATGCTAATTTTTGCTGGATGTTATCTGCGTTATTCCTGCGTATTATTTACAATGATTCAAATAACTTTTGAATTTTACTTATAGTATTTTTTGAATAGTTTCACCATTATCAGATCCTTTACTAAAACTTTTACGGAGGTCGCGTCTTAAACCCACACGTAAGTATGGGCCCGTTTGAGACACAACGTTGGCTGAACGATAGCGGGCAGCAGTGCACGTCAAGTTATGTATTTTCATTTAATTTAAATTACCCAACAAAGTGAGTTTGCAAATATTAAAGAATAGCTGTGTGTCGCTTTCCATAGAGTTTTGCTTGATCTGTAGCTATTCGAAAACGTAAAAATAAATGAGATTGTTGTTCACTGTTAACTGTTACCCCGCTAAAATTGCCGGAAGTTTCGAAAAAAATAGATTTCGTGATTTGGAAAAAAATAAAATAAAGGGTCCATATTTTGTATTGTGTAGAAAACCTAATTTTTATTTCATATCTGCAGTAAAAAGATCGCAAAAAAAAGTTTTTTTAAACTTATGTGATGTGTTTGTTAAAAGTATGAAAGGGGCAAATGCCGCTTTTTCTGGATAAAATCAGTATTCTTGTTGATAAACTTGATTTATTAATTTCTTTTTCATAAACTTGATTTATTTTTTTTTAATTTCGTCAGCTTTAACGCATTTTTTAATAACAAAAAAACGTTGAAAGATTAAATTATTGAAAAAAAAATTACCATAATTTAAAAAAAAATGTTTTAGTTTTTTTTTTTTCTGATTTTCAACGCATTTTAGCAAGTAACAACCATTTTTAAAAGATAAATTTAAAGGCAGTTCTCATTTTCTTTGTAAGACGCAACTTTTGAGATCCCAAGCGTTTCTGAATTCAAAAGTTGAAATAATTGGCACACCCTATTGAAGAAGTAAATTAATATTGATTGAAAAGATATGACGGTATGGCCTTCATATACACCTACCTTCCATGCAGTTAAATCTACAGATCCGCCACATCTGCCTGTTTATTACTAACTTCAAGTAATCTAGGTAAAAGTGAGTGTTTGAAATGCGAATCCTGGTGTTACATTTAAACAGGGTTTTGGAAGCAGTTGCTCTCGTAAGTATATGATTATCAAAGGGAAGGGATGAGAAAGCGAGAAGAAACGATTATAGAACAGAGTGAACAATACGTCGCCTTAGTTCTTAATGGGGTATTTCCACAAACGAGGGATTCTGTTGAAAATCTACGGAATATTATTTTAAAGATCATTTTTCTTTTTAATATATAATTTGTTTTATATGTTTTCATTCAATATTACTGATTTTAAAAACGGTCTAAAACTGACAAAATCAAAACGGCCCATGGTTTTGAAAATCGGAATATGACGTCACAAGCGTCGCTCAGCTTGGCCGGCATAAATAAACACTGTCAGTGAGCGTCCACGCTCACGACGTCACAAAAATAAAACAAAAATGCTATGATCATCGCATTTTTTCGCTTAATTTTTTAAAGCAATAAAAAACGTGAAAATAATCCGATGGGGTCCATGTTAGCTTTTGTTAAATCTCCACTTTAAAATTAAAAATAAAGTACAAAAAATTATAGTTAATCACTCACTAAGAATTATTTAAAACTAGCTGACCCGGCAAACTTCGTACCCCCTCAGAATCAATAACTGTTAATTTATTAGCAGAATTAAATTCAGTTTTTTTTTATTAAGTTAAAAATTACACAATGAATCAATTATCGATCCGCAACTGTCCGTGTTTTGTATCAGAGATGACCTTGTGCACGAATTTATATTTTTGTGATTTTCTTACTTTTCCACTTACTTAACAAAATAAATTACGTCATACGAATTTCATGATTTTTTTACCCCCCCCCCCCCCCCCCCCCCGTCCCTGTCACACATCGTCACATTTATGAGACCCCTCCCCCCTAGTGTGACATCTAAAAATAATCAAAACCGAAGTTCAATTTTTTTTTACATGTGACGTCACAGAGCTGATGACCACCCCATACCCCTAGTCACACTTCCTACTCTCCTCGCCCCCTTAATGTGTGACGTAATTCATGTACGGCCCCTTTACGGGAATTGCGTTTCATTTTCTTTATACGTGTGAGGGAAATTTATTAAAATTATTGTATTTTTCCTTTGGAAGTGTGAAGACACACGTTGACCGTTTGTCTCATTTTCGACTGTTGACATTTAGTGTGTAAGAAAGAGAAGCAGCATTATATGTTAAAGAACAAAAGCGAAACAGTCAGCGGATTGACATTTGACGTTTTTGAATTTTTGGAATTCACGCAAACTTCAACTAACACAACATTGCTTCAGCTCTTTCAAAAGATGAAAATTCGTTCCATACAAAATGTATGAGGAAATGAATTTTCTTGATAACTTTCTTTTTCGTGAATTTTTGCGATGTTTTAATAGTTATTCTGTTATCCGGGGCGGAGACAAATCCAACAAATCAAAGATCATCAATATCGGTCCAGCCGTTCTCGAGTTATAAATAGTGTAACTAACCCGACTTTGTTTTATATATTAAGATTTGAACCATAAATTCTCAACCTTTACCAAAGTAGCTTATCTTAAACACTATCATAATGGTAAATGAAATAATGTTACTTTGTTTGAACCACTTGCATATTTGTTTAAAGTCGACCGGTTTCTGAACGACCGTTCCTTCCTCAGGGTAAACTAAGGATTGTGGTAGGGGTGAATAATAGTATTGTTTCATGGAAATAATGAAAGAAAACCTTCTTCTCCTGTAAAATTTTCTAATGGTCGTTTGGACAATTAGGAACTAAGGCGAATAGTTGTCCATTTGTTAATTACAGCTATTATGTTAATTAAATCGTATTGAATAATAAGCCGCCATCCCAGTTCATAGAATGAAACGGACATAACACCTCTGAACTCGGATTTTATCTAAGATGCAAATCTACGCAAACAGAAAAAACGTATTTGCTAAAAAGGCTAAGCTTTAGCATACATATTGGAATAAGTTACCTTATACCCTGAAGCCTAAAAGCATTTTTTCCTGTTAATTAAACATTTGTATTCGTAATAACACCATTATTTTGATTTAAATATTTTATTTTGCCTTGAAACGACCATTTTTATTTGCGAATTTCAGAAAACGCTTTTTATGATGCCATTTAATTAAGATTGCATTAATAAAACATCTTTTAGGCATTTTAAAATCCTGTGCTGTTTTTTTGGCGTTGAATCAAAATCTTTATAGGAGAAACGCCTAAACATGGGCTAATGGGAAACGAACGGTGAAACGCTTTTTTGATTATTTTTTTTTTTTTATTGTTTTTATTTCATGCTAGAGCAATCCCGATGAGTTACAGAACTCATTTTAGGACAGGAGGAACATACAAATCATGGGTGGGAGGAAATAGTTAAAATTTTACATAGGAATTTGGATATTAAAATATAAGATTCACATACAATATAGAAGAAAAATAAAAGACAGGTTGAGTAGAATAAACAGCAATGGAAAACAATTAAAGAAAAAGGGAACAAGGTTATACAGATATGGATGATTACAACTTAATGGAAAAGAAAACAAGAGGAAAGAAACAAGACAATTGAACATGACAAGAAAATTACAAAGTTTCATCCTTATACATACTTAAAAAATATTCTTTTAAAGCATTACTCTGATTTTTTTTTATTTTGCTGGATTCCCTTGTACATATCTGGTAGCGAATTATATAGTGTATAGGCAACATAGTTCAGAGAACTAGCGCAGATGTATGAAAAATCACGGGATATTGTAATTACAGAATTTTCGAAACTGAAAGTATTTAAAAATATACATATTTGCCTCAAGATGATTGCCTTTACGAATTTACCTTTCGAGTGTTAATTTGAAAAATACAAGATCTATCCAATGGCTCTATTTCATCTAAACATCCATCTAACATTTAAACAAAAGAAATTCACACATCAAATGAAGAATAATTAATTAATTAAATAATTTTAGTTTTTCATTTTCCTGGTATGATTTTCGCTCAAATCAGTTTCAATTTTCAAAATATCATTGAACTTGAATAATTTTGTACTTTACGTGGAAATACAACTTCAAATCACGTACCCATGCACCGAAAGGGGTTAATTAGTTGACAAATAGTGAAATAAAGCCCTGAAAATAAGAATAAATCTACCACCAACTTCATATACGAAAATCGTAGAGAGTATTAAATAATACATACAATGAAGTTGCACTCCCATGAGCTATCAAAACTTATTAAGGGATCGCCAATTAGTACTTTTGAAAAGTTAAACCCAACCCGACACAATGTACGAAGAAAAATTTTACAAAACATTTCACAGAAGCAACATAAAGACACAACATATTAAGAATCATTTAACAAATATTTCACAGAACATGTCGATTGTCATTAGTCAATCTATTGTTTCTCAGAAACTGGAATATTTATGTGCTGAAATTACACAAAATTTGAATTCACATTGAAAAACGTTTCAAAAAATATTTCGGTAATTTTTTTGCTGTAAAGATATAAATCAAATATCAATAAATGTACTTATTTCACCTGTGGGTCTGTCTATGAGTGAGTGTAACTCTAGTTTAATGACCTCAAATTTGTTATGAATTTATGTGACATTTTTATATAAAAATTTCTTAACGGCTTCATAATAATATTTCCTTTCATTTTTTTTTTTTTTTTACATTAACTCCACACAGGAGGCCCTGAGGAAAATAATTTCCCTCAGGGCCTATGTCATCTGGGATGCTGTGTGGAGGGTCTTTTTGAGGAGAGGAAGGAATGAACATTGGTCTTGAAGAGACCCATGTTGTAGGAAGGAGGAAACACAGAGGCTGGCAAATCATTCCACAGCCGAGCTGTTGAACACAAGAACGAGTCGAAGAAACGACCCGTTCTCATGTGACAAATGTCAACTGTGTACAAATGTTGGGCACGCGTTTGGCGTGTTTCCCGACTATGCACCGGTGCCGAAGGGATCAATGATGCTAGTTCCTCGGAGCATCTTCCATTGTAATACCGGTAGAACAAGGATAGCATTCCCACCCGACGCCTGTGCTCTAAAGATTGCAATCCGTCTGTTAAGATGGGAGAATCTATCAAACGGACCGCCCGTTTCTGCACAGAGTCGAGGGTATTTTTCAGGTATTTTGGAGCTCCAGACCAGAGGTGGCTGCCAAATTCAACCGTGGGGCGCACTTGCGATTTGTACAGGGTTAGCAGTTGTGTACTATTAAAGTATCTGCGGGCCCTGTACAGTACGCCCAGTTTTTGGGAGGCTAACTTTACTCTGGCTTCGATGGAGCCCCCATACCTCAGTTGGTCACTTAGGGTTACACCAAGCATATCAATGGAGGGCCTGTTTGGAAGATTGCTTCCGTTGAAAGAGACTAGATTTTCATTGCGATCCCTTTTAGACGTAATCAGACAAGATTGGGTCTTTGAAACATTAAATTCAACGAGATTATTTTTACCCCAAGAGAAAACACTCTCGAGGTAACCGTCCATTCTTTGCTTCAAAGCCTTACGAGCTGTTGGAGTTTGTGAGCCCTTTGGGGGCTTGTCAAAAAAAAAGCTATCATGAACTGTACTGTCATCCGCGTAACAATGAATTGGTGCACATGACAAAAGGTCGTTGATGTGCAACAAAAACAGAGTCGGAGACAGAACCGATCCCTGCGGGACGCCAGCATTTATTGAGTGTGAGGAAGAGGTGAAACCATCGACTACCGTCTGAATCGACCTCTCCCTCAAGAAGTCGGCAATCCACGTACACAAGGATGCGGGAAGTCCGTAAGAATGCAGTTTGTTGACAAGTCCTCGGTGCCAAACCCGGTCAAAGGCCTTGGATATGTCCAGTGCAACCGTTTGGGTCTCACCGAAACGTTCCAGGCATCGCCCTCAAACATGCTTCACTTACGCGAGAAGATCACCGCACGAGCGGTTCCGCCGGAATCCGTATTGACGGTCGTTAATAATTTTGTTCTTCTCGAGGTATGTGAGCAGTTTGTCGTTGATCACACATTCCATCACCTTAGACAGAACTGATGTGATCGCTATGGGGCGGTAGTTGGCCGGGTTGGAGCGGTCACCCTTCTTTGGAATAGGATGGATAACCGCTTTTTTCCAACCAGAGGGCACAGAGCCAGTCTTCAGGGACAGTTTAAAAAGCTTCGTCATTTGAACTATTATTAAATTAAAATATCCCTTAATATTTAACGGGTCTGCGCTACTGTGTACACATGTACAACTTATTTAAAACACTATATTAGAAAAAAAATAATGAATTTTCTACAACATATATTGACTTATTTTATCGAAAACTGGACTACGCCGAACCTATTTCTCTTTTCTAATCACCAGCAAATCTTTTCTTCAATTTATATTCTATTTGGTCTTGTCCGAAATCAGGATTATTGCTGCGATCGGTTGGCGGTTGGGGGAGAAATTGATGGAAGGCTTCCCCTCCATTCACCCCTCTCCCATCTCACCCCTCTATTATACTTAGGTTTGGGAAATAAGCCGCTGAAGGAATGAATAACTACCCTTCACTTTTATTAAACCTTTATTTGGTCGCTGGTAAATAATCAAATATTAAAATGATGTTTTCCGAATATTAGATACAGTCAGTCCCGGGATGGTAATATTAAAACTTTCTTAATAATGATGCGAACCTTTCAAATGATAAATAAGCTATTTGATATCATGTTAGCTGCAAAACCCGACTTTTTGGGATTAATTAGTTAAAGGTCCACAAATACACAAGTCTGAATAATATAAATTGGACGATCTTTTACTTTTTTTTTAAAAGCAAGCCTGAAAAACGATATGATAAGAAAACACAGTAATTTAAATATTTGTCGACGACACCAAAAATTCAAAGTATGTACATTGAACATAATATTTTGCTTAAGTAATATGTTTATTTATTTATTTATTATTTAAACGCCCGTACATAGGGCTATTACATACATAATACAGGTGTATCGAACATTTACAAACATTATATATATATATATATATAGAATAACATACAGTACATACATACGATGCATATTAGTACAACAAATATTTATCATTTTACAAACATATCAGTTACATAAATAACTAGTTATTTTTGCTTTGATGCAAGACGGTGAGGTTTTGAAAATATCGAAAAGGTCTGTATACGTATTGGCAGTTCGGTAAAAACGCACTAGCGGTGAATGATAGGAATAGTTAGTGCTATGATTGTCACTGTGGAAAAGGTGGTGGAGTCGAGTTGATTTAACAGGGACACGAATATTTATAACACTTAACATTTGAGGGCAGTCTATGAGATTGTTCAGTAATTTAAAAAGTATAAGAATGTCATTAATAGTACGCCGGGTAGAAAGTAGTGGTAGGTTTAGATCAGACATTAATGCATAGTAGCGGATTTCAATTACAGGCTGTCTCAATTTGAATTGAACGTATCGAAGAAATTTTCTTTGTACTCTCTCCAAACGGTGTAAGTTACAGGTATAAATCGGAGACCATACAGGAGATGCATATTCCAGCTGCGATCTTACAAGAGAGCAGTAAAGTAGCTTAATTGACTCAATGTTTTGAAAAGTCTTTGTGTTACGTATTACAAAACCTAGAATTTGCATGGCCTTATTGGAAATTGTTTCACAGTGACGATCAAATGTAAGTTTCCGGTCAAAAATAACACCAAGGTCTTTGATAAATGGTACTAATGCAATTTCATTATTGTTAATTAAATACGATGTAGATATTGGAATCCGTGAACGGTAAAAACACATGTAGAAACATTTTTTTACGTTTAGGAATAATTTATTTATTTCACACCAGCTAGCAAGTCTATCTAAATTTTGCTGAAGGATAAGTGCATCATTTAAACATTTTATAATCTTAAAAAGCTTTAGGTCATCTGCGAATAGAATGAATTTGACATTATCGAAACATAAAGATAGATCATTTATAAATAAAATGAAGAGAAGTGGGCCCAGATGAGAGCCTTGAGGAACTCCCGAAGTTACTTTAAATTTATACGAAAATTTATTATTTAATTTTACCATGAGTTCACGGTTTTAATATATTTAAAATTATCGTCACAAAAATACGAGTTAATTGGCTTTCGTTTAAACTTAAACACAATTCGACTCGTTGAATATGATAATATACGTGTATTATAAATAAAATTTGTTTTGTTGAAATTTCAAAACATACGATTTTAGCGATCAAAAAACACGCCTAACAGTTGTGATGAGATAAGTAAGTATCTAGTTGATAAGGTTTAAAACATTGATTTGCCAACGAATTTCAACTTTAGGTACCTATTTTAGAACCTAATCAATATATTGGATCCCATTTGTCACAGTCGCGTATGTGACACTCAGTAAACCCTCTGAAGAGCGACAGAGTCTAGCCAGACCTTTTCGATTATAAAAGTTGCGTAACTTTTTTTCTGGCTTGGTAAAATGAAACGGTTTAATGAATTGCTACTCATCAAGTCGGTACAATGAACGCAATGGGCGCAGGAACAGCTCGATTTCTTAAATTTTGTAGTGGTTTCTGTAGAAAGTGCAGACCTTACAAATATTTTGCAGGTATTTGGTTTGTGCTCTCGTGATTGGATGCTTTTTAGAATGTGTTTTCGAGGTAGTTTTCTTTGTCGCTTATAAAATTATATCATGTCAGACATTGCTGATTTCGCATCACCCATAATATCTAATGAATTCGGTAATTGTACACGTGGGAAACCCTGTTTTATGGATTCTATTAATCCAAAGGGGTACCTTCAAACTAACTATGACTGTTTTCAGTGTTCTGGTAAGTATTCTAAATATACACAAATATCTGAATAATTACCAAATACAATTCAATTATTTATTATTTCATTCTCTCATTAAATTAAACATAATGTCTGCGCAGACCTTGTTACACCACTTACCGCCTCCCGGATTTCGCTCATCGGAGGGTTAAATATCAAAAATTATCTCTCTGATAACAATAATTAGTCATAAAAATAATTCTTTGAATAATTTATCAAATTTGCACTTATATAAAACTATGTTTTATCAATAATATTAAAAAAAATTCTTCTTAATATAAAAAGCTCCAAGCTTTCAGAACTCTGATACATTCAAGTATCTCCCTCATTCATCTTACAAAGAAGATTTTGTCAAGAACTCTCAGCGTGTAATAAATATTCAATCTCTCTACTTGAATTAATCAGGCGAACTAGTTTTACATTATTTATTAATTTTCCATTAGGGCTGGAAATATCCTATTAGAGCAAATATACGATACATTATTTGTTTTCGACTAGGTTATAATATATAACTACGTGTATTCTGTTGTAGATAATATTCGATTTAGCCCACGGAGCTTAATAATAAGGCTTATTTGGTAGGTACAATATTAGCTCTAATAATATTTCTCCCTCATATCCAATATTATGATGTAACAATATGCTCGAAAAAGGATTAACTTCTAATTATTTATTTGAGTTATTATCTACGAGAAGTAATCTCTTTTAGGGGTGCTTGAGAGTACATAGAAAAGCATTTCGATTATCGATTAGCATAAAGGTAGCAATTTGTTTGTTGCTCTTTTTAAGGGAGTTGTAACATGCAATAAAAAAATAATCCTGTTAAATATCTATAATTTTTTACTTAATAATTACACTCAAAGATATCTCTTGCGCCGGAAGCTGTAGTAAAGATTGTAATTATTATTGAAGATGTCGTTAATATCGTTATCTGCATTAAAATGCGGTCTTTAACCCCTTATTAACCCGTTTAATCACAGGAGACTCAAGTTGTCGCAAAACATCATATGCCGTTATAATAACAGGAGACCCAGATTGTCCCAGAGCGACCGTGCATTATTAAAAGTTAGATATCTCTTTTTCTGTAATGCGAATATTTGTGATTTTTTTTATGTTAGATACGGAAAGAAATAATGCTTCTCATTGTCTTAGAATTATATGAACTAGGTTGTTCAGATATTTTACAAACCTGATCAAAAGCGACGGTTAAATTTTGCGCCTATTTGTGACGTAACCCACATTTAATTTTAAAATAAAATTGTATGAAAGTGAAAAAAAGTGAGGTGACAGTTTTATTACAAATTTTGTTTAAAAAAGGAATCTGAATTTAAAATTTGAAGTTTATTCTATTTTAATTACTTTAATTCAAATATTCGCAGGTATGCATTTTTTAGCCAATTTACATTTCCAATATTAAAATTTTAATATTTAGAAACAAAAATTATGATTTCTAATAAACACATCGGAAAGATTATTTTATCTAAATTTTAGAACAATTTTTATTTTTGCAAAAGCGTTAAAAAAAACAATAAATAGGAACATTTAAAATGCATGGGAAGAACCAGGAATTTTGCGCGCAAACCTTGACAGGCAAAAGATGACAGAAAATTATTTTCTTATTATTCAAAGGGTTGAAGAAGAAATGGTAATTAATTACTTAAATAGCCTCTCTTACTAGAACCTTCGAGGAAGCGACGTCTTTGTAATTATTAAGACTCGTCTGGCCTCAGTCTGTCCAATTGTAGGAATAAATTTACCGATCGGAAGAAAGCGACTTCGTTATAGGAAATTTAAAACGAAATATAAATAATTTCATTTACGATATCATAACTACGCAATACCGTTTCGGCTACATTTGGAGTTAAATATATTTTAAAAGTAAAATTTTGTTGCGTGAAGCAAAAAATACATTGCACACAAATGATTCATACGCTTTCTCCCACAAAACTTAACTTTGGTGAAAGAAAAATCCTAGTTTTAATACTAGTTATGAAAGTTTAACAACTTCAGAAGTTCAAGCGAACTTCAACGTTGCTCGAAATGTGTCATATTTAGAAATTAAATCTACACATAACTGAAATTCTCAGGCTTCCCCTTTCTTCTCTCCTTTCATATTCTCACTAATTTCAGTCTCAGAACATTAGATGAAGGAAACTAGAAGGAATATCCAGTCCATTTTTATTATTAAAAATTACTTTTTGACTTAAATAAAATATTAGTTTATATACTTAGTTTTAACAGTTAAAATATTTTTTTAAATTTTTAATTTTTCGATGCACACCCGGGACGTCATAAGGAGCCATGTGACGTAACAGACTTTTTTATCAACAGAGTCAACTTAGTACATCTACATATGCTCAGTACTTAACTAGGACGGATTCGAGAGGTAGAAAATTACTAGTTGTTTTTTTTCCTATTGTATTATGGTGAGATATATGATTTCATTTCCAAAATAAGTAAAGTAAAATTCGGAAGATTTGTTAAGGTTTGTGAATTTTTCATTCATTATTTTGTTGTTAACCGAAAAATAGTAAAGTAACAATAACATTTATAATACTTCTGTATAATTAAATATTTCTAGTATTTTTTTTTTTTTTTTTTTTTTTTTTACATTAACTCCACACAGGAGGCCCTGAGGAAAATAATTTCCCTCAGGGCCTATGTCATCTGGGATGCTGTGTGGAGAGTCTTTTTGAGGAGAGGAAGGAATGAACATTGGTCTTGAAGAGACCCATGTTGTAGGAAGGAGGAAACACAGAGGCCGGCAAATCATTCCACAGCCGAGCTGTTGAACACAAGAACGAGTCGAAGAAACGACGAAGTATTTATTTAAATGAAGACAATATCGGCGAAACTCAATCGAAAATCTGGAGACAGAAAAATCAGAAAAAGATATTGGCTCCACTGATATTGGTCCCAGTGGAGCTAATATCTTTTCTGTCTCCAGATTTTCGATTGAGTTTTGCTGATATTGTCTTCATTTAATTGAATATTATAATTTGAGATTTAACTCAAAGTTAAAAATTAAAAATAAATATTCATCCTTGCATTTCATCCTAAACTTGCAGAAAAGTCAATAGATGTCGCGTATTTTAAATTAAATTGATATAAATTTATCCAGACACTATCTAGATAGCATGAAAATGAAGATAATGATGGTAGTTCTTAGTCGAAGTATGATACAAATAAAAGTGACCAAATTGGAAATAGACATCTTAGCCCAGTTAGTAGAGCACTTGTCATGTAAGCATAGGGTTTGTGTCCTAGTGGAGCCAATATCTTTTTCTGATTTTTCTGTCTCCAGATTTTCGACAGAGTTTCGCTTATATTGTCTTAATTTAATTAAATATTATAAAAAGAAATTTTACTCATAAAGTTAAAAATCAAAAAAAAATATTTTTAGTTTTATAGAAAGTGTATTTCTACAGTTTATAAGAAAAAAATAATCAGGAAGGGATAAAACAATTGTAAAAAATATTCTCTATTTTTTAAGCTCTACCCGCGAAGACTCCGGCGAAACTGCCAATGCAGTGATGCCAACATAACGGTGAGTTTGGTTGTGATGGTATTTTGTTCACTTTAAAATGACGATTTATTATTCCACGTAAAATAATACATAATACAACTTATCTATACAGAATCAGCGTTTTTTGATCTATATGAATTTAAATCAAAAAATATGATGTACAAAAGATTAAAAATATAGGGGTTATTTTTTACGCGTTTGCTGTTCGCAAAATTTTTGTCTCGTGTTCGGAAATAATTCAAATAATTTTAACTTTTTTTTAATGTTGCCTACAAAAAGCTATTATTTCAAAAGCCAAATAAAAATCCCCATTTCATCCTGCTTTCTGGAGCATGTTATGAATTAACATAAAATGGACCCAGTAGAAAGGCGGGCCTCAAAAGACGACTAGAGCTGGCGGTGATTACGACCAACAATGGACCATTGTTCCAAGCTTGTACCAATAAGGCCGTAAAAATATGAAAGACCGAAGAAATAAACAAGGGGGTGGGACTTAGTTAAAATAATTGCGGAATTATTATTTTGTAGGTGCTTGCATTATTTTGAATTTACATGAGAATACTTTCTTATCGAAATGAGAAGGAAACAGGGCTACTTCAAAAAATCAGGGTGTGAAGTTCACACGCAGTAGAAGTGATATCTTCAGAAAAACTAAAGTAGACAAGAGTGGGGAGGCTACGAAGCACCACACAAAGAGGAGACCGATTAGTCTATCTCATTCTCAGTTTCAAAGTTTCAAATCACAACAGTCCTAAAGAAGTTTTCACTTTAGCACCGTTGTAATTTGAAACTCAATGAAACAACAAGCGACTAAAAAGTGGCACACATCTATAGAATTTAGCCTGCGAGAGAATGAGATAGAATAATCGTTTTGATCTTTGTGCGGTGCATCGTGGCCTATCGGTCTTCTCATTATGCGGTGCTTCGTGGCCTATCGGTCTCTTTTTGCGGTGCTTTGTAGCCTCCCCAATCTTGTCTCCTTTAGTTTCTGAACGTTTCACTTCTACCCCGTGTGAATTGGACACTCTGTTTTTTTAATATATTTTAGTCCTTGTACCATACGGTCACGGGTGATAATTTTGCTAGATGTCACGATTTGAAAAGATGTTGATAATTTATCTATAATATTGTCATATTTACGGTTAATTTACATTATTTAATAATTCTAAAGCAAAACAGAAAACAACTTATTTCGGCATACTACAAAAAGTTGCTAATTTATTTTAGTTTAGTTTTAGTTTTAACCACAAATTACTAAAAATAAATAAAACTACATAAATTACCATAAACAAATTATTTTATTTAGGAATGATATTTATCATTTGTTTTTGCCTTTTAATTTGGGTAATACTAATCATCCCTTCTTCGATTTTCTGTCCAGTCAAGTAGTAACAATGTATTTTTGTGTCCAGTCAAGTAGTGACTAGGTATTTTTCTGTCTATTTAAGTAATGACAATGTATTTTTCCGTCCAGTCAAATTGTGACAATGTATTTTTCTATCCAGTTAAGTAGAGACAATGGATTTTTCTGCTTGAAAACCAAAGCCGAATTTCTTTTTCAAGATATGACAAAATCTAAGAAAAACATTCTAACATTTTCCAAGAGTGCATTTATTTACTTATTAAGTAGTGAAAATGTATTTTTCTGTTCATTCAATTAGTGATAATGTATTTACATCTACTTAAGCCGTGACAATACATTTTTCTGTCCAGTGATATAGTGACAATGTTTATCTTTCTCCAGTAAAATAGTAACAATGTATTTCTCCGTCCAGACGAATAGTGGCAATGGTGTATTTTTCTGTCCAGTCATATAGTGACAGTGAAGGTATAATTTTACAAATTTAAAAAAAAATAAGAATGAGATTGGAAACACGTCTGATTTCGGCTGACTTTTACAAGCCATGACAAAATATCAGATAAAAAGTTCCAACATTCTACAGAAGGGCATTTATTTGCTTGAGAATGGGATGTTTGCGGTAAATATTTTCCTAAAGGTGAGACTTATTTGTGAGATATCAGGTTTCAATCAGATTCTTACCCAGTACAGACTGGTAAATAATAATACTTGCTTATTTCTGAGGCGTGATTTTTTGACAGTGGTAGTTCGTAAATATCATGGATTATTACAGGCAGCGATTCGAATAATAATTGAACTTTTTTTTTTTTTTTTTTTTTTTTAATGGCTCTTCACCCCAAAAGAGTGTTCTGGCCAGTGTCAAGTGAATGTATTTGTGAGTGTAAATTTGTGAGTGTAATTTTTGGTTAATATTAACTAATTTAGTTTTAATAACTATAATAATTAAGTTTTAATTATATAATAATACTATACAAATAATAATAATAATAATACGCAAAATTATTACAATAAGAGATGATTTTAATTAAACATAACAAGGAAATTAAAATATATGCTGACACAATTTATTGTGCATAAAAAATAAAATAAATAAATAAATACATGAAACTTAACTTACAATTACAAATTGATGCTGTTAATATTCAGGAAATTAGCCAAGACTTTATACACGCGTTTGTTCACAGAAGATAACAGGCATGCAATGTTGTAGGGAGGCAATATGCCCGAACTGATTAGGTGAGGGATGAAATTTTTGTATGAATTATTTATAGGACAACTGAAAAAAATATGATTGAGATCCTCTTCACCAAGACGACATTCACACATCGCAGAATTCTTAATATGAATTTTTGTCAGGTGAACATTGTGGCAGCAATGCCCTATCCGCATGCGGCAAATGGAGGATGTCGAGAATTTGTTAAAAGAAAGTCTGGAAAACCACGGTTTTGAAGGAATCGTTGGCTGAATTGTGAAAAAGCTATATCCTTTTGATTGACTAGATTCTTCCCAATGATTCTGCCATGTGGAAATCATGTTTTCCTTCAATTTTATGAAAATGTCATCGGTGTTTAAAAATTTATATAAAATATCCCCCGAAATAATGGCATCTTTCGCCAATGAATCGGCCTTTTCATTTCCAGGGATACCGCAGTGACTAGGTATCCAAGCCAAGACGATTTCTTTGCCAAAGTCGGTTAATTTATGAATTAAAGTGCGAATTCCAACACAGAAATCGTCTTCTGGGTAATGGAAAGGGGAAGAGTTTAATTTTTGAAGTGCACTCAGGGAATCGGAGAGAATTAAGAAGTTTCCAATGTGAACATCGTCAATGTATTTAAGGGATTCAAAAATGGCTATACATTCAGCAGTGAAAACGGAAGCCTCTTTTGGAAGTTTAATTTTTCTATCGACTTGATCTGATGGGCAGTGGAATGCCGCTCCCACATGGTTTGATAAGGGAGACTTGGAACCATCTGTGTAAATAATTTTCCAGTTGGAATATTTCGAATTTAAAATTTGGATAAGTTTTCTTGGAGCATCGTGATTGTTAATTATGCCGAGAGAAAAAAGAATATTTGGTTTACACAAATGAATACGAAAGGAGTTGGCATATAAAGGAAGTCTGTCTGATGGATTTAAGAGGGGTTTATACGCACAGTACGTATGGAGGCTTTTAACAAGAAGAGGGATTGATTTGTTCCTCCAATATGGAAGTGATTTCACTTGAGCAGTGAGTGCAGTAATTTTGTCTTTCAGTGGGTGATTAGAGAGTCTTAAGCATTTAAATAAAAACTTGTCAGCCAAGAATTGTCTTCTGAAATGAAGAGGAGCCTCCACAGCCTCCACTTGTAAAGCGTTAATTGGGGAAGAACGCATTGCTCCGATAATCAATCTTAAACTTTGAAATTGAATACGGTCCAACCTTGCGAGGTTCTTTTTAGAAGTGGGTTCAATGAGGAATGTCGCGTAATCCAAATGACTCCTAACATATGCGTTATAAAAAAGTTTTTGGGTGAATGGATGACTTCCCCACCAGACCCGTGAAACGGCACGTAAAATGTTGAGGCCAGCTTGACATTTGTTAATGATTAAATTAACATACGGGTTCCATGTTAACTTAGAGTCTAAAATTACCCCAAGGAATCTTATTTGTACCTGCATAGGGAGAATTGAATTATTTATTTGGACTGTTATACGCGGAGTAACACGTTTTCTGGAAAAGACGATAACATTGCTTTTGGACGGAGAAATTTCTAAGCCGTGATTTTTTAACCAGGTGTCAAGGTTTTTCATGCAAATGTTAATCACATCCTCCAGAATAGAAATAATTCGTCCTGAAATATATATAAAAAGATCATCCGCATACTGAAGTATTTTACAAGATGGATGCATACTCCGATGCAGGTCAAAGGTATAAATATTAAAAAGGATAGGACTAAGGACGGAGCCCTGAGGCAAACCCTTGTTTACTATTCTTTCCAGTGGAGGGGAATCCAGCACCTGGATTTGAATTTTCCTGGTAAGAAGGAGGTTAATTATAAAACTGGAATGCTTACGAGGGATGCCAATTTTTAACAATTTATTAAATAAAACATCTAATAAAACATTGTCAAAAGCTCCGCACACATCAAGGCAAACACCGACAAGGAATTCATTATCGGCCAGGGCCAACTGGATATCAGAAGTCAGGATGGACACACTTTCGATCGTACTTTTTCTTTTTCGAAAGCCAAACTGAGAGCTGGGAAGAATTTTCTCATTTTCTACATACCAGTCTAGACGTCTTTTAATCATATGTTCAGCTATTTTAACTAAGGAAGATGACAGAGCTATAGGTCTGTAAGAAAGTCCAGAGTTAGGGTCTTTCTGGGGTTTCAGAATGGGAACAATTATTTGAGTTTTCCAGGATGATGGAATTTTGCCGGAGTCAAAGATCAGATTTATAATTGAAAGAAAATAGTTTAGTGTGGTAATGTCGCAGTTTTTAATAAAGCTATAAGGAATTCCATCTACACCAGCGGATGAGTCTGTGAGATCGTTTAAGACCTCCCTAAGTTCCGTTAAATTGAAGTGGGTGTCCATCCAACCCCGTGTTTTAAATGAGTATGTGAATTCTGTTTCATTAAAATTACTTGCAGTTTGAGGAGCTAGTTTATCGGCAAATTCCTCCACCCACTCTGAAGTGAGTGGTCGAGTCACCGTTGGGACGTGAGAACCCTTAAACCTGCGAATTGAATTCCAAACAACTGAAAGAGGAACTTCGGGAGATAATGATGAGCAAAAATTTTTCCAGCCTTGACGTTTTTTGTTTTTTAGAAGACGTTTGGTCTTAGCTTCAATTTGTTTATACTGAAGGAAGTTCTCCATATTCATATTTGTTGAATAAATTTTCGCATATTTTTCCTCATATCTACTGCGTCTGAGCATTCAATATCCCACCAAGGAGCTGGGGGAGGTTTCCCTTTGTTACGTGTCGTTTTAATGGGGATAAATTTTTCTGCGGCCGTAATGACTGCAGACACAAATAAATCGTAACATTCCGCAACATTTTCTGTAGTTGGAGAGGGCAGATTTTGCACAGAGAACTTTGTATGATTTGAATAGTCATTCCAGTTGGCTCTGGCAGTTAAGAACCTTGGTTTTCGACTACCGCACTTGACATTTTTGTTGGAATGATAAATATTTGAGGATTCAATGAGGATGGGGTAATGATCACTCCCATGAGGGTCATCCAAAACCTTCCATAACAGGGATGCAGCTATGTTGGAATTGCAAATAGTAAGATCAACCATGCTGGGTCGCTGACCAGGCACCTGAAGACGAGTAGGAGAACCATCATTGATAATACAAAAGTCTAGTTCATCTAGTAGATCAACAATATCTCTGCCCATTCTGTCACAATTGTGAGCTCCCCATAATCCGTGATGGGCATTGAAATCTCCCAGAACAAGAGAAGGGGTAGTGACCTTGGAAAACATAGCTTTCAGGATTGATTTAGAAGGTTTATTAGATGGTGATATATACAAAGAAATTATTGTAGTGTCAAAAACCTTTGCGGCCGTCACTTGAAAAGGACAACCAATTGGTTTTACATCTACAGGGGAGAAGGGTAATGATTTTTTAATGAAAAGAGCGGAGCCGCCCTTTCCATCTTGACGGTCGTCTCGAAGACAGTGGTATCCCCTGACTCTGAAATCAGAATCCGGTTCCAGCCACGTCTCCGAGATGGCAGCCACTGCAATTGAGTTTGAATGTAATGTGTTTAAAAATTCTTCAGTCTTATTTCTAAGACTATGACAATTCCACTGAAGAATCCTCATCAGAGGAGCCATTTCTAGTTGAGTTGATAATATTAGTAATTTGTTTAGCAACGTGGGACGGTATTTGAATGTTGTTTTTATTTAAAGTTTGTAAAATATGTAAAAATGAAGTGATTAGTGTAGAGTTAAGGTCTATATTATAATTTTGTTCTTTAGTAGATGACTTTGGGTAAGAATTGAAATTTGAACTGGAAGGAAGTTGTCCATTAGGGAACCACAGAAGGGATTCGTGATTAGCATTATTTTTTTTTGTTAGAACTCTAGGTTTCACGACCCTTTCAACAGTTTTTCTAAATGAAGAAGAAGAAGGTTGAGAAGGGGTGGATTTTTTAGAATTTTTGGAAGTTACTTCAGAATAAGATGGAATGGATTTGTTAAACATTCTTGATGCTTCCGCATAAGAGATGCTCTTCTCGGCCATTGTGTGTTTAATATTACGCTGCCTTGACAGTTCAGGGCAAGTTTTGCTGATGGACATGTGGGTTCCGGAGCAGTTTAAGAATTTATAATTTTCCTCTGTTTTATCACAGGAATCACCACTATGGGACGAACTGCACTTGAAGCAACGGGGTTCTGATCTGCAGAGGTTCTTCGTGTGTCCAAATCTGCAGCACTTGTAGCACTGCACAGTTGGGAACACATAGAGCTCTACTGGTAGAGAGACGTTAAACATAGTAACATTTTGTGGAAGGTCTTTGCTATCAAATGTTAGGACAACGGATTGGGAGGGTCTCCATTCTACAGAGTTTCCCGTATTAAACCTGTAATTTAGACGACGCGCTTTTAAAACTTTTCCGAAACCTTGAGGAACAGTAATGTTTTCCAGGATGTCCTCTATCGACCAGTGCGGTGGGATCCCTTTTGTGACACCTAGCCTTGTGACCTGATATGTAGGTATGAAAACGTTGTACGAGTTTTTTTTGGCAACATCAGATTTTACAAAGCTATTGGCCTCAGCCGCTGTCTTGAATTCAACAGAAAGACGGTTACGCCCAACGGATTTTACTCCATTCCAGACAGGGTGGATTTTATTTTTAAACATAAAATGTCCAAAGTCCACATCGTATAAATTTGATTGTTTTTCATCCTTTGAAATTTTAGTCACATGTGTAATGTAAGGAGGTCTATCAAGATTATTATACAGACGTGACATTTGTGAAGGAGTATTGTTTACCAGTGGGGCGGGTGTGGTGGAAGGGCTTGCTGGACTTAGATTTGAAATCGAGGAAGAAGTGGACGGAATTACATCCTGTAAAACAGAATTATTTTGAAGGGAGTCGTTTTGCGTGGAGGGTGTTTTTCGATGTATCTGTTCAAAATCTGTTGCATTTCTATTATCTGCTGGTTTAGCAATTTTTCTTTTTTTTGACGTAATCGTTACGAAGTCCGAAGCCTCCGGAATATTAACCGCGATCAATTTTTTTGTAACACCCGAGGATTCAGATAGCAAACCATCATCTGGGGGATCAGGTGGTTTTTCTTTATCCATTTTCGAATAAATCTACAGCACACAAATCAAAAAAAAAAATCTTACCTTAACTGCTCCGAAGAACCAATTATTAACACAAATACTTACAGTGATAACAAATATACAAGTAAAAACTATATTACACTAATTTACAATACTATTTTAAAACTATTATCTATATAAAATGATTAATTTTGTAAAGAGGAATGAAATGACACTGGCACAGTTAGACGGTAGCCTTTGTTTTGATAATTGAACTTAAAAGACATTCACTATTCAAAATATAATTAAACAATACAATTTTGAACATAATGTACCTACGTAACATTAAAAAATTCAAAACTGCATCATTCTTGTTTTCACTACATATAATGAATTAATGCCGTTAATTAATCCGTTCTTAATCTTGGAGGTATAATGGTCAGTGTAGTTGCGTTCCAAGCTGTTGATCGGGGTTCGATTCTGCCATGGCTATTTAAAAAAAAATAATCCTTTTTTTTTAATTTTCCATCCAGTGAATTTTCATGAGTTTGCACAAGTTTAATCAAATAAACTGAAAGTTTCACTCCGAGAAAACTTAATGTCCAAATAATAAATCCATAGAATAAAACACGTTAAATTTTTTCAGGGCTCGGCAAGAGTGCAGCGCGATTTGCGGCGCCGGAGCGGTGCGGCGTAATCAAACATCAGATAAGCTAGTAAAGTGTCCATAGTGAATGCGCGTGTGCGGCACGGCCCCGCAGTTCGAGCTCGCGCCGCTCTGCACCGGCCTCAGCACTATGGCCGAGCACTCAGTGTTTCGCAATCGGATGTTTGTAAATCATGAACTACTGAACAAAATAATACTTTCTTAAGTTCGTTGAATTACACTTAAAGAAAGCTTACTTAACCCCTTAGGCTTCGGGCCTATTTTGTCGGAATGATAGAATATTTCCGCTTCGCAATAAAATCCATATACTTAAGTGAAAAATTTCTGAATTCATTCGAAAACAAAAACAGTTTTTGAAAGGTTATCAAAAACGCTATAAAATTTTATAATTCAAAATAAACATCTCATTTTTGAAGCACAAAAATTTTGAATGCCAACATAAAATTTCAATTTGGGAGGCGGGAATGAGTACCGCCGCCCCGGGAACCTTTACTGGATAACCAACACCTCTGCCATAGGTCACCCCAAGTGGTTCGCTACGTTTGGTGATTTAGTAGGGGTGCCTGGGTTCATGGGTGAGGTTTGTCTAGGTCTTAGAGGCGGATGACCAGGACACACTGATTCCTATCCACCCCTATCCAACCCCTATCCAACCCCTATCCAACCCCAGATTCCTATCCACCCCTTAAACCCTTTTCCTTCCCGGGACTCTCCTCTCCTTCCTTTCCTTAAAAAAACCCTCCACACAGCATCCCCAAAGATGACATAGGCCCTGAGGGAAATTATTTTCCTCAGGGCCTATGTCAAAAAAAAATAAATAAATAAAAGTTTTGGAAATGCCTCACATTCGTTTTTTTTAAATAAAATTACTAATAACGAAAAATAATAAAAACACTCATATTTTATTGGACAAAATGCGTTGTAAAATTTATCCTTACTTTACTTTTTTTGTCATATCATGTAAAAATAATTAATAAAAAATTCCAAAATTAATTCAAATTGTGGTCGTAAATTTTGGTTTCATGTGTATGTACATTTTAATTATTTTGTGATCGACTTTCAAAATTGAATAAAAGCGTGATGTAAAATACATTTCTAACACTATTTGGATCATATTTCTGACTATGATAGTAGGGGAAACAAAAAGATTTCTATGAGACCTATATGAGTTGTTCCGGAAAGCGAACAAATAAACCTGAAGGGTTATAGAAAGCTTATTTAATACACATTTTTTATTTTGTTTGAACCGTTTAAATTGATTAAAAAATCATTACGTCTACAAGTTTATTTTTGAAGAGGATATATCTACTAATTTATGAAAACCTAAGTTCCAATTATGAAACCATGTGATTAACTAAAATACTTCCGAGATATTTCCGTGTAACCCAGACCAGACGAACTCAAATTTTCCACTCGCTTCACGTTTCAAAATAAACCGCAAATTCAATTACAACGAGGGACGCACTAACCGCACGTTGGTCCGGGCCTATAAGTGGCAGTGGAGGAAAATGTATGAAAATTAACTGGGGGATGCAATTAAAAATTATTTTCTTCCATTAAGAAATGTCTCCTGCTGTCAGTATTAAACTCATGAAAAATTTTATGCGGACATTAAAATTTTTCGTATTAATTTTCGTCGTGAAGGAATTGAGCGTGTTTTATGGGGTACTGCGCGTTTTTGTCCTGCGACAAAATATCCAAGACAAAATATCCCAAACAAAATATCCCAGACAAAATATCCCGAACAAAATATCCCAGACAAAATATCCCAGACAAAATATCCTAGACAAAATATCCCCGACAAAATATTCTACGGACAATGACATTTAACAGCTTCCAACAAAATATCTATTTAAACCTAGCCTAACCTAATCTAATTTAACTTAACCTAACCTTACCTAACCTAACCTAACCTTACCCAACCTAACCTAACTTAACCTTATTGACTCGCAATCCAAAGGTCGCGGGATCGAATTCCGGCGTGGCAAATAAATTCTTTTTGATTAATTTGTGTTATTTCACAATTTATTCATTTAAAATAATATACAGTATATTTGCGGCACGTTCCAGAGTAGAAGATACTCGCGGTATCGCCCTGGTGTAAGACCACCATTCCGAATTTAAACGTTGCTTGAAATGGCTTTAGCCGTGTTTGGTGACCAGATCTGAATAGCCAGGTACTTCCCCACCTTCCTCTTCCCTATCTCTTTCCCCTCCCCGCTACCTTCACCCTCACAACATACCCCAATTGGGGATGCCGTAGTCCCACTGGCTTCAGACGGGAGCAGTTGAGATTCTTGTGCGGTATTCAATGTAAAAAAAAAAAAAAAAAAAATGCAATATTTCCGTTATTAAATGCCGCTAGGTCTGCCACACTTTTAAAGGCTCCTACTGGTTAAGATTGTTTTTGTTAAAGTTTCGCTTCTACCGCGTGTGAACCGCACTAGATTTTTTTATTAGGTTAGGTTAAGTTAGGTTTTAGTTTTATGTTTTATCCGTAGGATATTTTGTGTGGGATATTTTATCTGGGATATTTTGTCTGGGATATTTTGTCTGGGATATTTTGTCGGGGATATTTTGTAGCGGGTTGAAAAGTCACGGAACCGTTTCATGGTTGCCGCGCAGCAACTGAACATAATTATTTCCAATCAGAGGTCAAATCAACCAATTATTATTATAATTATCATTAATTAAGGATCTATTCATTCAATAAACTGAATGGCATAAATTTCAAGGGAGTTAGTGATGGGCGTTTTCATGGCCGACAATTGTTTGGAAAACTAAATTAAAATAAATGTGATAATTCTCAAGTCCTTAAATTATTTCCATTAATTATCAATAAACATTTAATCAATTTCAAACCCACAATAAAGTTAAACACATTACTTTTGAGAAAAAGGTTACTTTTTAAGATTAATTATTTAATTTAAGCACCGAAAAGCCACGTTTTTTATGCTCGAGTGGCACAAAATCTCTCCTTGCCTGCATTTAAAAAAAAACATTAAAAAATATATTATTTTAATACCTCACAAGTCCCAGCTACTCTCGTCTGAAATCAGTGAGACTATGGCATTCCCAATTGGGATATATTGTGAGGCTGAGGGTAGTGGGGAGGGGAAGGAGATGGGGAAGAGGAAGGTGGGAAAGTACCCGCCTATTCAGATATTATCACTAAATACGGCTAAAGCCATTTCAAGCAACGTTTCGATTCTGAACGGTGGTCTTTTTACAAGGGTGAAACTGAGAGTATCTTCCAGTCTGGAACTGTGAAATAACAATAATGACCGGTCAGTGGCTGAGTTTGCATCGCGTTTGGGTCCCACCCAGGCGTCCCGTATTCGATTCCTAGGCTGGCTAAGTTCTACATCACGACACAAGTAACATATTTTTATGCCGCTAACTGGTGTGGTAATAGGAGATTTTCAAATATTGTCGGGTTATTCGTAAACCGCGAATGTTTGTCTTTCTTTTTTTTTGTTAAGATAAAAAAAATAATATTTTAAATTAAAAAAATGAGCACTCCGAGATTGGTTCCCGCGACATTTATCACCTCAAGAATTACGAGGATTGAATACAATTTACATATTTTAATTTTTGTGATTGAACAAAGAATTTTGCAATTTTATTCGAAACCTTTTGAAGTTTATACCTATCAATGTAATATTAATCTTTATTTTTATTTTATGAAAATGAAGATAATGGTGGCAGTTCTTAATACAGTGGTAGATTAGTTCAGTGGTATAGCAGCTCTCCGGCAAGGTAAGATCCCGGGTTCAATTCCTAGAAACCACGCTTTTTCTGATTTTTCTGTTTTACATTGCACTTTGCATTTCTGGTGTTATATTCTTTATTCTAAAAATGTTTGTTTCCCATTTTCTTTCTCCCGAACACAATACAAATGTAATCGTTTTCAATTTCGGAGGCGGGTATGGGTACCGCCGCTCCGGGAACCATTTACTGGATGACCAACACCTCTGCCATAGGTCACCCCAAGTGGTTCGCTACGTTTGGTGACCTAGCAGGGGTGCCCGGGTTCATGGGGTGAGGTTTGTCGGGGATGCCCACCAGCGGCATATCAGGCCGGATCGAGAGAGAGTGTTGAGAGAGTCCCTTTGTCTTCTCCAGCAGGACACTCTCTCGGAATATCGGCTTGCACCGCAGTGGGAGGGATGGATTCATACATCCGTCACTCCTGGACACACTGACCCCTATATTCCTCCCCACCACTAATACCCTTTCCCTTCTCAGAATTTCCTCTCCTTCCTTTCCTAAAAAACTCTCCACACAACATCTCCAAAGATGACACACGCCCTGAGGGGAATTATTTTCCTCAGGGCCTCTTGTGTGGAGCTAAAGAAAAAAAAACATTTTTTTCGACGAGCGACTTTTACATCGACTGACTTATGCAAACATGCGTCCTCTAGGATTTTCTCCATCTTCAGAAATGCAGTTAAATCAAGGAAAATAACACACGAAGAATCTACGTATGTTTCGGTGTATCTCATTACAATAGAAATGTTAACGGGAAAAGTATGGATAAGTAATAAGTGGGTACCGGTTAGAACATAGAACCTTTCCAGGGTATGGGGTGAATAGGGGAGACTGGGGCAGTCGGGTGCTACGGGTCGGCTGGGGGGGCTACCTGTTGAGCAATCTCTGCGCGCCCGAGCGTGCCCTTGTTTACTCCCCCCCTCCTCCCCACTGCTAGTTCGAGTTGACTGTATCAACTAAGACGCTGTCTTTTAAAGCTCTATGTAAAGTGGGAAGACTTAAACCTGATATAATGGAAATAAAAAGAAATTATGATTTTTTTAAATATAAGAGATGTCAGGAATTAGCTCCGTTCGAGGTTTTTCAGCGAAAATAAAATTATATGATAAGTTATTTAAATCTTATGTCGTAAAGTTTGTATGTGTTTTTTCTGCAAAATTGTTTTTATTCCAATCAACAATTATCGAATTTAATCAGAAATATTTTTTAAAAATTTTAATGGATTAGATAATAGTTCATTTTTGTCATCTACCATTTGTGTGATTTTTATTAACATCACTAGCGCAGACCCCGTGAAAAGTTTTGAGATAGTTATAATTCTTTACAGGCATCAGTTACAATTTTGAAAACGACAATTAACATATTTCTTTATTATTAAATATTTTTTTACAATTATATATATTTTAGCATGTTACACAGCATGCCATATTGACGGAATCGAAAGCGTGCAAAACAATTTTTTTAAACACATAAATTATAAATTCAAATTACTCTTTGCAAATAACACCGAATCCTTAAAATTTCACAATTTTACTCCACTTCAAACACGAAGATTAATATTTGATAAAATATTTTTATACAAAATTCTGAATGGCCTGGACTCTCCTGAACTCGTAAATTATTTAAGAATTCACATACCTACAAGGCCAACCAGACTAAACCACTTTTTTCATTTGCCGGCGTGCAGAACCAACCATAGAAAAAATTCTCCAATCCCCCGCATATGCGCGCAATATAACACGCAATTTAACAATATCGATATTCTTAATAATACTCTTGTGAAACACGGAAACGAAGTCAAGCGTACGACCACAAATGTTAATTAAATTAATGCACAACTATAGAAAAGGTACAGCATGAGCATCTCCTGTCCCATCCCATCTTCCTCTGCCTCTTGCCCTTTCCTATTCCTTCTTCCTTCTAATATACTTTTCTTATTTTTTTGTTATTTTCATTTTCATTTAATGGTTATTACCAATCACAATTTTAAATTACATCATAATAACCAACATTAGCATAAGAAACTGTTTTGGCTTACCTCATGTTTAACCTCTTGTATAACTCATCCTGTATAAAAATTGCTGTTTGTTTCTTACAATAAGTAAATAAATAAATCACAAAGGAAAAAATAAAACCTTTTCTCACCATAAATAGAAAAGACTCTTTTGTTTAGAGCGGGAATTCTAGCTAAAAATACGTAATAAAATCAGGTACCTAAGTAAGTAATAATAATACTGAACGCTTATCTGAATTCTTCAAACAATCAGTTCCAATTGTTAAAATTTTGAAAATAACACTTCAATTCAAACCATATCTGAGTCATTAAGCCAGAGTTACACACAGACAGACAGCCGAAATTAGTATATTTGATGATTCCGACATTCGAACTTGTGGTCTATGTACTCGTACTAATTTCAAAACATTTATGAGAACTGCTAGTATGGCTTTTGATTTTTAGGATTATTAAACCTTACACAGAACATCGTCGCTATGCTGAAAAAACCAAGTCATAAAAAATATGAGTGTCATTAGTTTAAAGTCATTAGTTATGAGTCTTAGTCGTAAGTTACTAGCTATTTATTAGTTTTAGATTAACCTAAGTCACTAGTTATAAGTCTCAGAACTCACAATAGTTGATTCTAACTATAATTTTTAGTTCTAAGTCTCTATAAGATTTAGTTGTAAGTTACTGGTATTTCATTAGTCTTAGATTTACCTAAGTCACTGGTTAAAAAAGGTATTTGCTATTTATTCGTCTTAGATTTACCGAAGTAACCGATTATAATAAGTCTTAGTTGTATGTTACTAGCTTTCTATTATTCTTAATTTCTAAGTTTGCTGGCGAATGTCACGTAAGTGTCGAAACCGGTAGCAGATAAATTAAACTTTAATTTTCAAATGTACATGGAAAATAAAACTTTTCAAAAAAAAAAGTCTTAAATTAACCTAAGTCACTAATTACAAGTCTCAGAGTCCTCTGTAGTTAGTTTCTTACTATAAGTTTTAGTTGTAAGTCACTAGTTATAGATCTTTGTTGTAAATTATCATAAACATGTATTGTGTCACGGTGCTATCACACGAACAGAGTACTGAATTATGTAAAGTATGAATAAAGTCTAAACTTTATTAGTACCTATACTAAATCTTAGGGAACGTACCCATACTACGTGACACGTTTAGGGGGGGGGGTCTTCAAAATGTCACGCTTGGTACAAATGAGTGGCGGCGGGCTTAGGTTTTTGGTCACCGGGGGGGGGGGGGGTTAATAATTACAAAAAGTTGGTCACGTAGTATGGGTACGTTCCCTTAGCTGTAAGTTGTTATTTGTAAATAGTAAGATGGTTTATATCCGCGAAAACTGCGATATAAAAATAATCCGTATAATTATTATTATTAAGGTAACAAAGCTGATGTAAAGAACATTGACATTTTTTAAATAAATTAAGCATTAACTTTTTAATTAATTACATATCCCATAAAACCATTCAGAACAATGTTTGGGGTGACAAAAGTCACGTTATGATAAATAATTTAATTGCGTAGTTCTCATAAAAATGAGGACTATTTCAATTGGCTGATACAGGAGGTACTTGTAAAGCCTTGAGTTTCATTTTATTACGCCAGAACGATATTGTGTAAGTAATAAACTTTTATGCAATTTCCACTGTACGATAAAATTGCTGGTTTTCGGTGTTAACACACTCAGAGATAACGAAATAAAATTTATTACACATATTTGTGGGAGAAAACGACTGGTTTTATGATGCATGAGATATCGCCATTATTGGGGCAATGATGCTTAAGTATCGCAAGTTAAATATTGAAACATAAACAGGATTGTCCTCATACAAAAAAAAATACAAGTGTGCAGTTCACACGCGGTAGAAGAAAAACTAGAAAAGAGTGGGAGGCTACGAAGCACCGCAAAAAAGGAGACCGATTATTCTATCTCGTTCTCTCGCAGGCTAAATCCTGTAGATGTATGTGTATGTCTCTTTTAAGCGTCGCTTTTTCGTTTCATCAATTTTCAAATCACAATGGTGCTTAAAAAGTTTTCACTTCAATAATAGCATTATGTCATCAACAAATAAATACAAATATTCTTCTAAAACTCTTTTTTTATATCTGACCGATATCACTTCACAGTACACTGGGAGGCGAAAATGGGAACAGCCGCCGGATAACCAACACCTCTGCCAATATAGGTCACCCCATAGGTTTGGTGATTTAGCAGGGGTGCCCGGGTTCATGGGGTGAGGTTTGTTTAGGTCCAGGAGGCGGATGACCAGGATACACTGAACCCCAGATTCCTACCCACCCCTTAAACCCTTTTCCATCCCAGAACTCTCCTCTCCTTCCTTTCTTTGAAAAAACCCTCCACACAGCATCCCCAAAGATGACATAGGCCCTGATGGAAATTATTTTCCTCAGGGCCTCCTGTGTGGAGCTCATGTAAAAAAAAAAAAAATGAAACCTAAAATCGTCTTAAAAATGCATTATTATCGACAACATTATCTATTTCTCTTTATCTTAACCTGTCGTCTACCTCTAGTGTCACATTAAACATCTCTATCCTTTTCTTTTTACAAAACTTCTACAACTGTTAATCAAAATTTTATCTCTTTTCTATCTTTTTTCTCTGCTTCTGTTCCACTATTACCACAAAATATTAATTACACCCGTCGATTTCCACATTTCTTCCACAATTCTTATCCACAATAAAATCTCTTCCCTTTTCCTTTAATCTCGCAGATATTCCACAAAACATTATTTTTTTTCACAAGCTTTTCCTTACTTCCACTTTTTCTTTTTAAAAGATAACCCTGGCCCCAACGAACTAAGCATGGGGACCATAAAAAACATTATTCTTAAACTAAATTCTTTAAACTGGCTGGGTACAAGAACATGCCATTTAGATACATAATCTCCCATGGGATGCAAGCTACAAAGCCTTCACAAGATACAAATTAAAGCATTTTCTTTGAATAAAGCTAAGAAATTTACATGGAAATTCTGTCAGACGATAAGGCGACAATCCAAAGACTCGCAAAGGTCGGCGTTATCATGGAAAAGTAGCGCAATAAAGTGGATAACTTTCTGCGAAAAGGTCACGTCAATAGCCTTGATAACCAAGCGGGATCCAATAATAGAAAACTAAACATATTAAATAGATTTAAATAAAAATGCAATAGAAAATAGTCGACAGATAAAAATGAATAGTAGGTACGTCAACTACACTAATAATAGAGCTTGTCTTTTAAAGGCAGTTTTATTGATGCTAAATATGTCGATATCCAAATTGATTTTGCTCAACGCTGGCATGATCATTGGCAAGTTGATTCTACAGGCTGGGAGTTAGGACAGTCTATGGTGTCGGTGACGAAGATAACCATCGGATAAATAGAAATTAATGCTTTTCATGAGAGCCGAGTACTTAAACCACCCACGAATCAGTGTGAATAAATGTATACATCCCCTTTGACTCGTAGATGGTTCATTCCGAGCATACCCAAAAGAAAGTCAGTAGGATAGAGCCACGGGTAAAAGCCATACTCCTTCAGGTAGAGAAATCTCCGAAATTTCTTCTGAACATTCTAAAACATGAGAGAATACTTTACTTGGCGTGGAATCCAAATTACCGACCCGCTTTCAAGTCTACTCTGTACTAAGGAATTGAACAAAAATAAGAGAATCCGGGTGTCTGGAATTGCCTCTAAAATTCTCTTCAATGTGGGGATGCAACATGATTAGTATGAGTAAAGAATTTAATGTGTCACAAAGCTATTTGGGGGACTGCCGAAATTGGTGTGTTGAGCTACTGATGCTACATCTAAACCAAAGATATTCTAATACAGAATAGATATGCTATGGTGTCCGCGCAACTGTCGCCGGACTACGCGCTAATTAGCGTAGTTTTCATACAAAAAGAATTTGTTCATTTCTTTGATTTTTTGAAAATTTGCATTAATATTGGTTAACAATATATTTTGAATAAGGAAAGAATTCGTTCATTTAATTTAACGTTCGTTTGGTTTATTCGTTAATTATTTGTTCTTTTAGTTTATTTGTTAATTGGTAAACAATTTCGGCGACACCCGGAAGCGCAGACCCACATAGTAAAAACAGCAGATAGCACATCTACTTATATTCCAATATATTTGATCTAAACAATTAGTTGAACAACTACACACCGACATACGAAATGAGTATTTTCGATAATTTTGACATTTGTATGTTGCTATATAATTATGCAAAAACGCCTAAAATACCTATATATGTACCTAAAATAATGTATATGTCACTAGCAGAATCTATTATATGAAATGGATTAATAATATGGGGAATTACTACTATAACCAATCTGAAATAAGTCAAAGTTGCACAAAACGCAATTGTAAAATTATTGGTCATCCCTAATATTTTCAAACTGAGACATAATACACCGTTGTTGTTTCAGAGTGCCAAAATTTTACCTGTTAAGGCAATACTATAATTCAGCATATATTTACCCCGCAGCATAAAGAGAAATTAGAACATAAATACAGCACTAGATTCACGCGCAACGACGAGTTAATAGTTCCAAAATTTAATAATAAGTACGGACAGAGAACGTTTGAATACAACATACCGAAGATATTTAATTTATTACCTGACACTATAAAGCAATGTAATTCTATGAATAAGGATAAGTATACGGTGAAAAATGTATAAACCACTTATACGATGCGCAAATCCGACCGGTTTCGGAACAAACGTTCCTTCGTCAGGGAAAGCTTATACTAATTTGACAGTTTCGAACAATGTTTTATTATACCCTACCATGGTTTTATTATACCCGACCATTTATTATGGTAGGGTATAATAAAACATTGTTCGAAACTGTCAAATTAGTATAAGCTTTCCCTGACGAAGGAACGTTTGTTCCGAAACCGGTCGGATTTGCGCATCATATAAGTGGTTTATACAAAGTTGAATTATTTCATTTTTCTATAATGGATAACCACAAAGTAATAGCTACATTCAAAAATTTAAAAATATTTATATTGATATGTATGAAAAAATGTACGAAAAAATGTTGAATCTGTAGACATAAGATGTAAATTATAACTTTTAAAATGTATATGTAACCAAATTATAAGCACCTGTTGACAAGCCAATTCAATTGGCTTAGCAGGACAAGTTAGTTGATATGTATTAACTATTCTTTCAATAAAATATTAAAAAATATAAAAATGAATAAATCATATTGGCTCAGTTTTTCGAACGAAGTTGATAACATGCCAACTTTTAACGTGATGATTTCTTTGTAATATTTTTTCAAATATTTTTGTGAACCAAACATAAACCAATACCTGATTAAATATAAGTTCACGTCCATGTTCCATTGATTTTATCCTCCTATTTTATTACAACTAATCCAAAAAAACCACGCGAGGTCTTCATGCTTTATGTCCTTTTTCCCAGCTGTTATTCTTTGAGGTTTGTCTTTTTACTACGTTCGATGTATTCATAAAAGCAACACGCATTTTTCTTCCATCATCGAGTTTCAAAGGCACATATCAAAGGATTACCTTTACAGAGAAAGAGGAACAATAAATAATATTCCCATATTCCTTGTATGACATGGGAGGCTGTATTTATGTTTGACTCTGGGGAGATAACATAAGGCTTCTTCGATCAGAAGGTTTTATTTCAGGTTTTGCGCATAAAGTTTGAGATATAATTATTTTCGGCAGAATTTTTTATTATACAACTACGTATTCTCCTTTTTTACTGACTACCCTTACCTCTAAAAGCTTGTTAAAAAAATTGTTCTCCATTTAATAAAAAAGTGTGAAAACGCACCCGTTTTTCTTTAAAATGTTAATTATTGTGATTTATTCCAAAAGGAAAGAAAGATGCGAAAGCGGATGACCAAAGGGGTTTAAGTAGTAAGAGCTTTTTGACCGTGAAGAATATTTGTATGAAAGCAGGTGCTTATGATGTGAAGGAGTTATTTTGGTTTTTGATGACTGAAAATATATCGACAATTCTTAAAAGTATAATCAAAATATAAATTATATGAAGTAAGTTTTCTAATCTGATTTTATCACTATACAAGGTGTCCGAAAACTCGTAGTACAAGCGGGAAACTGGAGACTCCACATCACATTTGGAGTCGATTTTGTGGTATAACTTTTTTCGATTTGAGCTTTCGTTTTCGAGAAAATCAGGTCCGAAGTTGGAATTTTTTTGGTTAAATTTGAAAAAATTGTTCACTAGGGGGTTGATTTCAGCTATGTAATGTCTTATAAAATGCATCGAAGGGTAAACCGGGCTCAAAATTTTTTTTAACCCTTTAGTTGCCGAAAAAATGGAAAAATAGAAAAAAAATAATATTAAAATCGAAATGCTGAGATCGAAAAAAATAAGTTTTTTGGGTTCTCTACGTGATGTAGATTCACCAGTTTCCCGCTTGTACTACGAGTTTCCGGACACGTTGTATAAGAGAGTTATTTTTATAAACTCAAAGACGTCGCGGAACAAATTGTTTATTTTAACTTTATTTTATAATAAAATATATTGTTACGATACACAAATACGCCCCTGCAAATTACTCGGCCCCTCCTCCCAAGTTGTAGCGCACGCCACAGCGCAAACTACAGTTTCACTCCCTCTCCGCTAGCTTGCCGGCGCGCTACCGGCGGCGGAACCCAAGACCGTCGGTAGCGAGCCACCAACCGCCACTTCCCTGCAACTCCCGGTCTAGTGCGCACGCATAATGTGAGAATCGTTCCGCGCGCATTCCAGAAAGTTCCACGCGGAAGCATGGAACGTGTTTTTGCTAAGTGATACACTAGGACACCAAGAATGGCCGAATTCTTTCCCGATACGGAAGATACAAGTGTCCAAACGCTCACTGTGAGTACCCAAGCTGTTATATTCCCCCATATTTGCGTGTGTTCACAGTAAATTCACCGCGGAGATAAATAGCCCTTCCAGAGAGATTATAGGGACAGATTCCTCCATTTTAGATATAACTGTTGTTGCTACCCTGAATTACTCTGTATGCATTATTGTGATATTGTTTTACCCAATGAAACCCAATGATATTGTTTTACCCAAACTGTTGTTTACCCTGATTACTGGTTTCACTGCCTTCCCCCAGCCCGTAGAAGTTTGAGCTTTATTTCAGGGAAGCCACACACACGCCTCACAGATCCTACCACCCTGGTGGTGAGGGCCTTTCCCGCTCTGCTGACTAAAACCTGAGCTAGTCTGTCGGCAGAATGTAGGGACCCCCATGTAGGTCCGCTAACAATATAGATACTTTATTTTATAATCTCATTTATGGAACAAACTTAATATTTATTTTTGAAACTGCAAAAACAACTGCAAGGTGAGTTCTGGTGTTATAACATTTGTGCAGATGTGTCTATCTATATGTATATGTATTACATTAAAAAAGTTAATAATGACCGTAAATTTAGTTTTTCGATATCTCAACAAATTGCGATGTTAGGTGTTTTTAAAGCTAATTTGTAAATAATATAAAATATCGTTTTAGTGTACATCTTCATTTCTGAGGTAAAAGCAGCTTTTTTCAGCTTGTAAATAACGTTGCATGGGTAATGGAGGTTTGAAATATCTATTAATATAAAAACAATACAACTTGTAGTTTATTCCACATTCAATCATATATGCCATAAAAAGTTAAAACCTTGAATAAATTGTGATGAAATCTAGAAAACGAGAAAAAAAAACTTATTTAATTTGAATTTTGAAGAGCACATGAAGGTTAATTTTATTTACCTAGATTGTTATGACATTTGTTTAACCACCTTTCAAAACAGAAAAATTTCTTATTATATCTTAGATATAAAGAAAAAGAAGGTAAGTCACTAAAAGAATGTATATGTGTATCTAGTTTAAGGCAATACACGATTAACGTGATTATTTCCAATTAATCTTTAGTAGCAATCGAATTACACAAAATTCAAAAAATCAATAAAAACTCTTTTTATACATATAACTTATCAACATAACAACTCAAATATAACATTTGTTATCCTTTTTCTCTCATTATTTTTAATCTCTTCCGCTTCAATCTGTTGTTTTTCTTATCTATTATTTGTTTTATACATATATATAAAAAAATATTTATATATATGTACAAATATGATTTTTTCTAATTTTCTGTTCATTATCTATTTTTTGTTTTATATATTTAAAAAAATATTATTTTTTGTTTGCTAAATTTTTGCGTTTATCCGCCTTTTTAACTCGAGCTCTGCTCTTAAAAAGGGTGTAAAGCGTATTTATTAAATTATTTTACTATAAAACTTTATTTAGTGTATGTAAACATGTAATTGATACTATTTTATTAAATAAAAAAAAAATTAAATAAAAAATTAAATAATGAAAATAAAAAAAATACGCATTGGATAAATTAAAAAATTTCCAATTGTTTCACTTGAGTAAAATTAAAATAAAATTATCAATGACTTCAAAAAAATGTAAGCCAATACTGAAAAATTATTTTTTTCAATAGAAATGTATGAACGCGTATTAGAAATTACATTATTATGAATAAGATTATCTATGACAGTTTTCTTTGGTAAACTTTTTCTTTCTTACAGAATTATTCACAAAATATATTTAAAAAAAACACTTGTGCACTAATCAAGCGTTTCTAGAATCCCTTTTCCAAGCGATTTTTTTAATGGTGATATAAGACAAATAAGAGGGAATAATAAAAATAAGAGGGGACAAAATAAAATCGACAATCAAAATAAATAATTAATCTTTCTCATTGGAACCCTGTACGATCGTAAGAACATCTTTCGACGAAATATGGATTTTCGGCTGCTGGCTGATTAAAGGCCCTTAAGAATATTCACATTGTTGCTTGTACACGTCTTGAAAAACCGTAGAATCTTAACATGTACCAATCAATGTACATCAAAAAACACTTTCTGTGAATCTAGCTTAAGAATTGTCTAAGTTCTATGCCGTATGCTCTAATGATAAATGGCATTCACACCAGAGAACATCTTTTACCTGCCATAAAACCAATACCACCCCTCCCCCCTTACTCCCGTACTCCTCATTCCTCATTCCTTACTCCTCACTCCTGGTGTAATCCCCCATCACTCTCCCAAAGGGAGACGTAATACAATTTTTTACTTTGTGATCTATTTCTTTCTCTCGTATTTTGATGGCAGAAGCTCGGCGGTGTTTATTGAATTTGCAAGAACGAAATAAAAGAAATAAACCTATAAGTAGTCTTACTTTAAAAGCTATATTTACTTTATAGAATTCATTTGCTATTTTATTGACACTTACATTTTAAGTTATTTATTTATACGATGCATATCGCGCATAATAAAAGAAAAAAATATATTGTTTGTGTAGTGTTCTGTTATCTGTAGCAACACTAACAGATTCTCCAAATACTTAGTCTGAAGATTATTTTTGGGAATAAATAGATTCTTGATCGTTTATCTGTTTTTATTAATACTTCGCGTATATAACATGGACCACGTTAGTCGTTCTAACTTGGAGCTAGCTAAACTGATTTTAAAGCGTGTGTTACAGACATCACCCACTCTCAGCCCCCGTCCCTCTGTTGAACAACTTAGGTACTAAGCTACCTGCCATCTAGCGGAATCTACTGACAGTTATGTCAGTAGATTATCACCGCCATCTATGTCAAAAAGCCGGAAGCTTTTTAGATACACGACAGTTTGTTACCACATTATTTTTTGTAAAATTTGTTGTGTTTATTAAATATATCTTCTGAAATACAGCCTCAGTGTTAAACAATGACAATATTTAAGTTGATATTTATTTATGAATAATGCCGTGTTTAAAAAAGAAATACCTGCCAAAATCAAGTTTGATTCTGTTACAATTAAGCTCTGCAAGTACTCGTATATTTGTTTGTTATTATTGTCACAGCTGTTTCGGCACTCAAGACTATTATCAAACTTTCTGATAATGGCCTTGAGCGCCGAAACAGCTCAATACAATAATAAAAACTAATATACTTGCAGAATTAATTAATAACATCAACAAATTTCAATTTGGGAGCAGATAATAATGGATAACCAACACCCCTGCCGTAGGTCACCCAAGTCATTCGCTACGTTTGGTGAATTAGCAGGGGTACCCAATTTCATGGGGTGAGGTTTATCAAGGTCTTGGCGGCGAGTGCATTTAGCACAACAACTGCATGGCGGTACGGATCGCGAGAGACTGGTTGAGTGAGACCTAAACTAGACCTATTCAGCCGGCCCCCCTCGACCCATCGCCTTATACCGCATGTGATGAATTGCATTAATCAACAGTGAAAATAAGAAAATATTGTAGCTTCCCACTTTAATTCAAAAAGAAAATACCAATTAATTATAAAACAGATACACCTGCGACATCTACCGGATCAAAGAAAATTGAATTCTTGTTGACGATAGGGATCTACGATTAAGTAGATTGAGATAAGTATTGATGAAAAGCACACAGAGGGTGCTAGAAATCATCATTAATCAGCGTAATAATAAATAGTTGAAATCAACAGCCAATCAGGTCTAAACAGAAAGCTATAAATAACTAATGAAACCAATCACAGAATGGAGGGCGTGTTCAGATTTTGAACAAAGAAATGGACTTTGAACTAAGCGATTAACCTGAGATTTATTGAAAAAAATATCGTCATCAACCGAAAGATCAATACACTATAATGTAAACAGGGTCTCACGCTCGGTGCATTAGATACGATGACCCCAGATTTAAGATATACAATCAGTACAATGAAGGTGTTGGCAACCGCCGTTAACGAGCAAATTAATCCACATTATGTTGGAAAAACTAGGCAAGAAAATAGCAAGAAAATTATGATCAGAGGAAGGTTAAAGAAAAGACGTGTAAAACGTAAGAAAAGCTACTGTAGGGTTATTCAGCCGTATAACGAGTACATAGAAAGTCAGGGAGACCAGATTGAAAGGAAAGTGTACATTTTACATTTAAAAGGAAGAAAAACGCTGGAAATTAGGGATGTCACTCTTGTAACGTCAGGGAAAACGATTTGAAAAGGAAATCTAATGGAAAAACTGGACGTTTAAACGGAAGTGTTTATTGAACAATATAAGATTTCGACTTAATTTTGCGTTTTCAGACGAGTTAAAATAGATATCGTTATATATTTGGGATAGGGAGGTCATTCTGGTTACATTACAGTAGATAAGGCAAACAAAGGAATTGTTTTACGTCAATTGTTTGACGAAAGTTCTATGGGAAATAGGACAGACTGTAAGGAAAAATGATACATTATTTGAGTTGACGACCCCACACGCGATTTTGTTATTAAAACAGCCAGAAAGCGAACATGGTTTTAGACGATTAAACCCATTTTAATGGCTTTTGGGACGATAAAAATTATCATTGGTCCTATGGAGTGTTTACTCAAGGTAAAAACCATTATATTTTAGTACCCTCGAATAAACGCTGAGTTATTGGTGAGTACATCGAAGTCCAGACATAAACAGATGTCAAATTTTAAATTAATGTAGATTTCGAGGAGAAAGGGACGGAAGTTGTGGGATGAACCATATAACGTAATAAAAATTGACATATATTTAAGGGCCGAAGTGGGAGTATCTCCTATAAAAATGTGGTAAATGATATATTAATTAGTAACAAATAGAAAATGAAATTTTCTATTGAGGCAGCAAACATCGAAAAACGATACAGATATCAGAGTAATGTACGGTGAAACTATGGGTGAATTGATACGGCCAAAGAAAGCAAAGAAAATCTTAAATTAACAATTAATAAAATAAATACGGCTGGAAATATAAAAAATTATAGGGATGTGGAAAGTTACATGAGAATGAATGAGGAAAATCAAAAAAAGAACATCGTGAATAAAAGGGAAATAAGAGAAAATATGAAAATTCAAATCTACGACATAAGTAGAGACAATACAGTTTAAAACTGAATTGATCCATATAGGTGGCATAAGAATAAGAAGGAATTTAGGAAAAAGAAAATTGGAAAACGCATATTAAAGGTTTTGGCTTGAATTTGTTCATGTTCTGGTAGCGATAAACAAAATTGAGAATTATGTACAGTTTATTGAAGACGTACCTATTATATTTTGAGGAAAAAAGAGATACGAAAATCATGATATTTGAGCTAAATTTTGTATGACCAACAGACAAAGGGATGAGGGGCATTTTGACGTAATATCGCCGGTCCGATCCTGGAAAAATGTTTAAACGAGAGAGGGCATGAAGAAAATCTTGAAAGGTGGAGCTAACAGCAGTTAAACAAAAAAGGCAGAATCGATATATGAAATCTCGAGTTGTTATAGGTTAAATTCGTGGATCAAAGATAGCTTAGATAGGCCATTCTAATCCTGAGAGGGGTTTAAAAGACAGTACTTAGTGAATTTTCGTTAGTCATCGCGGGATTGTGAAAAGTTGAAGGTTCGTGAGTCGCGACGAAAACGTTGGGTAATTTACTGGTGGAAAAATTCTATTAGTTAGAATCACAGGACTTAGCAAAATTTCATATTCGAGCCAGTGTTTTATAAAGATTTAAAGAAATTCAAGTCAGTGAAAATAAAAATAAAAGTTTACGTTCTATTTATTTGTGAAAAGTTAAAAGTGCTGTGATTTTGTTTAGGGGAAAATTCGGTTTTATAATCAATAAATATCATATTTTGGGACTTAGTAATCTCGCGACAAGTGTCGGTGTGGTAATTAAATAAAGTGATGTAATAATAATAAAAAGTGAAAAGAAGTTATAAAAAATTAAGTGCATCCAATTAAACGGGAAAGTTCAATGAAAATCTTTAATTAAACTGAGTGTTTTAAATAAAGTACTATAATCAAAGTGTTGTTGGTGTAGCGAAATAAAAAATAAAAACCAGTGTTAGTTATCATAACGGTGATAGTTCCCTTAAATAAAGTGCAAATCGAACGTAATAATTTATCACAGGATTAATCTAGTGTTAGATAAAATAATAATAATAAATATAGACGTTAGAATAAATAATTAAAATTATTAAATTGCTGTTAAATGAGATTGTGGTAACTTAATAATAATTATTATTTCGGAAAGTTTAAATAAATAGTGAAATACGTTATCTTACTGCAAAATAGAAGAGTTCGGTGACAAACAAAAATAAAAATAATAAATCTCTTATTTCGTAAATAATTGTGAAGTAGTTATTGTTTAAAACTATAATTTAAGCGGAGTATTATTTTAACGATGAAATAATTATAATAATAAATCTGGAAGTTAAAGTAAATAATGAATAAATGAGCATGAAAATAATCTGTTCGGTATTTAATCGTATAATTCCTTCTGCTAAATAAAAGTATGGAAGGAAAACGAACATAAAATAAGTAATCAATTGTTAATCTAATTTAAAAAGTGTTAAGTTAACCAACGAGATTTGAAATAAAATGCGGTTAGAACGATAAACATCATTTAATTTAGATAGATTAAACGGAAATAAAATAAAATTGAAGTCGGGAAAAAAAAAAAAAAAAATAAAAAAAATTTATTTGAATTTAGTTGATGACATAGGAGTAGGTATTAGGTAAGAAAACATAACAAGGTTTTACCGTGTAGCTCCCGGTCGGATAAAATAAAACCTTAAGGGGGTAAGTTTTATTAAAAAATTAAAGTATAAATATTTCCAGGTTCCAAGGAGAAAGCGGTATGCAGCAAACAGTTGGTATTTGAATTAATTTTATAACAAGATATTACTTGCTTAATATGTGATATGTATATATATTAAATATTATATATAAAATATTATATATAAAATAGATATATCTATTTATATGTATATATGTATATATATATATTATTCCAAGAAAGTTTTAATCAAAAAGAAACACACTTAAATAAAAGTAAAAGGTATCGATTACTAATACCTACTTAGAACGCACTATGCTATTTAAAAAAATAGCTGTGTGCTAGAAAACATTTCAAGTTCATATTTTATACTTATTTTATTAATATATATACTATTTATTATAACTTCAGCTAATATAAAATGATCAAAAAAAAATGAGTTATGATATTAGAATTTACCTCAACTATAATAACATTATATATATATATCTGTGTAATTATGTATCGAGACAAAGTATATGTATGCATTATGACTATATTTATCGGGGAACAGGTTAGACCTCGGCGAAAAGGAAATTATCACTATTAAATTCAAAAGAAAAATTTAGGACCATAAATCTCACATTCGGGAATGTTAAAGGTAAACAAATGTCTTTCGTTGAATCTAGGTCACCAGGCCAGTGGGAATGTTGACATAATTAAAATTGTTTATAAAACAACTCGGTCATTGGGGCACGGGGTCAGATTCTTTAAAGGTAGATGCCCTTGGGTATTACATAGGTAATCGACAGGTATTATTATTGATTTTAGAATGGGACAAATTCATGAAATTGTGCAATTATAGAACAGTCTTAAACACAATCTTTAATTTGAGCTTGAAGAGATATTTTAGGATTGAACAATTTGAAAATAATTAGATTTATTATTAGCTAAACAAATGAAAGGTACATCAAACATTTGAAAAATCACGGCATAGTCAAATAAAAGAATTTGAAGAGTATCATTGAACATTTGAGAAAAATTTTATGGATTAACTACTCTCCTAGGTAGCTAATAGGTACATCAAACATTTGAAAATCACGGGATAGTCAGATAAAAGATTATTGAAGAATTACATGGAATATTCGAGTAAAATTTTGTGGAGTAATTACTCTCATAGACATCAATCATTTACAAGAAGCAGTTGAAAAATCACGGGATAGACTAATAAAAGGTATCAATCATTTACATGAAGCAGTTGAAAAATCACGGGAGAGTAAAAATTTTTACCAAAAGTTGAACCTTGGGGGAAAATTTAGAAAACAGTTCAACAATGGGAGGCAGTGGTCGCTCCTTAAAAAACCCAAGGACCATTAACCAAACACATAATAGAGATGGCAATCTCTTAAAGAAAATTGTCAACCAAATCAATCAAAAGCTTGGAATTTTCGGCACTCCAGAACAAACCGAGATAATTGCTTATTATATTAGTATTTATTAATATTTCCCCTTTTTAATATGTATATATTCGGTTACCAAACTTAGAATTTCGCAGAATTCTATGAGAGGGATCCGAGCTCGGAATATAAGACTAGCTAGTTTTATATTGCGAGTTATAATCCTACCCAAACGTATGTTTACATATATATCTTTCTATGTACTGTACATTGGATGATGTGGACCCGCTTACAATTAGCGTTTTAGACTCGACAGAGTTACTCTCACATCATTTCTTGTACGTAGAGCGAGGATTCACGACCCGTAACTCTACACAACACCGTGAGTATATGATTGCATATAGGACGAAACCGGTTCGCCCTAAGTAAATAGTAGACCTTGGAGGAGATGGAATTTGGGGGTTTCGGGACTCGAGGAAAGGCCTGAATAGAGTACACGACGACATGGAAGATTGACAGAACAAGGTACTAAGACCCTCTGGAAAATCGCGTCGGCTGACTGTACGAAGTTCTAGTTGATCTTTGACCATCCTGTTTACTTGTAGGAGGAAGGCGCCAAATTTTCGGCAGAAAAGGGTATTCTGAGTTCGTCTAATATGCAATCTATTAATTACATTAACCTACTAAACCCATCTTTATATGTACCTTATAGCAGCTGAATCGGATTGGAGAGATGACAAGCAGATACAAAACAATCATAATCAAATTTACTAACAATTAACCATTTGAGTCATACTTAATTATTTGTTCAATTAAACATGCGTAATTCGATTAGTACAGGTTATTTACGAGTTCGTTAGGATGTAGGAAAGCATAATAAGCGACGGAGGAAAGTTAGTTCATTTAGAGAAACTATTTAAAGTTAGATTTGCAAGAGAGAGACCAATACAGTTTGAAACTCAACGCTCTGACTAGAATCAAGAAGTTACCACAAAGAATGAAAGTAATTAAAGTCCCATATCATAAATCAAAAAAATTACACAACGTTTGATGGAGTTTAATTACAACATAAATACGAAAATATTTACGTTCAAGGTCGTAAATAACGTATTAATTAGTTAAGTACATATATCTCTAAAGGTATATAGTGCAAGGGAGCTTTAAGTAGCTTTCTGTAGTTATCAAAGAAAATAAGGGTCCAATTTTCATGAAGGCTTGTGTGACGTAGGGAAGGAATTTTCCATCCCTACTACACACATGCAAAGCCTTAAAAATTTAAATATCGATCAGAGCCAAAAGAAAAGTTCAAGAAAACTTGAAGGGATGAAAGAATTCCAAAAATAGAAAAAAAATAAGCAAAAGAGAGAGAGATTATCACACTGCAAAGCCGTGGACCAGGAGTCAGAGTTATACAAGTTTGCGTTGAAAAACTTTATTGGTCAATCTATTGTAAAAACTGGAAAAAAAAATAATAATAACAAAATTAGGACGTATCATAAAAAAAAATAAAAAAAATAAAAAAATAAAAAAAAAGTTCATTTTAATTGAAGTGAAAATAATTTAATAAAAAAATCAGAATAGTGCGACGTTAAACAAACACAGAAAAATTATTTATAAAGAAATAAATAAACATAACAAAAAAGAAAAAAAAAAAAAAGTGCTAACGAATAAACTCTACAGTTTAAAATAATTTTAAAAAGTGTCAATATAAAGTGTTAAATCGAGTGACCGTGAACTTGTTAATAAAGACCCCTTTCATTTGTTATTGTATACAAAAGAATTTAGGTCAAATATGCTCTATGTAAACAAATAGTCAAGACAGGCCATAAATAACAAATATAATGAGTTAAGAATTGACATATCTGGGTCAGGAATGTTAACGACCGTAATGTAAACAATGTGATTCGAGATAACGCGCGGTGTTCGTAAGCATCGAAAAGATTGATAAAAGTCAACATCGAGATATTGATAACAAAAAAAAAAACATCTAGCATTTAAAGGTGGGACACATCGAAAACAAACGCATCACTCTGAGGCATTTTAAGACAAACAACCATTAACGTTATATCAACATTCGAGTTTCGATAAAAAGGAAACGCACTTCAGATAGAACAAACAAATATGATTGAATAAAGAGCTAACATTAAATGACTTTGTTATGGCAATGATTTTATGTGATTATCGTTAAATAATAACATAAAATATGAACACATAAAAATAAAATACATTCATTCAATCGGATCGAAATGAGAAGTTGAAATCAGATATGGCGGTGTTAAACAGTTGTCAATAGGTATTTACCGATTCGAAAATACTCGATTATTAAAATTGCAGTAAATATGTTTATTTTGAGGAGGGTAGAAATCAACGAATACAAAGGGATCTATGACAGTTGTTATGAACAACGAAATAGATTTTGCAAATTTAATGTAAATATTGAAAAAAAAAAAAGATAGAATAACATACCTAAATACTTGATTGGGGATAGCGTCGAATTGAGAACTTCTAATATCGTAGACAAAGGTTTATGATAGGTATATAACCTATTTAAATGAACATTTGATTATTCGGACTTCGAAAAAAAAAAAAGAGGTTTAACTCTAAAAGTGCGAATTCAAAAAGATTTTGCGAAAATATCAGTGGATATTGCGAAATCCTAAACAAGATTTTGCGATAGGTATTTGCAAATTGATGTGCGAACATCTGTTTTGATAGGTATTGCGAATTCTAAACAAGATTTTGCGATAGGTATTTGCAAATTGATGTGCGAACATCTGTTTTGATAGGTATTGCGAATTCTAAACAAGATTTTGCGATAGGTATTTGCAAATTGATGTGCGAACATCTGTTTTGATAGGTATTGCGAATTCTAAACAAGATTTTGCGATAGGTATTTGCAGATTGATGTGCGAACATCTGTTTTGATAGGTATTGCGAATTCTAAACAAGATTTTGCGATAGGTGTTTGCAAGTTGATGTGCGAAAATCTGTTTTCATAGGTATTGCTAATTCAAAACAAGATTTTGCGAAAATATCAGTAGGTATTGCAAATTGATGTGCGAAAATCTGTTTTGATAGGTATTGCTAATTCAAGGCAAGATTTTGCGAAAATATCAGTAGATATTGCAAATTGATGTGCGAGAGTCTGTTTTGATGGGTATTGCGAATTCAGGGCAGATTTTGCGAGAATATCAATAGGTACTGCAAACCATGAAGGAGTGGTTGACATTCTAAACAATGAATAATTATTGTTTGAACGAAAATCACGGGATATTCATTAACAATAGGGTAAAAATATTCATTCCGTTTTTTTTAACAACTACCTACATTCAATTGAAATAAAGTGTGCGTTTTAGAGTTGGATTAATTCGGGTTGCAATCGTTGTGCAAATAAAAATAATATAATTGAAAATAATGTGTCTATAGGGGGGCAGGTTCCAAAAAAAAAAAAAAAAAAAAAAAAAACTTTTCAATTACATATAGACGATATTTAATTCGATCATTTAAATTCATTAAAACGAGAATGGCCGAAAAGAGGAAGGCGGATGCGACAGAAAGAGATGTTGGAGAAATATCAACGGAAGGTGAGCTTAGAAACATATTCAAGCGTTCCAAATATTCTACATTGCGTGTGGAGAATATGGGAGGAGACAAGGGAGCTCAGCCAGAAGGGGAACAAGGCAAGGTTGAGAGGGAGTGTGGAAAGATAGATTTTCCACATGAAAATGATAAACCAATAATTTCACAGGAAAAACCCGAGGAAAAGGAACAAAAAATCGAAGATAAGATTAACGAAGTAAAGGAAAATAAAAATAAAAAAGAATAAAAATTTAAGAAAAATAAGAAAAACGAGAAAATTGAAAAAAAAAAAAAAAAAAATATATAGAATAAGAAAGGCAACATTTACATAAATAATTAAGAATATTAAAATAGAGATTGTAAGGTTGTCGCTTAGTAAGGAAAATATAAACATTAGCCGACGAAACTCGGAAAATTTAAGAAGATGGTGGGGAAACGTGGAACAGGAAGGAAAACACAGGCTATAGTGACAGCAATCGGGGAGAATATCTCAGCCGAGACTTCAACAGTGAACATTGGAGATGTAACTACAATTATTCAGGCAGCTTTAGCACCGCTCGTCAATAAGATGCAGGAGCTCGAGAAGCAGTTGGAAAAACCAGCAACAGTGGCGGTGATAGGAGAGGATAATGCGCAGAAAAACGTTCTCCAAGTCGTGGAAATGTTACCGCAGCAGGAGCGACCATCATTCTCCGGCGGAAATCAAAATCCAATTAGTTTCCTCGAGGATTTAAAAGAGTACACTAGAAAAGTGAAACGTACGGATCCTTTAATTGTCGTACGAGAGAATTTAAAAGGGGAAGCCAAATCGTGGGCGAAATTGTACAATAAGCGATGGGAGACTATGTTAGATTTCGAACGAGATTTTTTAGCTACCTATTGGGGAGACATTAAGAAAAATGAAGTTCGCCGCCGACTTGCAGAGGGGGTATATGATGCCAAGAAAAATATATCCATGCTCACTCATTTCGCAAACTATTGGGAACTTGCTAAGGCTTTGAAGATTACTGACACTCCGTTGGGCATAGTCGACGAAATTATGAGGCATTATCCGAAGGAAATTCAATCGCTATGGTTTTCGGGACAATCAGGAGACGAGATTGTCGCCGCTGAGTTTCTTCGAAAACTAGATACAATGGTATGTACGCCAGAAGAACGGAACTTAAAGAAGAGGAGTGGGGAGGAAGTTAGCAAGAAGGACAAATACCGTGACCGTTACCACGCCATAAAAAGGAGGATACACGCGATAGAAAGTGTGGGCCAAGGCGTTAGTTGCAGCAAATGCACCGAAGTTAGCAGTTCACCAAAAGGAAATCCTACAATACCTACAACCGGGAAGGAGCTAGTGGTCGCAGATAATTCGGGAAACGGACGGGGGTTGATTCATTAGTCTCCATGGATACGACTCACACAGGAGGAGGGACGCCGGCGTCAAGACACAACACTGCATTGAAGATTATGATGAAATGGGGGTGGAATCCGACGAAAGGATTAGGAAAGGATGAACAAGGAATGACTGCCCCAGTAAAAGCTGAAAAGTACGTAAAAAGACGGAAGGATGGAGCGGAAGAAACGAGAACAGAGGAGGAAATGCGTGTGGAAGTATGCGTCAATTCACTGCAACATATAACTGACGAATGGAATAAATTGGAAATGATTGAAGAAAAATTGGGTAGGGAAGTTAGGGGTTTTAACAACATTTTTGAGGACCGAGATTATGAGGAAGTAGAAAAGGGTAGCACTTTACCGTTATTACCGGAAGCCAAAGCATATATAGATAACACGGAAGTTCATTGTTTAATAGACACCGGAAGTCAGATCACGTGTGTAGCACAAGAATTCTACGAAAACTATTTGACTGATGAAACGCTTTATCCGATTATGCCAGTAACAGCAATACAGATTAAGGTAGCTATAGGACACAAAAGTCAGAGAATATCTTGGTTGGTTTTAGTCCCACTACGATTTGAAAATGTTACAATAAATACGCCATGTTTAATAATACCCAAGTTGATTAGGCCCGTTATATTAGGTATCAATTGGTTAGACGAATACACAGCTGAGTTTAAATGTGGGGAAAATAGGAAGTTGAAAATAAAAACAGAAGTTGGTAAAAGGGAAATAGAATTGGTAAATTCATCGATAACTTATAGGAAACCTAAAGGTGAGATTAGCAATCAAAATTGCGCAAGTGGAAAAATAATTAGTATCGAAGTAAACCCCGAAATGAATGATACGGCGTGTCTCGAGCGTAGAATAACGACATTTGTGTCCGGGCTAGATTTGGAGTTAAAAGGGAAAGAAGGGTTGGAAAAGATTTTAATCAAACATAAGAATGTATTTAGAGACAGGCCGGGTCTCACAACTTTGTACACTCACGAAATAAGGATGACGGACGAGACGCCCTTCGTTAAGAGATCTTATCCTGTACCTTTTGCTTATAGAGATAAAGTTGACGAAAAAAATTAGAGAATTGGAATTACTAGGAATCATCAGTAGGGAGGCCACACAGTTTTCTAGTCCTCTAACGTTTACTTTAAAAAAGGACGGAACCGTTAGGATTCTTTTGGATGCCAGGTTTTTAAATACTAGAATGCACGCCGAAGTAGAGAAACCACCATTAACTTCTGAGATAATACAGCGTTTTCATGGCGTAAAATTCATCACCACGATAGATCTAAATTCAGCCTACTTCCAGATACCTATCAGTCCAGAGAGTCGTAAATATACCGGGTTTGTGTACAATGGGAAATCGTATGTATACAAGGTATTGCCGCAGGGGTTAAAGACATCAGTTGGGAGTTTCTCAAGGGGAATGGACAAAATCCTCGGCCCAGGACTGAGAGAATTCTGCGCTAATTACTTGGATGATCTAATAATATATACGTGTGGGAGCCAAGAAGATCATTTCGAACATGTAGACGCGGTACTTGAGAGGTTAGAGGCAGCAAACATGACTTGTAAACTCGAAAAATGTCAATTTTTATTCACAGAAGTGCGTATGTTGGGACATATTATAACGCCTTTGGGAGTTCAAATGGATCCGAAAAAAATAGACGCGATTAAAAATTTTCCGGTACCCAAGAAAATCAAACAAGTTAGAGCTTTCCTTGGACTTTGCAATTATTACCGTAGATTCGCGAATAAATATGGGGAATCAACACGTGTTTTATGTGATTTACTTCAGAAAAATCGAACTTGGAGGTGGGGTGACTTAGAACAGCGTGCATTCGAGAAGGTGAAAACATTATTTTTAGAAACAGTTATTTTACATCATCATGATCCAAATAGTACATATTATTTACAGACAGACAGTTCGGGATTTGCAATAGGGGGGGAGTTATACCAGCTAGATAACGAAGGAAACCACCACGTTATTGGATTTATTAGCAAAGCTTTAAGGGGACCAGAGTTAAAGTGGACCACATCGGAGCAAGAGTTGTGGGCGATAATATATGCTCTACATAAATTTGAGACGTATTTAAGAGGAGTACATTTGATAATAAGAACAGATCATCAAGCGTTGACGTTTTTGAAGACATGGAAGATGTACAGTAGTCGCCTAACTCGGTGGATTTTGTATTTAAATCAATTTAACTTCACTGTAGAGTACGTTAAAGGAAAAGAAAATATAGGACCTGACATTTTATCTCGTTACTCTTGTGATGCAGAAAACGTGCAGGAGGAGAAAAACACATGCCCAGAAATAGCAGCTTTTGCGGTTAAAGGTAGACAACACATTCGAAAACACTTAGAAAATATAACAGAACTACAGAAACAGGACACATTTTTGGGAGAAATTTTCGGGTACTTGCGCAAGGGAAAATTCGGACCACCGACAAAAAATGTTAATAGGTATTTAAAAAATTACAAGAAAATAGGTAAAACTTTGTATTACACCACAGGGCTAAACAAAACGGTTTTAGCAGTACCACAGGAATTGACTGAGGAGTTAATAAAAATGATACATTTAGAAATTGGGCACGGGGGAATTTTCAAAACAGGATCAGCTATGGGAGACAGGTATTACTGGCCAGGTATGAGCCGAGACATAAAACGCATAGTAAGAGGATGTCACCTTTGTCAGATGGCGAAGCGCGAAATTCGACCAACTGTAGGGCCAAGTAAATCAATTATGACCAAAGAAGTAGGACAATTAGCTATGGCAGATCTATACGGACCATTACCGAGGGGAATGGGTGGCGTAAAATTCATATTTGTTATCCAGGATTCTTTCAGCCGATTTGTAAAATTATATAAATTGAGGATAGCAAGTACTAAGACCGTGTTAAATTGTGTAGAGGATTTTAATAAGATCATACAAATAGATGCTTTGTTAACTGATAACGGATCTCAATTTACATCGAAAAAATGGGAAAACCACATGAATAGGATGGGTATACGAATCGTACATACTTCAGTGCGAAATCCTGGACCGAATATAACTGAGCGTGTAAATAAAGAGTTAGGAAGAATTTTTCGTATTTATTGTCACGAAAAACATACAAAATGGTCAGCTTTCCTTAAAGAAATAGAGCAGACTTACAATAATTCAATACACTGTTCAACAGGATTTTCACCAAATGAGATAGCTTTCGGGAAATCACCAACTTATAGTTTAGACAAGTATACTCAAGGGTGTGGAAAACCTACGAAAACAATAGATGAAATTAGATTGACAGCACAAAAGAATTTGGAGAAAAGCGCTACAAATCGACAAAAATATTATAATCTCAATAAAAGACTAGTAACCTATGAAATCGGAGCCATGGTCAAGTTGAAAAAGATTACCCAGTCAAATTTATTGCGAAAACAAATTAAGAAATTCAACTTACTTTACGAAGGGCCGTACGTCATCGGATCAGTAGTTTACAGTAACACGTATACCCTAATTGATCCGGTAACTCGGGAAATAAAAGGAGATTATAGCGCCATACATTTAGCGAGATATTACACGAGTGACAAGGAACAACAATCAGGATTAAAGTTAGTGGAAGTCAACGAATAGAATGCGAAAGTTGCAAATATTTGAAAATATTAATAAATAAATAAACGACCGAGAAATACAAATAAAAATATGTTAGGATACGTCTTGGGGTAGGGGAAGAAAGAAACTTTACTAAAATGTTAGGCTATCAGTTTGTTTGCGAGGGGCGGGTCGTCGTCGAGTCTTTGAGAGTGAGTGGACAAGCTTCTTAATAAGCGACAATCGTGTTTAAATATAGAAATAGAGTAAGGAAAAAATATTCGTTAATTTTGATTTTATAATTTAGAAAAAAAAAAAAGGGGGTTTTTTTTTTGATGTGCTAGTGAATAGGAAAATATTTTGTTAGGTAATTAAGGACACTTAAGAGGAAAAGAATTAGAGATATTATATGACACACATAATGGTACGTTTTATAGAATAGAGTTTTAAATAAACATTGCTTAGGAGTTAGAAAAAAAAAAATGTTTTGAAATCTTGAAATAAAAATGTTTATCTGTAGAGATGTGGTAGAAATTAGGTAAATATAAGAAGGTAACATTAGAATTACGATATAAATAGTTAGATTTCGAAAAAAAAAAAAACGGGGAAAAACGGGAACGCTGAACCAATTGAGGATAATTAAGAACATTTATGAAAATTACAAATTAGAGTGGGTAACACTTAGGTTAGGACAATTTTGAATGAACTATGAAATAACAATTAGAAATTAAGGATTAGACAATAAAGTTTAAATAAAGAAAAAAAAAAAAATGCTGGAAAATTTATATAGAACATGTATACCACTGATTGTCGGATCGGGTGAGGTCGTGCGAAAACATATACATTTCACAAAAACTTATACTTACAAACAAAAACAATTATTTGCACACCAAGAGACCGCCCGCTTTTCAGTTGGTCGAAAGGCCGCGAGATTGTAAACAATCTTTACTTAAATCATTGTAAGGGAGGTCTTAGTCCAATTTGGTTGGGGACCACCAAAACACGCGAGTCGAGGGGCGTGTTCCAGCGAAAAAGAGATTAATTTTGAGTCTACCAAAATTACAGAAAATTCCATAAAATAAAGTCTACGCGAAAAGAAAATAGAAAATACAATGAGATTCAATTCAAGATTGTTAACAATCCGATAAAACGGAGAAGAGATAGGGGATAACAAAATGAGGAGGGGAGATAGGGAGCAATAGGATACGGAGAAAAGATAGGGGATAACAAAATGAGGAGGGAAGATAGGGATAATAGTATACGGAGAAGAGATAGGGGATAAAAGAATGAGGAGGGGGATAGGGAGTAATAGGATACGAAGAAGAGATAGGGGATAACAAAATGAGGAGGGGAGATAGGGAGCAATAGGATACGAAGAAGAGATAGGGGATAACAAAATGAGGAGGGGAGATAGGGAGCAATAGGATACGGAGAAGAGATAGGGGATAACAGAATGAGGAGGGGAGATAGGGAGTAATAGGATACGAAGAAGAGATAGGGGATAACAAAATGAGGAGGGGAGATAGGGAGCAATAGGATACGAAGAAGAGATAGGAAATAACAAAATGAGGAGGGGAGATAGGGAGCAATAGTATACGAAGAAGAGATAAGGAATAACGACATGGGGAGGGAAAGGTAGCTAGCCTAAATTTGAACACAATTTCGGTGTCTAACGAAAAAAAAAAAAAAAAAAAAAAAAAAAAAAAAAAAAAAAAAAAAAAAAAAAAAAAAAAAAAAAAAAAAAAAAAAAAAAAAAAAAAAAAAAAAAGAAGAAGACGCCTAAATAAAATACAACGTTAGCCACAGCAAATTGAGTTCAGAGGAGGGAACTGTGATGAATTGCATTAATCAACAGTGAAAATAAGAAAATATTGTAGCTTCCCACTTTAATTCAAAAAGAAAATACCAATTAATTATAAAACAGATACACCTGCGACATCTACCGGATCAAAGAAAATTGAATTCTTGTTGACGATAGGGATCTACGATTAAGTAGATTGAGATAAGTATTGATGAAAAGCACACAGAGGGTGCTAGAAATCATCATTAATCAGCGTAATAATAAATAGTTGAAATCAACAGCCAATCAGGTCTAAACAGAAAGCTATAAATAACTAATGAAACCAATCACAGAATGGAGGGCGTGTTCAGATTTTGAACAAAGAAATGGACTTTGAACTAAGCGATTAACCTGAGATTTATTGAAAAAAATATCGTCATCAACCGAAAGATCAATACACTATAATGTAAACAGGGTCTCACGCTCGGTGCATTAGATACGATGACCCCAGATTTAAGATATACAATCAGTACAATGAAGGTGTTGGCAACCGCCGTTAACGAGCAAATTAATCCACATTATGTTGGAAAAACTAGGCAAGAAAATAGCAAGAAAATTATGATCAGAGGAAGGTTAAAGAAAAGACGTGTAAAACGTAAGAAAAGCTACTGTAGGGTTATTCAGCCGTATAACGAGTACATAGAAAGTCAGGGAGACCAGATTGAAAGGAAAGTGTACATTTTACATTTAAAAGGAAGAAAAACGCTGGAAATTAGGGATGTCACTCTTGTAACGTCAGGGAAAACGATTTGAAAAGGAAATCTAATGGAAAAACTGGACGTTTAAACGGAAGTGTTTATTGAACAATATAAGATTTCGACTTAATTTTGCGTTTTCAGACGAGTTAAAATAGATATCGTTATATATTTGGGATAGGGAGGTCATTCTGGTTACATTACAGTAGATAAGGCAAACAAAGGAATTGTTTTACGTCAATTGTTTGACGAAAGTTCTATGGGAAATAGGACAGACTGTAAGGAAAAATGATACATTATTTGAGTTGACGACCCCACACGCGATTTTGTTATTAAAACAGCCAGAAAGCGAACATGGTTTTAGACGATTAAACCCATTTTAATGGCTTTTGGGACGATAAAAATTATCATTGGTCCTATGGAGTGTTTACTCAAGGTAAAAACCATTATATTTTAGTACCCTCGAATAAACGCTGAGTTATTGGTGAGTACATCGAAGTCCAGACATAAACAGATGTCAAATTTTAAATTAATGTAGATTTCGAGGAGAAAGGGACGGAAGTTGTGGGATGAACCATATAACGTAATAAAAATTGACATATATTTAAGGGCCGAAGTGGGAGTATCTCCTATAAAAATGTGGTAAATGATATATTAATTAGTAACAAATAGAAAATGAAATTTTCTATTGAGGCAGCAAACATCGAAAAACGATACAGATATCAGAGTAATGTACGGTGAAACTATGGGTGAATTGATACGGCCAAAGAAAGCAAAGAAAATCTTAAATTAACAATTAATAAAATAAATACGGCTGGAAATATAAAAAATTATAGGGATGTGGAAAGTTACATGAGAATGAATGAGGAAAATCAAAAAAAGAACATCGTGAATAAAAGGGAAATAAGAGAAAATATGAAAATTCAAATCTACGACATAAGTAGAGACAATACAGTTTAAAACTGAATTGATCCATATAGGTGGCATAAGAATAAGAAGGAATTTAGGAAAAAGAAAATTGGAAAACGCATATTAAAGGTTTTGGCTTGAATTTGTTCATGTTCTGGTAGCGATAAACAAAATTGAGAATTATGTACAGTTTATTGAAGACGTACCTATTATATTTTGAGGAAAAAAGAGATACGAAAATCATGATATTTGAGCTAAATTTTGTATGACCAACAGACAAAGGGATGAGGGGCATTTTGACGTAATATCGCCGGTCCGATCCTGGAAAAATGTTTAAACGAGAGAGGGCATGAAGAAAATCTTGAAAGGTGGAGCTAACAGCAGTTAAACAAAAAAGGCAGAATCGATATATGAAATCTCGAGTTGTTATAGGTTAAATTCGTGGATCAAAGATAGCTTAGATAGGCCATTCTAATCCTGAGAGGGGTTTAAAAGACAGTACTTAGTGAATTTTCGTTAGTCATCGCGGGATTGTGAAAAGTTGAAGGTTCGTGAGTCGCGACGAAAACGTTGGGTAATTTACTGGTGGAAAAATTCTATTAGTTAGAATCACAGGACTTAGCAAAATTTCATATTCGAGCCAGTGTTTTATAAAGATTTAAAGAAATTCAAGTCAGTGAAAATAAAAATAAAAGTTTACGTTCTATTTATTTGTGAAAAGTTAAAAGTGCTGTGATTTTGTTTAGGGGAAAATTCGGTTTTATAATCAATAAATATCATATTTTGGGACTTAGTAATCTCGCGACAAGTGTCGGTGTGGTAATTAAATAAAGTGATGTAATAATAATAAAAAGTGAAAAGAAGTTATAAAAAATTAAGTGCATCCAATTAAACGGGAAAGTTCAATGAAAATCTTTAATTAAACTGAGTGTTTTAAATAAAGTACTATAATCAAAGTGTTGTTGGTGTAGCGAAATAAAAAATAAAAACCAGTGTTAGTTATCATAACGGTGATAGTTCCCTTAAATAAAGTGCAAATCGAACGTAATAATTTATCACAGGATTAATCTAGTGTTAGATAAAATAATAATAATAAATATAGACGTTAGAATAAATAATTAAAATTATTAAATTGCTGTTAAATGAGATTGTGGTAACTTAATAATAATTATTATTTCGGAAAGTTTAAATAAATAGTGAAATACGTTATCTTACTGCAAAATAGAAGAGTTCGGTGACAAACAAAAATAAAAATAATAAATCTCTTATTTCGTAAATAATTGTGAAGTAGTTATTGTTTAAAACTATAATTTAAGCGGAGTATTATTTTAACGATGAAATAATTATAATAATAAATCTGGAAGTTAAAGTAAATAATGAATAAATGAGCATGAAAATAATCTGTTCGGTATTTAATCGTATAATTCCTTCTGCTAAATAAAAGTATGGAAGGAAAACGAACATAAAATAAGTAATCAATTGTTAATCTAATTTAAAAAGTGTTAAGTTAACCAACGAGATTTGAAATAAAATGCGGTTAGAACGATAAACATCATTTAATTTAGATAGATTAAACGGAAATAAAATAAAATTGAAGTCGGGAAAAAAAAAAAAAAAAATAAAAAAAATTTATTTGAATTTAGTTGATGACATAGGAGTAGGTATTAGGTAAGAAAACATAACAAGGTTTTACCGTGTAGCTCCCGGTCGGATAAAATAAAACCTTAAGGGGGTAAGTTTTATTAAAAAATTAAAGTATAAATATTTCCAGGTTCCAAGGAGAAAGCGGTATGCAGCAAACAGTTGGTATTTGAATTAATTTTATAACAAGATATTACTTGCTTAATATGTGATATGTATATATATTAAATATTATATATAAAATATTATATATAAAATAGATATATCTATTTATATGTATATATGTATATATATATATTATTCCAAGAAAGTTTTAATCAAAAAGAAACACACTTAAATAAAAGTAAAAGGTATCGATTACTAATACCTACTTAGAACGCACTATGCTATTTAAAAAAATAGCTGTGTGCTAGAAAACATTTCAAGTTCATATTTTATACTTATTTTATTAATATATATACTATTTATTATAACTTCAGCTAATATAAAATGATCAAAAAAAAATGAGTTATGATATTAGAATTTACCTCAACTATAATAACATTATATATATATATCTGTGTAATTATGTATCGAGACAAAGTATATGTATGCATTATGACTATATTTATCGGGGAACAGGTTAGACCTCGGCGAAAAGGAAATTATCACTATTAAATTCAAAAGAAAAATTTAGGACCATAAATCTCACATTCGGGAATGTTAAAGGTAAACAAATGTCTTTCGTTGAATCTAGGTCACCAGGCCAGTGGGAATGTTGACATAATTAAAATTGTTTATAAAACAACTCGGTCATTGGGGCACGGGGTCAGATTCTTTAAAGGTAGATGCCCTTGGGTATTACATAGGTAATCGACAGGTATTATTATTGATTTTAGAATGGGACAAATTCATGAAATTGTGCAATTATAGAACAGTCTTAAACACAATCTTTAATTTGAGCTTGAAGAGATATTTTAGGATTGAACAATTTGAAAATAATTAGATTTATTATTAGCTAAACAAATGAAAGGTACATCAAACATTTGAAAAATCACGGCATAGTCAAATAAAAGAATTTGAAGAGTATCATTGAACATTTGAGAAAAATTTTATGGATTAACTACTCTCCTAGGTAGCTAATAGGTACATCAAACATTTGAAAATCACGGGATAGTCAGATAAAAGATTATTGAAGAATTACATGGAATATTCGAGTAAAATTTTGTGGAGTAATTACTCTCATAGACATCAATCATTTACAAGAAGCAGTTGAAAAATCACGGGATAGACTAATAAAAGGTATCAATCATTTACATGAAGCAGTTGAAAAATCACGGGAGAGTAAAAATTTTTACCAAAAGTTGAACCTTGGGGGAAAATTTAGAAAACAGTTCAACAATGGGAGGCAGTGGTCGCTCCTTAAAAAACCCAAGGACCATTAACCAAACACATAATAGAGATGGCAATCTCTTAAAGAAAATTGTCAACCAAATCAATCAAAAGCTTGGAATTTTCGGCACTCCAGAACAAACCGAGATAATTGCTTATTATATTAGTATTTATTAATATTTCCCCTTTTTAATATGTATATATTCGGTTACCAAACTTAGAATTTCGCAGAATTCTATGAGAGGGATCCGAGCTCGGAATATAAGACTAGCTAGTTTTATATTGCGAGTTATAATCCTACCCAAACGTATGTTTACATATATATCTTTCTATGTACTGTACATTGGATGATGTGGACCCGCTTACAATTAGCGTTTTAGACTCGACAGAGTTACTCTCACATCATTTCTTGTACGTAGAGCGAGGATTCACGACCCGTAACTCTACACAACACCGTGAGTATATGATTGCATATAGGACGAAACCGGTTCGCCCTAAGTAAATAGTAGACCTTGGAGGAGATGGAATTTGGGGGTTTCGGGACTCGAGGAAAGGCCTGAATAGAGTACACGACGACATGGAAGATTGACAGAACAAGGTACTAAGACCCTCTGGAAAATCGCGTCGGCTGACTGTACGAAGTTCTAGTTGATCTTTGACCATCCTGTTTACTTGTAGGAGGAAGGCGCCAAATTTTCGGCAGAAAAGGGTATTCTGAGTTCGTCTAATATGCAATCTATTAATTACATTAACCTACTAAACCCATCTTTATATGTACCTTATAGCAGCTGAATCGGATTGGAGAGATGACAAGCAGATACAAAACAATCATAATCAAATTTACTAACAATTAACCATTTGAGTCATACTTAATTATTTGTTCAATTAAACATGCGTAATTCGATTAGTACAGGTTATTTACGAGTTCGTTAGGATGTAGGAAAGCATAATAAGCGACGGAGGAAAGTTAGTTCATTTAGAGAAACTATTTAAAGTTAGATTTGCAAGAGAGAGACCAATACAGTTTGAAACTCAACGCTCTGACTAGAATCAAGAAGTTACCACAAAGAATGAAAGTAATTAAAGTCCCATATCATAAATCAAAAAAATTACACAACGTTTGATGGAGTTTAATTACAACATAAATACGAAAATATTTACGTTCAAGGTCGTAAATAACGTATTAATTAGTTAAGTACATATATCTCTAAAGGTATATAGTGCAAGGGAGCTTTAAGTAGCTTTCTGTAGTTATCAAAGAAAATAAGGGTCCAATTTTCATGAAGGCTTGTGTGACGTAGGGAAGGAATTTTCCATCCCTACTACACACATGCAAAGCCTTAAAAATTTAAATATCGATCAGAGCCAAAAGAAAAGTTCAAGAAAACTTGAAGGGATGAAAGGAGTAGAAAAAGAAAACAAAATCAGAATCAAAAGAGAGAGAGATTATCACACGCAGTAGGAGGGATGGTTTCGTATGTCCGTCACTCCTAAACCCATTGAACTCCAGATTTCTACCCATCCCTCACACCAGCACTTCCTTTCCTTTCCCTAAAAACACCCTCCACATAGCATCCCCAAAGACGACATAGGCCCTGGAGAATTTTTCCCCTCAGATCTTCCTGAATGGAGCTAATGCAAAAATAAAAATATTTATTATTTAGTTGATTTACTAAATTTAAAAAAGCATTTCCTCGAAATAAACACAATCACAACAAATAATGTTGTATTCATACCACTTTCAAAATTGCATTTGATTTTGTGAAATTAATTTACCATACGAACCTCCATATCAGAGCTGCAAACTCCTTGGTTCTGGATCCAGGTGTTTCGATTTTAAAATCCGTTGTGAAAATAAATAAATATTGCATATATTTTATTTTTAAAACTAGATCGCAATAAACGTGGATTTTTCACGTCTTGAAATCACATCAATTTTCTTCATATCTCGTTCTAGATTAGAATACCATCTCAGTATCACATTGGTAAAATACTGAGTTTCAGGAGGGTGGTTGAAATGGTTTTATCTATGTTTTTTGATTTGATCAGAATACCATTATCAAAAATTTTGTCCTCAAATTTTCCCTTCCCTAATTGTCTTCAGCTTCATATCACTTCAAAATTAAATATTCCGTAGTTTCACTGTCATATGGGCAGTTGGGAAATTAATAAAATAAAAATAAATATATATTTATCTTTCCCGAAACTTATTTTATACTTTTTTATGTTTTTTTTTTACATTATGACACGACAGGTGATCTCCCACAGACGGCTTCCAAAAATCATAATTATTTTAAAATTATAAATTTTTGTGCATTATTTGCTAATTTCAAACCTAAAATCGATTTAAAAAATACTAATATCTATACCAATAATACGTTGGTATAGATATTAAACAAACGTATTTATCGTATCGTTTTATGTATTACACATGATATACCGTATTTTTTCTAAGCCGACTTCATATTGTAGATAAGTATGCCGGAGGGGCAACTGTCGTGGAATCTTTTATATCACATTTATAAAACGTTATTCCCAAAAATAACATTTTGACTTTATATTACTTAACTGGTTGGAATAACTCGAGTAAAGTCGCCCTTTGTCTGTCCTCACAGTAAATAAGTAAATTTCCCGGCGAACCTGTTGATTAAATATTGACTTACTGTTCAGGAGGCAGTGGGACTTTAAGGACTTTAGAACTGTGTGGAACTGTTAATGGGTAACTAGAAGTTAAAGGATTTTGGGTTTAAATCGCGTGAAACCCATTTGATTCACTTATCAGAACCCATTTTCGTTGAGCAATGTGATAAACTTAAATAGCCTTTTTTAAATTGGTTTTGCCAAATACTTTTCTTACATTAACTCCACACAGACCGAAATACTAAAATACGAACAATAGTGGTCCTGTGAACAGTCGACTTCGCGTAATGTTGATTATTTGTTAGAAAAAAACTCCAATTCACTGTAAATGTTTACAGTATAACATAAAATTTCACAACCCAGACTTTCCAGGCAAATTTTCTCAAATATCAAACAGAAGTAACGCGAACGATCATAAAATAGATGATTGCGTAATGTATCGCTATGTTTGGCGACTTTTCATTGGTGCCAAGGTTCATGGGTAGAGATTTTTCTAGGACTTGGTGGTGAATGCATTTGCAAATCAACTGCGTGGCAGGCCAGATCAGAAGGATTGAGGCAGACATAATCTAGACTTCGACAGCCTGATTCTCTCGACCCATCGTCTTGCACCGCAGTGGAAGTAATGGATTGGCACGTCTCTTACTTCTTTACACATTGACTCTCAGATTCCTACCCACTCCTTATACCTTTTTTCTTCCCAGAATTTTCTCTCCTTGCTATTCCTAAAAAGACTCTCCACACAGCGTCCCCAAAGATGAAGTGGGACCTGAGGGAATGTTATATATTTTCACCTTTTGAAGGAAAGGAAGGAAAAGGGTATGAGGGGTGGGTAGGAATCAGAGGGTCAGTGTGTCCAGGAGTAATGGACGTATGAATCATCCCTCCCCCTGCAGTGCAAGGCCATTAGTCCAAAGAGTCTCTCAACTGATTCCTCTCGATCCGACTGCCGCACTGGCTGTTGGTGGGTAGACGCATTAGCCACGTAAAAATCTCATCTCATGATACTTGCTAAGTCACCAAACATAGTAAACCACTGGGATGTTATACCCAAACTGAAATAGCAGCCTATTTAGATCATAGGTTCTCAACGTGGGCCATAATGCCCCCTTGGGGGCGTTTCATACCGTCAGGGGGCGGTAGAAGACCAAGAGAAAATTGGGGGGCGTTTCAGACTTTCAGGGGGGGCGGTAGGAGACCCAGAGAAACCCTTCCCATACCATCCCATCTTGCCCCATCCCATTCCATTGAGAGCCAGCCTATGACAAGGGGTATGGGGGGAGGGTCATGAGTTTCGTGACCTCACAAACACAAAACGACTGCGACATATGCGAATGCCACAATTTTTTTCCCTATCCCATTAATCCTCCTCCGTCGTGTTACTCCGTTACGCCCCCCGCCCTCCCCCCCCCCCCCCTCGCCTCCCGTTGTGGTTAATATAATCGTGACGCAAATTGCCGTTTCGGATTAACGAGTTAAGGGGCGCTAGAAATAAAAATATTCTAAAAGTGGGCGGTGGGCAAAAAAAGGTTGAGAATCTATGCTTTAGATGAATTTTAATTTGTGTGATTTCGTGTGGCTTGTGTTTTATTAATTCCAAAGAAAATTGTAATTATATTATTAAGTAATCTAAACAGATAATGTATAATATAAATATGTACTTATAATAATTAAATTGGTTTTCATTTTCTTGAAACTACCCAGAATTAATTAATGTGTTCTATAGAATAAACTGATCAGACCGTGTATTAATCAATGAACCTATCATTCTCACTTTTCGAACTAATTAACAAAAACCACGACTAAATAATTCAGAATATCGTGGTTGGGTTAAATAATTATTAACCGAAATAAATATTAACTCGAAGCTGGATATTTTAATGAAATACAACTTTAAAAAATATCGTTACATTTATAATTTAACAAAATATTGTTGAGTTAAAAAAAGCTTGTAAAAACCGTATTTTAATTACAAAAAACAAAACCACAAAAACTTATAAATACAACTTCGGTCAAAAACCACAACTAAATATTTCTCATAATCGTGGTTGCCTTAAATCATTATTAACTCAATTATATATTAACGCAGGGCTGGATATTTTAACAAAATATTACGTAAAAAAATATTATTATACTTATAATTTTTTTTAAATTTAATGTTGTGTTAAAAAAATCTTTAAAAAAATGTATTTTTATTACAAAAACCACTAAAACGTATAATTACAACTTCGGTCTGGAAATATTACTTTTATGTTGCTTTTTAAAGTAGTGTTGAGGTATATCTTATATATAAAAATCTCGTATCACGGTGTTTGTGGTTGCACTCCTCCGAAACGGCTCCACCGATTTTTATGAAATTTTTTATGTATATTTTGTAGGCATGAGAATAAGTTTTTAAGTATATTTCATACCGCTCGGTGATTATGGTGTCCCTAAAGGAAGCCTCAAGTCTTGGCACTTTTCGTAAAACATGTGCTACATACATTAAGAAAAAATTATGAATTGTATTTATTTGTATTAACTGTATGTCTTAAACCCTATTGTTTGTATTTCTAACTGGAGTAACTGTATTTTTTTTAAACTGTATTCTTTCCGTTATAATTTTATGACTATATTTATTTTATTATGTATTTTATGTGTTTTTTTTTATACTAGATGTATGAAAATTTGCTTACATCTAAATAAAGATACAAAAACAAAACTACCCTGAAAAATTTTTTTCTTTATTTAACCAAATTTTTTTGTTTGTATTTTTTTTTATTTGGCATTAAAAATACTTATAACCAAAATTTTAACTCTCGTACCCCCACCCTACCATTTTTTAATCGCGATTTTAGTATTTTAGTATGAACAAAATTTAACCGTCTTTCTTATTTCAAACAGAACGAAATATATGTTGTTGAATGACAGATGGCGCTACATCCAACTCATCGAACGTTCATCCACACATGCGCAAGACATTGATGAGAAGCGTAGCGTCATTTTGATATTTCATTCGGCATCATGTTCTCGCTGGCTTAGTATTTTTGTTGGCTGAAGACGGACTGTACACTCAATTGATTTTCGAAATTTATATTGATTTTCTTAATTTCATTTTCCTAATTTAGTTGGTGTTTTTGTTTTCATCGGCGGTCATCGTCTACAGCGCTCCATCCCTCTTTCTGTCATAGATCCAATCCCCACACACTTGACGTTAAAACAAGAGTATATGGATTAGATTTCGAACTTTCCCCCCTTCACCCGAAACCCTTTTTTTCTACCTAAAGAAGAATTGAGATACTTCTTGATGAAACATTGCGCACCTGACGTTCAAAATAATAGGAAAATTACTGTGCGGTTTGACCGATAGACACTCAGGATCATAATAACTTCAAAACCTGCTTTGAAAAGTCGTTAAAAATTATGAGAAAAATGGTTAAAAAGGTAGGTTATGGGCAAATTTTTAATAACTTGAATGACTTTTTAAACGAGTACTGAAATTGCATGATTTTGAGTTGTCATAGAACCTTATTCTATATATCTGATTCCGAAAAACTTTTGTGTAAACACCGAGAAGTAGCTCGATAACTTATAAACTGCAAATATTTCTAGTTGCGTATTTCAGAATCCAAAAGAAGAAATGGCTTTAACGGTATTTTGCTTTCAGATCTAATAGCCATGTACATTTTACTTCCATTCTACTTCTCCTTTCTACTCCCTTCAGCATCAAAACATGTCACTAGCTTTGGGTAGGTTAATACAACGTTTAAGAATGAACAAATGCAAATATTAGATACCAAACGTTTGTTTCGTGTTGCAACGTAGCAACCGATCGACGTTATTTTTTTTCTCCCTAATTCCACGCACCGTGGGTAAAAGCTAACATGGGTCTGAATTTAAGGTGTATTAGGTTTTCATTTTCGTAAATTCTTCTTCTTTTGTATAGTGGTGGGTCGGAGAGGGACATCTATGTATGTAGGTCAATATGGGGCCTCGAGAGTCACCCAGTTCATCTCATCATCCACACATGTTCGGTTGTCTGCACCGCATAGTAAACACACACGCCGACACTCTCGACCATATATGGGCACAATGGCTTTAGGATCAGCTAAGGATCAGAGTTTATGAGGCTGTGAGAACCTAAGAGTCATGTAAGACATGGGCATTTGTCACGTCAGCCGACTGCCACGAGTGTGAGATAACGTGAGGAACCTCTCTCCTACCTTCCATGAGGATTTTCGGGACTTCAGACGATAGATGATCTCATAATGCAACTTCGTATTGCCTTCTTATATTCCTAAAGGCTCGATGATACAGAGAGAGTTTACAAGCTACCATCTACTAAGTTTAAAAGCGGGTAAATCGGCGAGTGAGATTGTCACGATGACACACAAAACTGTCCACTCGCTCAGTAGCGTAGGAAACTGAGGTCGCTGCTAGCGCCAGTAACAAAAATAAAGACGCCTGCGTGAACTAATTCTGCGATATTTGATTGTCGAAATCAGCTGTTTATTGGCAGCGATCTTGAAAAACATAAATAAACCAATCACGAGCAAACCTTTCAACTTTTTTCGTAGATTGCCAACAATCTGCTAGTTAGCAAGTAACACGTTGACACTGAGCGAGTTTACTAACAGATAGTGAATTTCCCAGATAGTAGCTTGTAAACTCGCTCTGGGTCATCGACGCTTTAGTGATCTTTAACGATGATTCCCATGATCGCAGATGACCTTTGCTGAATCCAGGCGGTTAAGTCTCTTCATCTTATTAATTATTCGTTCGGCGTAGTTACGCTTGACCCTTGAAGTAATTGACTCATATTTAATTCAGCATTTCGCCAAGTATTTTCCGAAGAAAAGTATTGTATTTAAAGTTCGTGTTTAGGCATTAGTTGAGAGGGATTTTGGCAGTCGGGCGGCAGTTAATACTGCGGGTTGGGGCAAGGGAGGTGAGGGTCGGAGGCAGTGTGTTTGACAGCCAGTAATTTCACGTGATTTATTGAAAAGGTTTTAGTAAGACCACTTATTTTCGAGAACAGGCCAGACTGGGTGAAATGACTGTGAATTGTTATTTCTTTAGACACTCCATAACAAATTTAATTTTATTACAAAGTGTCAAAAATGTATTATACAAGAATTGTATTAACAAATAGAATCTGAAACGTGATCGAATCGGTTATAACTACAGAGTATCATAATTTATTTATAGGAAATCAAGAGTTTATGTCACCACGTTACAATTAAGGGGAATATATAGTAAGTGGTTTTTTTATATGATTAATAGTTAAAATATCACTAAAAATAATGTTCGCTACCCACAAATAGAGAAATAAAACAAATAAATATTTTGAGGATTCCTTTTTTTCAATGCACTTCAATGAAACGATTAAATTAATTTTATTTGGTGTTATGTCAGTCATTACTTTTTTTTGCAACAGCTGCACACAGGAGGCCCTAAGTGAAAAAATCCTTCAGCGCCGATGTCATTTTTGGGTCGATATGTGGAGGGTCTTTTTAGGAAATGGAAGGAGAGGTAGTTCTGGTAAGGAAAATGTAATGAGAGGTGGGTAGGAATCGGGGGGTCAATGCATCCAGGAGTGACGGACATATCAATCCGTCCCTTTCAAGGCGATCGATGGGTCGACAGAACCGGACTGAGGACGTCTAGGTTAGGTCTCCCTCAATCATCTAGGTTAGGCCAGTCTCTCCCGAACCGGCTCGCCACGCAGTAGGTGAGCAAACGCAATCGCCACCAAGACCTAGACAAACCTCACCCATTAACCCGGGAAACTCTGCTAAGTCACCAAACGCAGCGAACCACTTAGGGTGACCTATGGCAGGGGTTACTGATATTCAATTTATGGTTCCCGGGGCGGCGGTAGCCATACCCGCCTCCCAAATTATAAAAAAAATCTAGGTATGTTATAGATATGTTACCTATCCTGAAAAGAAAAATTCTTGTAGGGCATCGGACGTTATTATTACTCTAAGGTCTGTACTGTTTAAATTTAGGAATCCGGCTGAGAATGCAACTCTGATGCCGCGCCGTACGCAAAACCATCTTCGTACTTGAAGTTTCTTAAAAATCTGCTTTTGTAATTCGGTTTCGAATTCAAGAATTCGTCAAATGATGGCGCCACTTACGTTAGCTGATCGCATTAGGACGTGCCCCTGGCAGGTATAAGTACCACGGATTTGTAAATTTGAGTATCTCTCCGGGTATAGAAAGATTGACGCCATTGACGGTAATACTTAGAGTTGTGAATAATACTATCACGTGGCTATATATTAGACATGACTTCATTGCCTGTCGCGGTTACTAGCTCTCGCTCGATCACAGTGGATCCGAGGAACCGGCTATTTGTGGAACAAGTCCCTATTGGATTTATAAAATGGACACCAACACTCAAACTGGACGAAGCCGAAGCAAAAGCCTAAATAATAAATGTGTGTTGTATTTTTACCTAGCAAACAGGTACCCGAAGGTAAAGCGCTTTTGTGTAACTGTTTCCATGAAAGGGTGCAAAGGTCTGTGAATGAAATGGGGATTATGTTTGGTGAAATTCCATATTTAGTTGCTATGATATCTCTCTCAGAGCACATAGAGCTGGAAGTCCAATTTATTTGTTTATTTATTATTTAAAATACACCAAACTAGGCAGAGAAGGTACAGAGTATTGTATACTTGGGCTGCAATATAAATGATAGATGCGATCCTTCGGTTGAAATCAAATGCTGCATTGAGCAAGTTCGTGCAACCTTTGTCCGCATGAAAAAATATTCTGTAGTCATGATTTCAACCTTGGATTATGAATGCGAATAGTCAGATGCTACGTGTTTTCGATATTATTTTATGGAAATGAAGCATGGACGCTTACTGAAGAACTAATTAGGCGACTTGAGGCATTTGAGATGTGGATCTATAGAAAAATACTTAAAATAAGCTGGATGGACAGGGTTACGAATGAAGATGTTATGGTTCGGATGCATAAAGAAAAAGACTTCCGAAAACTTCAATATCTTGGACATGTGATGAGACATCCAGAGAAGTATGAAATCCTGCATCTCATAATGCAGGAAAAGATTGCCGGAAGACGGGGCCCTGGAAGAAGGAGAACCTCATGGCTGAACAACAGTGGTTTGGCCAGTCTACCGTAGAGCTGTTCCGGGCCGCAGTAAACAAAGTCAGCATAGCCAACATGATAGCCAACTGCTTTGAACGGACAAGGCACAAGAAGAAGAAGAAGAAGAAGAAGGAAACTGGGCAGATTACTTGTCAACTATTAGCCGAACTATCTGTAGGGGCGTGTAAATAGCCCCTGACACGAGGGAGATGACTACCCTATGTAAATTAACGAAAATTGAATTCTTCCCTATGTGACACAAAAAACAGTTGACCCAGCAATTCCAACCAAAGTGAAACAAAACAATACTCACTCAGAGAATGCAGCTCTTGTATGATGTCCAGCACAAAAGACACTTCTTCTCACTCAAAATATCAAGGCGGTATTGCATAATCTTAACAGATGTTTCGCACAGCAAGGAAGTTTCAACAATGAATAAATTTGCATATTAATGATACGTGCCAAATTTTGTACAACAATAATTCAAGTATTGGATGAATTATTCTTATGACTGACCAGGAGAGACATCTCTTGGCCTTTTACTGACACTCCCGTCAGAAGTAATTGCCTGATTCACAAAGGTAAGGAAACGCATGAATATACTGCATCTCAAGCCACATAGGTAAATTCAATACAATACAAAAACCATAGATGGCGCCCTCATGGTCTCATAGCATAAATTATTAATTGATTAAGAAAATGGATACAAATATATTTATGGCGCGTATCCACTATCTAACAACAGGGCTGCCGATTACCGCTTTTGTTTTATTAAAACTAACTTCAAAACCGTTATTTGTTATTTAATCAAGTTGTCTAATAGTCTAATTTCCTATTCGAAATACTTTTCCAAAGGTCAAACAATTTTCTCAATAGTGAGTGTAGTAACTGCTCAAAGTTAGATATGGAATCCAATACGCAATGTGAATCCCTTTGTTGTAATTGTATTTACAACTTTTCTCTTCCTCGCTTTGGGAGTAACGATATTATTAGCAAACCTTCGTGATGTTCATAATACTCACGCTAAATAAATAATGCAGATCTTCACAGATATTCCGGTAGACATATAAGTATTGTGTCCCTAAAATAATGCAGAAACAAAAACTTATTGGTTTGCAGCTTTTGGTTTTCAAGTGTTGAAACACTTATTGTGAAACATCAATTTGTGAATTGCAATAAAATACCTATCTACTGGCTACTTTGTAAAGTGATACTTTTTAATAGGTACTTTATATATCTCTAGGTAAATGAAAATCACAAATTATAGTGTACACTGTACATCACAAGTATATTTTGTGTTTTGTGGCTGATAAATGGTTCCAACTGTAGTAATTTTAATAATGTTTATGAAAGATAGATATGTAAAAAAGGCAATAAAAAAATAAAACAACATGTTATAAAATAAGTCCTTTTGAATTTTTAAACAAAGCAAAACTACCAGACATCTACCGGATCTGCCGGATCTGCCCTGATGATGGACACTGCAACGATGTCCGAAACGTTGGCTAAAGAAGGAGGTAGCGCAACACGGCATAACACCCCAAAAACAAATAACGAAAATGCTTTTGGTCGTGAAAATCTTAAAACTTAACCAAAGCAAAACTGTTTCATCCAACTATTCATTATATTTTATTTTGCCGAGAAACCAGAAAACTTCATGGTAATCTCAAAAGCTTGTGGAAAAAAATCTCACTGGGTTTCAATGACTTTCAATATATATTTTTTTTCATTTTTATGTGGAAAAAAAACAGGTGTGCAGTTTGCAGAAGTGAAACCGTCAGAAAACTAAAGAAGATAAGAGTGGTGAGCTAAGAAGCACCGCACAAAGAGGGGAATGATTATTATTTCTCATTCTCTCGCAGGCTTCTCCTGTAGATGTATTTGTCTCTTTTTATTGTCGCTTTTTCGTTTAATTGAGTATAAAATCACAAAGGTGCTAAAAAAGTTTTCAATTTAAAAAAATTAAAAGAAGAGTGTCTCTGGCAGACCGGTGAGAGACTGTGTGGAGTGGCGTTATGGATATTTCAACTACTCGAACGAACAATGGAGATGCATGCTGACAATAATTGTTGAATGTACCTAAAAACTATAGCCGGTATAGCAATGCACGATATTTTACAATATTTTTATACAAACGTCAGTTTACGCTAACCGTTCGACAGTTTTTTTTCAGCTTTATACATTTTTTTATTTTTTATATGATTACCGCACGAAAATCCCAACTGCTGTCAACCGTCTGGAGCCAGTGAGACTACGGCAACTCCAATTGTTGGACTAAAGATAAGTGGGAAGGGGAAGGATGTAGGAAGGAGTAGGGGGGGAAATACCTAGCTTTTCAGATCTGATCACCAAAAACGGCTAAAGCCATTTGCAGCAACGTTTCATTTCTAAACAGGAAAACCTCTGGCCGATTTTCCTTCCAACCCGGGACTCTAAAATTTTCAAATATTTTTTGAAAACGCGTTTGTGAAAGTGAAAATGCTCATTTCCACAGGAAAACCTCTGGCCGATTTTCCTTCCAACCCGGGACTCTAAAGTTTTTTTTAAATCTTTTTGAAAACGCGTTTTTGGAAGTGAAAATAATCATTTCCACTGGAAAACTCTAAAGTTTTTTAAATCTTTTTTTGAAAACGCGTTTTAGGAAGTGAAAAGAATCATTGGAAACCCCTGGTTGATTTTTTTTCCAATCGGGACATTTTTTCAAGTTTTTTTTCCAAAAGTTAGTTGTGAGAAACGAAAAACACATGTAAAATGTTTATGGTGGTCTTACACCAAGTCGATTCTGAGAGTATCTTCCACGCTGAAATGAATATAACTAAATAAATTTTCCGCTTTAGAAAAAAAAATAGGAGCCCTTTTTCTTTTTGTTGAACCTTTTATAATGTGAATTTAATATCTTCATTCTAAGAACTATAAGATTTAGTGCTACGCTATTTTTGTAATTACAGCAAATTCCATCACCAAAGTAAAAAAAATGTTGTAATTTTTTGCTTCTTTTTCCGTAAATTGGTTTCACACCTTAAACCGGACATCTCGCGCATTGTAATAATAGGAATCTAATGAATCTGAAAGGTTTTGCTTGTCACGCCTACGATTCGCACCACGGAGACTCGTAGAAGGTTCTAACCATGGGATCTGCAGGAGGCTTCTGTGTACTTCTGGTACTGTGCGAAGTCCCGCGGAGAAGAAAGTGCTATTTTATGCTTTCTAATAAAAAGAAAACTCTGGGTTCTCATTGCCCGGGAAAGCCTTCGACTGACAAAAGGGGTATTGAAAATCTCTGACAATGCGAATACAAAGTACCGTAATATTTTAAGGATGTTTTTTGTTCGTAGAATAATTATTTATGGATTAACTTCAGATATTTTTATTATGACGTATTTGTAAGCAATGTGGTGTTTTGTAGGAAGCTCTGAATTAGTAATTTATTACGAAAAGGTAAAAAGTTTTCAGTCTTGTAATAACTTCCGAGTACCATCGATGTATTTATTATAAATAATTTTTATATTTTACAATTTCATTACCGGCAATCCTAATCAGATGGTTTGATAGGTATATTTTTATATGATAAGAAATATATTTTCGTTATCCGCTTCACTAGACAATCTCTGTACTGAACTAATTTAGTAAAGCCCAGATGATACTCAAAATATCACGTGTAACAAAGCAAATGGTCACTCAGTGCCATTGTGTTTTTTGGACAATTGAAAAGTTCCCGTTAAATGCCGATTCTAAGGACGGGCTGTTTTACAGAATTTGAACAATTTATCAAAATTCGAAGTTAATTTTCAGGTTCGTGTAAGTTCTATCCGTGTTCTGATACTCTATGAAGTAACTGTCCCATAATGATATAAACACAAAACTTGCATGGAACTTTAGGAGTACTTGAAAATTATCTTCTTAATTTGATGAATTGTTCAAATTCTCTAAAGCAACTCGTCCTTAGTCAGTTTCAGATTTTGAACAAATTATGATCAGAAGAAGAGGATAACTTATTTTTATTTTATTTATTACATTGCATTAGTTACATTTATATAGCCAAAATAACATAGTAATAATATTGCAAAATAACTATAGACATTTGTACAAGTATTATTATGTCTTGTAGGTCGATATTAGTTCCTTAATAAAAAAATTTTTAAATTTAAATACATATATACAATTTTTTTACTAAATGTGCCGTTAATAGCTAACCATGTAAAATTTTAAGTGACGTTATTTGATAGGTTTTCAAAATCAACCATTTAGTTATTATTGAACCGATGTGGGACATTTTGCAACTTGTATATTTAATTCTGTAGGATTTTATTACATATTTTTGGTCCCAGATATATACATGTCTTTTGATACTTTGCCGTATTGCTCCCTGGGACCACGAGATCCTTTCTGGTGTGACTTATTTATGATATATTTATGATCAATTTTATTAAGATTTTCTAGATTTTCGTGTACATGGATGATAACCCTTTTTATGTAGTTTTGACAACATCAAGCTAATAAAAGTTTTTGTAGAGCTGATCGCTAGAGAACCTATACGGTTTACGCATAATGACTCTAATTATGGATTTCAGGACCTTCAGAAGCGGATCTAAAAATTTTCTACCTGACGCTCCCCAACCAATGCAACCATACATTAAGATGGGGTTGCACAATCCGAAATATATTTTTCTTAGGTCTTGTTGTTTAATTATATTTCGTAATGCAAAGACTATGTGAATCAATTTTCTTACCCTTATTTAAAGTTATGTTGGTAAGTCTGTCAGCTTATTACAATTTAAAAGAATGCTTATAAACACCTGTAATCATCGTATAACGGGGACCTTTCAAGTGCAAAAAAACAAAATGGTGCTTAATGGCCATTTGATAACAATGATACAAATGAATTTCTGCGAAACTACTACGCCCAAGTAACCATCAACCACTTAACAAAAACACTTCATTCTTTTCCAACAACCATACAATGGGTCATTCTCTCCTGCTTTTCCTACCTTTGACATGACTAAGGCTTCACGCAACATTTTTGATTTCTTCTTGATCTACTTGAATGTTATATTATATTTATTACCATGTCAAACAAAGTTTTTTTCCAATGAATAAATAATATTTAATTAAAATTATTGAAATATATCAGAATATTAAATATTATATATGATTTGGTTAGAAAAACCGGCGCTGATTTATTTTAACAAGTCAAATCTTTCTAATTGTCATTTAAATTTCAATTTTTACTTTTTCGTTATCTCAATATATGAAAATGTTTCTAAAACCCCAAATACGTCCACATTCTATATAAAACATAATTTAATAAAGGTTTCGGTAAAAACCTGACCTTGGTAAAACTCTTCTTTTACATTTTTAATACGGGTACTTTATAAAAAGTGATTAAAAAACGAACTTTAGATAACGGATAAAAACACATCCAGGTTCAAAGCGAATATTTAAAAAAAAAGGTGTATGTAGTTTGAGATTTATTTATAACACACGCGGTCATTCATGAATAAAAATATCTTTTTATCAATCATATTATAGAAAATATGTGTTGTGAAAAAATATAAATTCAATTCAAACGATTATTTTTGAAAGGTTGAGTTTTTCAATTGTCAATGGTGGACAAGGTTCCTTGCGTTCTGTGCTGCGTAGAGAGCTACGGACACCGACGTTTTGGACGCCAAAGATACTTGGTCACTTCCACGCATTGGTGACCTTCCTCTGCTTCTCCTGCCAAACAAGCCTATTGTGGATGCCTAGCTCTTCCAGAATGGACACATTTATGCATCTAGGTGTTCGTGGAATCCCAACAACCACAAAAAAATTAATAAAGTATATTTAATAACAGTTGCAAAAAAATCTGCAAATGTTTTCCGTGTTCACCGTTCAAATTAATTTTGCAGGGATTTCATAATCATTTTTATCATGAAACAGTTTACCCTGAAATCCAAGGATATGATATAAGAGCATTTTATTGTGATAAAATCTTTTCTTTCGTTCAGCATTTTGAAGAATTCGTCCCTTCATGTATAATGTATGATTTTTCAATCTTTCGTAGGGAAGTTTTCTCGAAACAAACCTACAGACAGAAGATGGTGATCAAAGAAAAAATCTTCTTGAAAATAGTAGAAATCAAGTAACTTTCTTAGAAATACATCGTGATATTTTTAATAACGGAAAATTTTTTCGGCTGGTTGATTTTTCCGATCGGTAGATAAGTGAAACAGAGCAACAAAGCGGAAAAACAATTACTTCTACCCAGTTCCAAAAGTTTTATTTACCTTGATCAAATGGAAGAAATATTTCTTAGGTTTTCTTTGTGCAAATATTTTCAAAAAGGTTCCGTTATTTCAGCCGACATTTCTGTCTTGTATCGGCCGGGAGGCTAACGTGTTGTTCACGTTCCTCGGTTTTTCATCTGCTTGGTAATCAATTCACGTAGTTGGCTTAACCCACTGAATAGGTAACACGTACTAGAAATGCCTTCAATGTAGATTTGAATAGAAACCAATATCGCCACTGCCTTAATACTTTTTGGTTCTACCACATTTAGCCCCGTCCCTCTGACACTTGCCTGCTATCCCCATCTCATTTAAATGCAATAAAAATTTCATAACAATGATGAAACACAGTTTTGCATTTGAAATCTTTGAAGGCTTTTTGATACGCCCACAACGCATTTCTTATTATGTTATTCTTTATTCTAAGGCTTAACCCAATATTCTAGACACTTTTAGCGGGGGTAGCGGAAAATGGCTAATCCCATGAAAGCCTTTAAAGTTTTGCGTTATTCCTGTTACCTCGTTTTATTTAATTCATCCCCGAACATTAAGCTCGAGTAATAATAAAGTTCCCCTTTGAAATTAAGAATTATTTTGAACAGAGGACTAGCATACCTTCAAACGCAAGTGCACAGAAGTGAGTCAAAAAATAATATTAAATTTAACAGACAACAGTTTAGCTTCACATATTTTGGCACTCAGCCTATTCCCGTATCTTATTACTAAAGAAACAAACATAAAATAGGATTCATCCCTCTTTAATTTAAAACGTTACAACTCCTTTTTACTTCCTAAATACCACACTTTTCAAAACGCAATTACCCTTCCTTCATTTACGTAATTAGCTTAGTTGTGTATAGAAAATTTATCACTAGAAGTTCAAGTCATCTTTCTGTTAATTTTATAAAATTTTTAAGGTTTCTGTGTTAATAATAATGACACTGAGCGAAATAGAGTCATTTTGCATGAAATGGATGTTCTCAATCTTTTCTCTGATAAATATTGCTTGAAAACTGAACTACATATTTCAGGATTACTTCTTTCTTTAAAGGTTGAACCGAGCAATGCCTTCTGCAAACAAATGACACGGTACATAGCTTTGTGAAACGAATAATAAAAACCTTTTAGGAGCATGTAATGTATCTATGGAAGTCCGAAAGGATGGAAAACAAACAAGGAGAATACACGCATATAAAAGACTTGTCATTATGCAAAGATTTTAAATTGTTTGCTTTATTTGGCTTGGCTTCATTTTTCGAAATACCAGAAGTTTTAGCAATATTTCAACTTGTAAAAAAAAATTTGTATACATCCTTAGTACGTAGTCAAGTCGAATATAACTCCTAGATCTGGTCCCCCCATTTTAAAATACATTCGGATGCAATCGAAAAAAATCCTAAGACACATAACTTTTAAACTCGGTATTCCAATTAAAAACATAAACTATAATTAATTGATGAAAGATTTAAATTTATTAATACTCTCAGATCGAAGAATTATATCAGATTTAATATTTATGTTGAAAATAGTTGAGTACTGATTTAATAAAACTCATCGATTTCATATACCCACTAGAGCAACTGGCTCCAAAATCCTGTTTAAATGCTACAACTGTACTGAGTATACGAAACACTCGATTGTAACTAGGTTTCTTAATTTTTTTCAATAGAGATGAGTGTTTCAGACTGATAATTATTGCTTATAATAATTGTTACCCTTTAAAAATGTTGTCTTAAACGTTAGTTTATCAATTTAAAATAATTCTTAAAGTTAGTAATAGATACGCAGATATGGCAAATCTAGTCCTGTAATCTGTGTTTATTGTATATTTTACCGTTGGTATAAATAAATTTGTCTTGAGAAGGCTCGCTTTATTCTTCTGTTAAATAATGGTTTTCTGGAACGATTATACGTTGAAAAGCCTTCGATAAATGCTCATATTTAATATTGAGAAATCTGATTCTGACATTAAAGTATATATTGTAATATATCGATGAGAAAACGCAGGATTTTCCAGGTTTGAAAAAAATATATTATATCAATGAACTTCTTCTTCATACCTTTGTAAAAATACTTTCTACCGAAAAGTTTAAATGTGTGTAACATGCAATATCGTTAACTATTGGAGGCTTCATTTATAATAATAAAAGTGTCTATGTCGTAGACAAAATGGATGTAATCAAGATACCATATCGTAAAACTCAAATAGATGATAGGGATCGTCATTATTAATAAGTAGACATCCATAAAAAGATCGCTTTCATCTTTTCCTCTCCGTGAATATTACACTTTGAGCAGGGGTCTCAGATATCCTTTGAAATATTCCAAATCTGCGCCGGCAAATCCGATTAGCCAAGATTCACTGGGTTAAATGAAACTCGTCAAGTGATTAGATTTAGCAGGTATGCTCAGTGTGCTAATCTGCTAACTTTGGAGGGAGAATGCCGATCCAATGATAAAGGACATTTATTTTTATGCACAGCCTAAGAGGATTTTAAAAATTTTACCTTAATTTTCCGTAACACTGATAATAATACTGGATATCGCATTACAATAACTAAGACTTATCGAAATTGGCCCAGAACGCAGATTTCAGCATTGCTAAAAGATAAAATTAATTTAAAAACAAGATATTTATGATTTTATAGCGATTTTGGTTATTATGCAAAGCAGATTTTACACAAAATGTGCCCTTGTGTTGAATGTCTTAACAATGTCCGAAACGTTGGCTAAAGACGAAAAAAGCGCAACACGGCGTAAAAACCCAAAAAATAATCACGATAATGCTTTTATTGTCGAACATCGCTAATTCACTTTTGTTTTTATTCTGTTTGTAAAATAAAAACGTCTCAAACAATAAAATTTGGAGCCAAACAAAGTAACAGGTTGAAGAATTGAAAATAGTCATTAACGTTATTAATGATTTAGCAATTAACAGTAATTATGTAATTAAATTAGTTCCTATTTTTTTACATGTTTCGTGACATATTTTTTAGCTTCTTTTATCAAATTTCATTATTTTATCAATTAATATTTATATTATCTACAAGTTAACTTATAAAAGTAAATGATGAATATCTTAAAAATAACAAGCAAGGAAAATTAAAAGAAAAAAAAGTTTTTCGCAGATTTATAAAATGATTTTCATGCTGAGAATTTTTTTTTTTTTTAAATTAATTTTTCGAATGTAAATTTTTAAAAATTCTCTCTTTTAAATATCTAACCCAAAAATATATATATTTTTTTTTATTTACAAAGAATTTTTTTTAACGTAATAATTTTTTTTTGAATACTTGTTGAAGAAGTTGAAAGTTTAATAAGTTAATTGGTACTCACTTCTCAGCTTCACCGCGTCCCTTGCACGTCGGGCACTCAACGACCGACTTTCTAAAACGGCGAAAAGTAATTTTTAAAATGAAACTAAAATACTATTTATAAAAAAATGAAGTTTCCGGCGGGAGCAATGATGAACTAGCACCGCGCGCAGAGAACCGTTCACGCGCAGATCCGAAGCAAGACTGGCTAGCTGCGGTACAGTACAGCGGTGGTGGCGCCTCTTCCCGGACCCGCCCGGACGAGGGCTCGTAGCGCGTAGCCGAGCTTGTAACAGGTAGGTATTCCCCCAACACGTAGGGCCGCGCCGTAACGGCGTAGCGCCTAGCAGCTAGCTCGTAGCGGCAGCCAGCTAGCCTTGGTGCTGCTACGATCTCACCGCGACGTTATTTTTATTTATTTAACACGCTTCGAATTACATTTTTTTATTATAATGACTTCCTCGCTGGGATTTACCGAGTTAAGAAATAAATTTTGCATTGGTTTTATTTGACAAGCGAAGACCCGTAAAAAATGGTAATGCGCATTTTCATAACGCGACAAAATATCCCTGACAAAATATCCACCGACAAAATATCTGCTAAAACTTAATCTAACCTAACCTAACAAAAAAATGGGACAAACATAATTCAGACATCGTTACAATTTATTGTCTTTACAGAGACAATAAATTATTGTTAATGACAGTAAAATGGGACCAAAATAATACAGATAACAATAATTTATTATCTTTACATGATATCTGTATTATTTTTGTCGCATTTTGGTTAGGTTAGGTTAGGTTTTAGTAGATATTTGGTTGGAGGAAGACGCAGAACCGAAAATAAAATATGGGATATTATGTTAGAATGGATTGTTACAAGGAATTTGAAAGTGAGTTTCTGTTACTATCCATTATCTTATTAGACCAAGTAGGTACTGTGAAATACTCGGCTCATGTTGAAACAACATCAGAACCTAAAATTTTACTTTGAAAATTGAAAAATCTGACTTCATTTTGTTTAGAAGACTAATTCTAAGAAATTAAAATTTCTGTTAAAAAAATATTACAATAGAGGTATGTAGGATGTATCTACTTTATAGCTTGTCTTGAAATCTTGGCATATCAGATCCAATTTTGAAAACGACGTTTTATTTTAATTTGTGAATCTAAGGTTGCAATTTTTGTTACTTTAATATCTCTTTACCCAAATCATTTTTTTATGAATGATTTGTTTAGAGTAATAATAATAATTTATTTACAGTAATAATAATAATGGCAGTGGAATATACTCGTGCATGTATTTTAAAGATTCATGATGTAGTCATAATTTTAAAATCTGACTGTAGTATGTAGTTCTGCATTTAATAACGTTGGAATTGATATTGACATTTTTGTCAAAAAGATCGCTTTATACTTTGTAAAATTTTGCTTTGTAAGATTTCAAAACGTCAATTTTATAATCTAATAACTGAAGGTTTGGTTTGAGATTTTCACTGCCAAAAAGGATTATCGTCATAATTTTTTGGGTTTTTATGTCGTGTTACGCTTCCGGTTTCTTTAGCCAACGTTTCAGGCAGCATTTCAGAATACACCAACAGGTCAGATGTTAAGATGGCAGAAGAAGCGTTGACTGAAGGAAAAAGCAACTTATTGAGATTGACGAAACCATTTTTAAAAGTAATTCTCACAGGATCACAAATCATAAAATTTCAATTTGGGAGGCATGTATGGGTACCGCCACCCCGGAAACTATTTATTAAATAACCAACACCCGTGCTTTAGGTTACCTCAAGTGGGTCGCTACGTTTCGTGTCTTAGCAGAGGTTCCCGAATTAATGTTTTATCTATGTCTTGGCAGCAAATGCGTTTGTCCACCTACTGCGTGGCGGGCCGGATGGGGTGAGACCGGCTGAGTGAGACCTTTTGATTTTTCCAGTCGGAATCTCTCGATCCATCGCCTTGCACCGCAGTGGGAGGAATGGATTCATACGCCAGTCACTCCTGGACACACTGCCCCCAGATTCCTAACCACCCCTCACACCTTTCTCCTTCCCAGTACTTCCACTCCTTCCTTTCTCTAAAATATGACATTATTTTCCGCAGGACAAATTATTTTCCAGAGGGTCTTCTATGTGGAGCTATTGTAAAAAAATGCCACATTATAATTATCATGTTACTGTAATATATTATATTACTTTACATAATTACAGGAGACATGTTCTTTTTGATTGACACCACCACAATAATAATCTTGATGATTAATGATTAAAGTATTGATTTGATTAGATAGATAAGAAAATGTTTTTTTATGAGTAAATATATTAAAGAATAGTATTTTTAGTTAAACTTGTAAGTCGAAAATGACCATCGTACATGCTTTAAAAGTTTTCTGGTCGAGACACTTGTTGCTTCTGCAGGTTTTATCTTTAGTAAAATCGATCTGCTCTCAAATAGGAAACCTTGAGTGGAAGGACTAAAAAGAGGGCAATGAGTATTGACTTTATTTTTTGTGTCTTTAAATATTTTCGGTTTCTTGGAAATGTCTTTCTTTGGAAACGTTAGCTTTTGTTTTTTGTTCATTATTTTCATCTATATTTGGTCTTAACGGAAATAGAAATGAAAGAATTTAATCACTAAGTCTGCATAAATCATGGACTTTACCAAATCCTTCTTAAGCCTTTGACTTGAATATTCTTTCTAATGAACATTAAGTCCTATTTTTATCTTTGATTCATTTGTATAAATTTACTTTATCTGTTCCTTTATCTGTTCCTTTATCTGTTCCTTTTCTACAACTCTTTTTTATATCACTTCGCGTAAAATGTTTAGTGCAATTGAACAAAATTTAGTTAATTGAGTGAAGCAAAGGCCTATCTTAACTCGACTATTTGGCTTTACATATGCATGCAAATTTGTTTGTTACATTCCGGTTCCACTTCAAAGATGTGGCCGATGATGGTTTTGATTTAAAATAAGAGATAATTATTAACATACTCTTTAGGACGCGGGGAATATTCACAGAACTACTAGTGCTAAAATTGCTTGACTTCAGTCAACTTAATATGTACGTTTATCTCTGTATTTTGTGTATAAGCTGTTCGTCTCTTACAAATAAATAAATCTCAAAAAAAAATTTAAAAGCTAGGAAAAGAAGGTTATAATTACGGTGAAGGTTATATTAAAATTCAATTTTCAAGTGATGTTTGAAGATTAGGTTATGCGCCTAAATGATTAAAATAATTTAAACTGTGAACCTCTTTTGTACCGGTTTTTTTTATCTCCCCCGATGTAAATAGTTGTATGTTGTAGTAAATATGTTGAAACCTAGTGTTATTTTAATAAAATGAAATAAAATTAAAAATAATTATTAAAATCAGTATTGAAACATTTTGTTCGAAATATGTCGTAGTTAAAAATTTACTAATTTTATTGGACTGTGTTTTGTGCTTTTTATGGTTTGACTTATGATTTATTTTATTTAATTAATGGAAATTTTTCTCTCAAATAATGTAAAAGAGATTGCTGTCGGGACAGAAATTTTATCTCCGAGATCTTCTGCAATCCGTTAGAGTTGTTACTGTAAATATTTTTCTTGATCATTCTATTTATCAGTATATTTTTTATGTGAAAACCGCTCCGTCTGTGTCCGGTGTGTTGTGAGACTAAAGGTAGTGGAAAGTGGAAAGAGACGAAAGAGTAACATGCTATTCAGATCTGGTCATTAAAAACGGCTGCAGCCATTTCTAGCAACAACGTTTCAATTTTAATGGGTCGTCTTACGCAAAGGAAATACTAAGAGTATCTTCCACTCTGGAACGTGCCGCAAAATACTACTAACACAAATGAATAATATAAAATGTAAAGGGATTTGAACCCGTGATATTCGGATTGCTAGTCGAGAGCCTTACAAGGGGTAAGCCTCTCAAAAATTATATATAATACCTCGCGATTTTTCAATAATTTATTTATATTATCTCAATGCACAATATTGTAATTAACCTCGTTTTAAAAAAGGCACGGATTTTTTTAACATTTTTTTTTCTTAGCATCTGTCAAACTTATTTAAAATTGTATTGAAACATAATTAATGCTTTTCAACCTCAATTTGTTTCAGTGAATGTTAAATTAAGTCTTAAAATATAACTCCAAACAAAGGCGTATAATATAAACTTCGTTTGTATTGGAAATAAGTTAGTTCCTGATACTTATTCGCTGATAGCTTATACCCAACGCTCCTGGTTCAGGAAAGTTAAACCCACCCACTTTCACAAAGTGGGGGTGGAGGAAGGGCGAAATTATTGATGCAAGGTGAAAGAAAGCCTGTAATATAATGATGTTTATTTTCAAAATATATTTTAGTCTTTATTTATTTATTTATTACACGCCCTGATGGGCTTTTACATTATAGTTTACGAGTTGAGTATCAAACAATGAAGAAAATATAATACAATGAGAAAAGAAAATACACAATACAATGTAACAACGAAATCAATAATAAAATAAAAATACATATTATGTAAAAATTATAAGAAGTCTCACATTCAATATAAACAAAAATTGCAGAAATTATGTATACCTATTTGTGTCTAGAAGAATAAAAGTGATAGAATATACAACAATTGGTGACCCGACAATTCGTCCTGCGACAATTCATCCGGCGACAGTTCATCCGGCCGACAGTTCATCCTGCCGACAGTTCATCCTGCCGACAGTTCATCCCGCCGACAATTCATCCGGCAACAATTCATCCTGCCTGATCATTTAGAAGATTTTTATTAAGTAAGTATGCAAAGAGGATATACGGCCGTACAACCAAAATCGATATACTTATATCTGAAGGCATTTTGAGTGGAAATCCGCTGTAAAAATATTTTTACTAACAATAATTTCGACTCTCCGAAGAAGCATGCGTGAATAACAAAATACGACATACTTATACTTATAGGTTATACTTATAGGTTAGGTTAGGTTAGGTTTGGTTAGGTTAGGTTGAATTGTCAGGATGAATTGTCGCCTGATGAATTGTCGACGGGATGAACTGTCGGCAGGATGAACTGTCGGCAGGATGAACTGTCGGCAGGATGAACTGTCGGCCGGATGAACTGTCGCCGGATGAATTGTCGCCGGATGAATTGTCGCAGGATGAACTGTCATGGAACCACAACAATTATACTTTTTTTTTTTTTTACATTAACTCCACACAGGAGGCCCTGAGGAAAATAATTTCCCTCAGGGCCTATGTCATCTGGGATGCTGTGTGGAGGGTCTTTTTGAGGAGAGGAAGGAATGAACATTGGTCTTGAAGAGACCCATGTTGTAGGAAGGAGGAAACACAGAGGCCGGCAAATCATTCCACAGCCGAGCTGTTGAACACAAGAACGAGTCGAAGAAACGACCCGTTCTCATGTGACAAATGTCAACCGTGTACAAATGTTGGGCACGCGTTTGGCGTGTTTCCCGACTATGCACCGGTGCCGAAGGGATCAATGATGCTAGTTCCTCGGAGCATCTTCCATTGTAATACCGGTAGAACAAGGATAGCATTCCAACCCGACGCCTGTGCTCTAAAGATTGCAATCCGTCTGTTAAGATGGGAGAATCTATCAAACGGACCGCCCGTTTCTGCACAGAGTCGAGGGTATTTTTCAGGTATTTTGGAGCTCCAGACCAGAGATGGCTGCCAAATTCAACCGTGGGGCGTACTTGTGATTTGTACAAGGTTAGCAGTTGTGTACTATTAAAGTATCTGCGGGCCCTGTACAGTACGCCCAGTTTTTGGGAGGCTAGCTTTACTCTGGCTTCAATGGAGCCCCCATACCTGAGCTGGTCCAATACTGATTAGTTTTAAGATGAAATATATCACCCAGATCAGAATATTTATTTCCGAGACTGTGAAGTCTCGGAAACGGAGAATTTTGATAAGCTAGTGTCCTGGTTTTATTGAAGTAGAAGGGTAATAAATGTCGACATGATTTTTTGGGAACATAAATATTGATAAATTGAAGTAATTCAGGACAGTTAATTTTGTAATGCAGTATTTTATTTAATAGTATTAAATCTGTGCTTATTATTCTTTCTGAAAGTTTCAATAGAGACGTTTTATCCAGGAGGTAATTGTTATCAATATAATATTGTTATTTCTTACTTTCCGCATATAATATTTTAGTGTTTTGGATGTAGTGTTTTGTATTTTAGTGATTTTTTTGTATTTTAGTGATTTGTGTGTAAATGCACCACTCAAATTTATAAATTTAACCTCAATACAGGCTGCTAGTCCTAGTGAGGTTAATATTTTTGTATGTAAAAAAAATAAGAACACATGTATGGTGAGAAATCTATATAAATATAAATATAAATATAAAATCAATGTTTAGTATAGGAATATGCAATTTATAGTTTATAAACCTTAGAAACTTCCGTTGAATCTTTTCAAGGTTGTCTGAATGAATGTTGTAAAGGGGAGACCATAACGTAGAGTTATATTCAAGTTGGCATCTGACAAGGGTTTTATATAACATAATAAATGTGCCTTGATGCTTAAACGATATTATGACGATATGCACGTATAATTTGAATAAATTTTCTGTTACCGACTCAATGCCGAAACATAATTAGTTTTAAGTATATTTAATATTTAAATTATATTTAATTTTCGGGAATCCATTATTACAACAACTTCCTTGACTTTTCGTTATTTGTTTTTGGAGTGTTATGCCATATTGCGCTACCTCCTTCCGGCACATCTGCCGGCAGATCCGATCATCTGCCGGATCTGCCCTGATGATGGACATTGCAACGCTGTCCGAAACGTTGGTTAAAAGGGAGGTAGCGCAACACGGCATAACACCCCATAAACAAATAACGAAAATACTTTTGGCCGTGAAAATCTATAAACGTATCTAACTTATTTGACGACCGGCTTGGTCTAGCGGTAAGGCTTTAGACTCGCAATCTGAAGGTCGCGGGATCGAATCCCGGCGTGGGCAAATAAATTTTATTTGAATAATTTGTGTTATTTCACAATAAATCATTAAAAATAATGTGTAGTATATTTGCGGCACGTTCCTGAGTGGGAAATACTCTCAGTATTGCCCTGGTATAAGACTACCATTCAGTATTGAAACGTTGCTTGAAATGGCGTTAGCTGTGTTTGGTGACCAGATCTTAATAGCCAGGTTCATCCCCAACTTCCTCTTCCCCATCTCTTTCCCTCCCCACTACGGTCGGCCTCACAACCAATTGGGGATGCCATAGTCTCACTGGCTTCAGACGGGAGCAGCTGAGACTCTTGTGAGGTATTACTATAAAATAAAATAAATAAATAAAAAAATGAGAACACGGGCAGAAGAAATCCCTTAAAAACTGAAAGCCTTATAAAGTTTTTATGTTTAAATAATGTTCTGAAGTGTGTAATTTTGGTTCCATGACAACTCAGCTTCAACACCCCTTAAAAAAGTCGTGAAAAGTTATGAAAAAAATTGAAAAATAACTTAACCTACCGTAACCTATTTATACAACTTTTTTTCATTACTTTTAATGATTTGATTTTCAAGGGAGGTGTTGAATTTGCATGATTCTGAGTTGACCGTAAATAATTTTATCATTAGATATAATTCATCGCCTGTCAAAGGCAATAGTAAAATAACATCTGTAAGGCATTCATAACAAAATAAACACATAAATTTAAGCTTTAATTTTGGGTACATAAAGTATGTACCAAACGGTTCCACGACAGTTTATCCCCCGATAGTTAGAGCCCCTGGCATAGATACAAACAATATGCAGTCGTTTTACACAAAATATAACTTCGTGGTCTCGAAGGAATGTATCGAAAGGATGTACCGCCGAATAACAAAAGTATAAAACCTATTTTCATTCAAATGCATCAACAATAAAACTACTTGTCTGTATAATGTATATACCAGCGTACAAGGAAAAAAAAGCGACACTGTAAACAAAATCGTTTGATATTTATACCAACTTATTATTAAAGGTATTTTTGAAGTCGATTTTAGGTTTAAAATTGGCAAATAATTAACAAAAAATCATTATTTATAATAGCCATAATTTTTGGGGGCCAACTGTTAGGGGATTAACTGTACATTTACCATACAAACTTAAGCTTTTCAAATTACGCCGAACCCAGTAAATTTCACAATTTCAACTCCCTTCATACGGGAAGTTTAATTTTTGATCAAATCTTGTTATTTAAAATTCTGAATAATGACCTGGACTCACCTCAAGCTTACAAATTTTAATAAAATGCATACACCGTAAAGATCAACACCGACCACAGAAAAAAAATCCAATTCACATATACGCGCGCGATATAACACAAAATTTCACAATTTATACATCCTTAGCAATAACCTATGTTTTCGTTTTGAATACTATTTCGTTTTTAGTGTTTAAAAATGAAATTATATTATTGTCTTGACATGTTTGGTCCTGTCATGTCTCTTTTTGTCTCCTTTTTTCCGTCTATTTGTAATCACCCATCTTGTTTGTTCTAATTAGCCTGTTTTTTGTTCTTATTTTTATGCTGTAATGTATGTGAAATTTATATTTTTCGTATTTTTATAAAATTGTACCAATTACCTCCCACCTACGAATTGTAAGTTCCTCCCGTCCTAAATTGAGAGATGATAACTCATCAAGATTGCCCTAACTAGAAATAAAAACAATAAAAAAAACACCTTCAGAAATATCGCATAAATAACGCGTGCGATAGTAATTAGCACGTGAGTATGAAATATATCGGAAGCATCTCCTATCCTTATCCTGCTTTCCTCTTCTTTTCCCCCTTACCCAAAATTAGTTTTGAGACACAATAAAACTTCATCTCTAAGCAATTTTAGCATAAAGGTGGGTCCAGATATTTTCTTTTGTCCGTACCGTACCTCCGTGTCGTATCAACGTCGCGATCAAGAACGTTAGTTTGGACGCCCGTTCGGTACGGTATGGTGGTACGGCCGGCGCACTATGGGGTGGCGTAATGTATCGCGTTGGCAGAAATCCCAAAAGTCAAGTGTTCTTTACAATAAAACAAGTATGCTAGTTTTGAAGATCATTAAATGCTTCATAATTCCCCCGAAGCATATCGCCCTTGTCGCGATACTGACGGAAAGGGATCAGTTTGAACTTGACCTTTGTGCGGGTGACTGTGTCTGTTTTTGCAGTCGCGTAAATTTCAATACTTTTTAAGGGTAAAAAAAAGCAAAATCCATCGAATGTACAGATCCAATTCAACATGGATATGATGTCTGGTGGTATGTACTTCTATTATATTATAGTGGTTTTTAAAAACTTCATAGGATTTATCAACAAATTAAATTAAAACAAACACCTATTAGAATGAAAATTTTTTGGAATTTTTTTTAATATTGAGGCATTTAGTTAAAAGTTCCACGAGATTCCACCATATTTTCATTTGTTTTGTATACTTTATTATCTTAGCTACTAGATTAAATTATAAGACGTTGCTTTGGTGTACAACTTTTAAATAATAGTACTTTAAAGTGAGTACTATCAGTATTCATAAAAAATGGTTCTAGTCTTATAATCAGTGTGTTATGTTATAGATACAATTTCTGCAGTTATTCACACGAGATTCGAATTATACTTGATTATGAAGACATTTGAAGAACTCTGGCGTTAAGAAATTTCATGAAAAAGTAAAATTCCTGAAAAAACATCTCGTAGATAGACATTTCACCTTCTGACCTTCTGAATCAATTTTTTTTTTAATAAAATATCTGTATTTTGTTGTAAATTGAAAACCAGATGGTTGAAGTATCGCAGAAACTATGACACCTTAATTTTAAACAATAAAGAATGGCTTGAAAGGCCTTACAAGGAAAGAATTACAAACCTCTACCAGAAATAATAAAAACAAAAAACCTGTGATCATACGAAACACCAAAAACTATGATATTGCGATCTTAAACTTCTAGTACTGAGTTAACCTCTGCTACCCACATGAGTTTTCGGTAGGCAGGTAAAGCAACAACATTGACTGTAGTCAAAGAAATCACGTTTAAGTACGCCGACCAGAGCAAAGAAGTATAGAAAAACTTTTACCGATAAAACCGATAACAAAAAGGTATTGATTGATGATAAAGCACTTCCTTCGATTGTAGATGCCAATCTTAGACTTAACCAATATAGTTTAATAAGGAAAAAGAATAAAGAGGTATTTCCTTCCTGTACAATTGTACACGGAGCTAAGAAAAAATGTTGCCCTTTAAGAGAATGCATAACGGTCACGGAATCTTCAGTGAACAAGTGAAATTACAACAATAAATTGCTAGATCATATTGCTGAACGCTTAATACAAGTTAACAGCCTGTCATCGATTCTCTGAGTGAGATTTCGTCAGATTCAGTTATCTCCAGCTTGGGAAAAATGAACAAAAGGACAGTTAAAACAATTCCAAAAGCAGTACTACAAATGCTAAAGTTACCAGACCCTAATCCGACTACCGGGAATGATTTGGTAGTTGAACCAATTAGTGATGATGATAGTATATTATCACAAGATGACGAAGATGATCTATTCTGTGTATAACTGTAAATAAATAGCTTGTGAAATGAAGTGAGTTTTATTACTGATTTAATTTATCTTATATTTTTCAATTTGATATTTTTGTACTAAATATGGGTGACTTTTCCAAAAATTTTTTTCACTTATTTTTATTAACATGTCTATACGGAACTAAAAATCGAAAAAGGTTTGATGTAATTACAACCCCTGATTTGATGCCAACTTTCGGGGTCATCCACCCCATTGTGCGGCGTCTCGAGCTGGGTCCACACAGTGCCGATGATCGCAGCGACGTTATGGAGATACGGGCTATTTTTACTTGCGTCCAGAGTTTTTGATACGAAACGAAGGTACAGAACGGAGGAACGGAACGGACAAAAGAACATGCGACTGAAGTTTTTATATTTTCTATTTATGTTTTGAAATTTTAAATTTCTCATTAAAGCTCTTCCGCCACATCTTTCTCTGTTTTTGAACAATTCTAACTCCCACCAATGTTGCCTTTTTTGTTTTTTTTTTTCGTTATATTATTGTGAATAACAATGAAGGACGCGCAAGCAATCGTCAAATTCTCATACACTTCCGCAGTCAACGACGTGGTGGGAGGAAGTGAACACGCGATGATGATTGCAGAGAGATACGGGCTATTTTACTTTGTGTCCGGAGTTTTTGGATCGCGACGCTGCGCTGATACGAAACGGAGATACGGTACGGACAAAAGAACATATCTGGACCCACCTTAAGAAACTTTTCTAAAAGTATATTAATCAATATTCAAAAAGGGAATTAATTTCTTTACAACTTCTTTCAAATAAATTTATTTCTTTGGTAAATATTTTAGACGATATGAAGGAATGTTTGATGAAAAATGTGAGATGAAATGATTCTTTTCGAAAATATCTACATTTGTGGAGCGTGTAACTCAAAAACGGCTGGGATTTCAAAAATTATGTATGAAATAAAAGTTGTAGATAATTTTTAAGCTTTTACTTATTTTTAGAAAAATTACCTTTGTGATGCACCGTTTTTAAGACATAAGCGGAAACCCGAAAATTGGAACCTTTCCCTCCTCCCCCCTAGCTCACCTAGACGTCAGAACTTATAGTATGTTCACACCCTAAGCACCCTAATAAGTTTCAGAAGGAATTGCTTAGGTCCCTGCTCACGCACTGAACACCTCCTTCCATGACTGGCCTACTTTGTATTTTATGCTATTAGTTTCTTACAAATAAATAAATAAATAATACCTATTATTTCAATGGAAATGTTCAAAATTGTGGCAATATAATCAAAAAGAGTTCATTCCTACATACTCGTACATAAATGTTTTCAATCAATTATAACTTTTCTAATAGACTGTAATAAATTCAACGGAATTTATGATTTATGGAGTAAACTTTCCTTGAGCACTTGCGCAAACAATTATTATTTACGAAAATTCACTTCACAACAGCGGGGAACGCGAAAACTTCAAATAATGATATTTGTAAAGGGAGCATGAATTAGCATAATTCCTTCGTCAGAAAAACTGAAACTGAAACTGGCAGACCTTTAGAAACCCGTTTCAGGTGTTTCAGGCTGCTTATTAAACGCTTTCTCGCCTCAAATTTCCTTTCAGGTTTCAGGAAATCGATCCTGAAAGAAGGAAATTATATATCCGATACTGCGGCGCGACTTGGACATATTCCATCGGAATATTTAATAGGTTCTTGAACACAATTTCTGTGCGGAATAGACATTTTATACATTCAGCATGCAAAATTTGTACGCATCATTTTGAAGTTGACGTATCTCGATATTCACGGGTTATTATGCATTTCGTTTTTCACCTATTTATGTCAGCTTCCGCGTTTTGCGAGGAAACGTGCCATAGAGAATACAATTAATTCCTGAGAAATAATTCAAAATTGACATAACAGAGAATCGAAATGTTGTAAAATAGTATAGTATGTATATATTTTCATAAGCAATAATTATCAGCCTGAAACACTCATCTACATTGAAAAAATCTTCCGAGAAAAGATACATGCCCTAATTGATAAATTAACTTCTCGGCTTGCTTATAATAATTGTTACCCTTTGTGCTGTGCATAAAAATCTTTATCAATTAAAAATAATAAAATAATATATTTTTAATTTTTTATAATAAAAAATCTCTTTTTATAACTTCTGAAGGTTATTCCCATCAATGTAATATGTCATTGAAGGAGAAGAAAAAATAATAATTTAAACGAAAATATGAAAGAGCACAAGACACAGAAAAACAGAAAAAGACAATGGTCGCAACTGGGACTCGAACCCAGACCTCTCGTCTAAACGGGACGAGCGCGTTAACCAATTTCTCTGTCAAACCGTCATATTTAAAAATAATTAGTTGAATATAATATTGTTAATTCCAAAATTTTAAATATGAGATTGAAAAATATGACGGTTTGACTGAAGGTGGTAATAGCGAAAATGGTCTGGTTTCGAGTCCCAGTTGCGACCATTGTCTTTTTATGTGTCTTTTTCTTTTTCATATTTTCGTTCAGATTATTATTATTGTTATCTTCTTCTTCAATGATATATTTTTACTTTTCTGATGGAATATGGTCTACATTAGGTACTGACAAGTTGCATATAATATTTTTTCGTTTCACAGTTTTTGGTTTACGGTAAAGGTGGAATTTGTATTAATATCGCAAAATTTAATCTTTTGTGGTCTTTGTCGATGTGGCTAAAGCAAGTATTTATGTTTTATAGGCAAATAGTTAATTTTTTTCAATGTTTCTGGCTTTCACCTTTCAAGGGTATTCTAGGATACCATTTCAAATTATCTAGAGATGGAAGGAGAAATTACATATATATTTTATTTTAATGGATAAATATCATAATTATATGGAAGATTGGAGTCGAGTTCAGACTTAGAAAAGATGAGATGTTGAAGCAAGTTTGGATAAGGCTTATTAAAAGAAATAATATTTGTTTAGAGAGGGAAAACCAAAAAATATTTTATTTTAAGTTTCCACATCCAGAAAGTACGATATGCGTAGTCAAGCACGTGAATTTTAAAAAGGCGAGAAGGAACGGAGCGCTGTCTAATAAATCTCATTCGAATAAGTGGGAAAATTTAGTTTTTTGGAGAGATGGGGGCATTGTTGAAACCACCATGAGGGATAGGGAGAAAGAGTTTCAATCATGAAATATTCGTGAACTATCAAAGTTTTGGCGAAACGAATCTAAAATCCAATCTAAAAACATATTTTTAATTCGTTGAAGACATAAATATTTAAAAAAATATTTGTTGGAATCTATGCACACAACTGATTATCTCAGTGATATAAACAGAAATATATTTATAGCGCCCATAAATAATTTTATATTCCCAGGAAACTTGCTTTTTTTATGTGAATACCGCACAAGAGTCCCAACTACTCCCAACCTCCTGGAGCCAGTGAGATTCTGGCATCCCCAATTGAGATATATACCTTATATTATTTTTAATAAATAAATAACATATTTCGATAAAATAAAATTTTAATTTTTTGTAACTAAAACTCTCTTTTGACTTTTTTGAAGGTTATTCCCATCAATGTAATATATCATTGAAGAAGAAGATAACTATAATAATCTGAACTACGAAAATATGAAAGAGAACAAGACACAGAAAAATAGAAAAAGCCGCACCCAGAATCTCTCGTCTAACCGGGACGTGCGCGTTTACCAATACCAATTTAATATGGAAAAAGGCGTTAAAGATAATATTATTAATTCTAAAAACTTTAATATGTGGTTGACGAATATGACGGTTTAACAGAAGGTGGTAATGGTGGAATTGATAAACGCGCACGTACCAGTTAAATAAAATTTACTTGAGAGCCTTAGCCCTCGTCCACGGAGGCCGTCATTACATACTCGAAAGGATTTACTACTTTATTCATCTCTTCCTTCACCTATATAATGCTCTCTTTATGATATTAACCCTCAATCTTAATCATCTTTCTGTTTGAATTGTATAAATCAGTATGTATCTTACCTTAAATATTCTAATGTTGTAATTAAATATTCTTATGTATGATACTCATTTATGTACCTCTACGCCTGTCTCAACACAGGTATTCCCTAGTGAGACAGGCATCGAATAATGTTATGTAAACATACCTTTTATAGATAAATAAATAAATAAATAAATAAAATACATTTTATTAAATATATACCGTTCGTGATGACGAGTAATACGGCTGGTTTCAGTTTTGAAAATGACACTTAGGTAAATCCAGAAAAATCTGAGTTTATTAAACCAAAATTACAATCAAAATAGACCCACAACGGGATTTTTTTTTTTTGATTAATTAATAAAGTAGACTAGCGATTGTTGGTTTGCCCGAGTTTCTGCGGTTTTGTAATTCTCTAGTCGAGCGCTTATCTTGTCCACCTGTTGTTCTCGAGTCGAGCAGAGTATCAAGCTTAACACCAAATGAACTTTTGAATATTTGAGTTAAGCAACAAGACCAACAAAATGATATTTAAATAAATATTTAAATAATATTTCGCGAAAAAAACCATTTTCAGTATTTCTGTGATTTTGAAATTACTCTGAAAGACATATTATACATGTTGCACAATAGGTCCAATAAAAACATGTAGGGAAACATTTATTGGACAACCAAAACTTTGCGTAGGTTATTTTTTGACTTAGCAGGGATGCCGCAGCTGCGAGGAAGGTCGGATCGGGAGGGACTGTTTCAGGGAGACCTTTTAACCTCTCCAGCAGAACTCTCTAGGAACATTAAGTTGCACTGCAGTGGGAGGGATGGATTCATACGTCTGTTACTCTTAGACACACTAACCCCCAGATTCCTTCGCATTCCTCATGCCTTTTTCATTTCTAGAACTTCCTCTCCTATCTTTTCTAAAAAGATCCTTAACACAGCATCTCACTTATTTGTTTTGAATTGTTTAAATTTTGTTTATGTGAATTTTATAAAATGGAGACCAAACAACTGATGCAAACTCCAGATGACTCCGTACGTAGGCAAAGTAGAGTTGCTTAATGAGGTTGATACTATTAAAATGTTTTGTATTGCTTATGATGAAACCTAACATTTTAGGAGCTTTATTAGTGATTTGTTGTATATGAAGGTTACATTGTAGTTTACTTTCAAGGGTTACTCCAAGATCACAAATATCTGAGGCTGTTGCAATATTGTTGTTAAATAATATTTATTTTTATTTCTTGAAAAGATAATGTGATGACATTTTAAGACATTTGGAAATAGTTGATTTCGTTGGCGATAGGTAGATATATTGTTTAAATCATGTTGTAAATTGATACAATCGTATAGACTTTTTATTGGCTTGTATTTCTTAGCATCATCAGAAAATAATCCTATTTTAGAGTATTTAACAACATTGACCAAATCATTAATATGTAAAATGAAAAACAATGGTCCGAGATGAGAACCCTGTTGTTATCCTCATAATTCGTCAACGATGACTGGCCCTGAGGAGAATTATTTTCGTAAAATAAAAAATCTATCTTTTAAATCGAGGGGTAAATATCTGATTTTATGACGGAACAAATTTTCCAGAGGAAACATTCTTGAACGAGTTGAAGGTTCAGGAAAAGACCCAACAACGTTGGTAAACAACAAATCGAGGATATTGTATCTATTATGCTAACAAACTTCTTGGCACAGCAGTTGTTTCTTAAATTTTTACTCAACCTTCAAGGGTTTTAGTTCCAGCAAGGGAAGATAAAAATAATGGTAGGTAAAGAAGAAATAAGTTTAGAAAAAATAGGGTTGGGGTATGGGGTAAAAAATAGATAAATATAAAAGTAGGCAAGAAATGATAGATTTTTTTACGTAGAGCACATTGAATATAATTGTAAATAATTTTGATACCACTGTGGTAGATATTTACAATATTTATCTGACAATAACATAGCTATATATAGGTTCTTACGATCTGTGAGATTCCCCACTTCCTTCAGCTTCACATATTTTTCCAAATTAGGGATTTTCTTTACGTTAGATCCACACAATTCCCTCAGGGCCTATGTCATGTAAGTGGGTGCTGCTTGGAGGATCTTTTATGGAAAGGAAGGGAATGAAGTTCTGGGAAGGAAAAACGTAAGAGGAGTTGGTCGATTCTGGGGGTCAGAACGTTCAGGAGTATGAACCAGTGGCGCTCCGTGAGTTTTCAATGAGCTATAGAGTGCTATATGTGCTAAGATTGAAAAATACGACGTTATTGATGTTGTTGTAGCTGAAAACTATTTTTTTTTTTCAAATTTTGTTTGAATATATTATACTGAAAATCGTTAAACAAAATATTTAAATTTTGAAAAAAAAAAACATTTTCAGTTTCAAAAACATCAATAACGTCATATTTTTCAATCTTAGCACTATAGCTGACTGAAAACTTACGGAACGCCAATAGTATGAACCTACCCATCCAAATGTGGTGAAAGGCGATGGTAGAAAGAGTCCGGCTGGAAAGCTAACAAAAACCTCCTTCAACCAGTCTCCCTTGATCCGGCCCGCCACACAAGTGGGCAGATGCATCCACCACCAAGCCGCCACCAGACAAATCATGAAGCTGGGCACTCCTGCTAAAACAACAAGCATAGCGAACCGCTTGGGGTGACCTATGGGCAAAGGCATTGGTTATCCAATTATATGAAGTTCTCGGGACGGCGTTACCCATACCCACCTTTCAAATTGAATGGAGATGCAATAATCCTACAGATGACTGTTGTACAAATTAACAAAAAAATAATTAAAAAACAAACACAAACTATAATTAAGCGGGCTTACGAATATACGTGACGCGCTTCAAATTTCGTTAACATACATCAATATACTCCAGCATACGTTCAGAGGGTTGTGTAACTAATTATCACATGAGACTAAAACTAACCGCGACTGCATAGTTGTGGTTTAGTTGTATAACAAGCAAGAAATTTGATATTCTCGTATATTCCAAATACCATAATTATTTACTCGGAATGAAACGGGAGCTAAGTTTCGATTGAGTGGAGTGAGCTTTCAATGCTTTATTTGTATTTCTGGTACGGTTTATAGTTTAAAAAGTATTTTATAATATGTTTTAACGGCGTTCTTACCCGAGTTTTGAGGAGACTTTCATCTTTACCCCTCAGGCCAATTTGTTCACTTTTCTTATGAGGGCATTACCAGAGAAAACCAGAAATATGTCATTTTCAAATCAGATTTTAGACGTATTGACTCTTTTTCACAAAAAATTATACATGGATTTCGAAAGATTGTTCTGTTATCTAGCATTCGCATGCAATAAATTTTGAGAAAAATTTTTAATTTTTAGTATAATAAGGTTATTCTATAGGTCGTTGGCAGATTTGTTAAATTTTCAAAAAAGATTTTGTATTATACCACACCCATTTCAAATAATATAATCATGCAGTAAAATAAATCAATACATTATCTAGCAAACGCATGTTTTAGAATTTTAATTTTAGTTTCAATTAAATCATTGTTCGTACATGTGTTTCATGACGAAAATTGGTCCATTTGTGTATTTATTTGCGCACTTACAAACTAATATATTTCAGATTTTTTTAACATTCTTATTAAATTTAGACATTATTTAAAAATGACAAATACTTATAATCAAAAAATAACTACAAAAAGTACATTATTTTAATAGTTTTATCATCACGCCTTTCAGCATTTTTGGATGAAGGTATAAATTAAAGCTAATTTGAATTGAAATAAATTCGATATTGAGTTAAAATTTAAAAAAGCTGGTACGGAGAATAATTAATCTTTCTCATTGTAACCGCCCTGCACATCCGAACAACTTTCGATGAAATGTGGATTTTCGTCCACTGGCTGGTTAAACGCTCTTAACTACTCTATTAAATATAGGTCTGATAGAAATCATAGCGTCTCCCTTACAATCATGGTTAGAAATATGATCTAAACAGTGTTAGACAGAAAAAAACGTTTTTTATTCAAACGTTTTATGTTCAAAACTAAAAATTAACCAAAAAATAATTCAAATGTAGGTACACCTTTATGAAACTAAAGTTACCCACGCAATTTTAAAAAATTCATTACACGTTGGAATTTTTGTTAATTATTTTAAACAAGAAACGCCAAAAAGCGTAGTGACAATAACGTTTATAATTTGCCTAATAAAATATAATTCATATTAGTAATTTTATTTAGAAAAAAATAAGGTTAGCCATTTAAAAAGAAAAATAATTGGAAATTTGTATTAAAAAAATATATATGTTTATTTCGCAATGCAGTGGGAGATTTAGCATTTACAATGCCTTTCCCATATAAAATAAACTGTGTTGTTTGCAGGTGGAAAAATGTAATAAGCAGTAATTTTTGAAAGAAACACTAGTAATTATTGAGTTATTTGGCGGGTATGAGATAAGCCGACGTAGCTCAGTGGACAGAGCAGTTGACCGGAAATCAGAAGGACGCGGGTTCGAGTCCCGTCGGCGGCATGTATCTTTTCTCGGGAGATTTTTTCAGTGTAGATGAGTGTTGCAGGCTAATAACTATTACTTATAATAATTGTTACCCTTTGTGCTATGCATAAAGATCTTGTCTTAAACATTAGTTTATCAATTAAAAATAATAATTACGTACTTATATAAATTGATGAAATTGCTTGTTGTACAAACTAATTGCCATAAAACAGTTAACCGTAAGTGAGATCAAGTCGTAAAATCTACCAGAACTCACAAAATCAACCGTCCGCTCTCTTCCGACGAGTTTTCAAGAAAAGAAAATTAATCACAATTCATATATTTTCTTATTTTTAAATAATTAATGAGATAATAATACGATCTGTTATTCCGTCGCAAATAATCACCCTTACAAGATAAATTTACCTGAATAATATACATTAACCAGTGCTTGTTTTCACAATGTAAGAATGAGAATGAATAAAATGATTTATTTAACGAAAGAAGTTTTCTACGTGATTAACGTGCCATTATACAAAATCTGAATATTCACTGAGTACAATGGGACTCACTTTCTTACGACATTTAAGCAAATCGTTGGGACTTATCTTCTTGAATTAATTAATTATAAAGGTTTTGCATGACATTAGCAATATGCCCTTTTCTATACACCGACATGGCCCAAAATGAAAAGGCGTAGGGTTCACAAAGGGAGGGGAAATTTTAATTTATGGACGACTGAGTCAGCTATTTTGGTTTTGAACTTATTCCTTTCCACGTAATAATTTGTTTTGCGTTATTTATGTGGTGCAATCTTTTTATTCGCAGTCTGTTTCTTTCAAATAACAACAAAAATAAAAACTTGGTTTGTAGTATTTTTATCCTCGAGAAGATAGCGTTAAGCGGTTAAGCCACATGATTGATTTTTGCGTCGCAATTTTGAAGGCGAATTAATTTACAAATGTAGATATTAAAGAATTTGTTGAAAGCTTAGCCTTGCAGAATGTAATGAAATTGCAATTAGTAGATTCAGAGAATAACTGATTTAAAATTCGTTAGCTTTTTCTATGCATACGAAAATAGAATCGTCTCTACATTGGAATGCGAAGAATTTTTTCATGAGCCTTTAATTTGCAAGTAAATAGATGAACGTTTTATTCTTTCACTATTTATATACATTTGTTTGATTGTATAAAAATATCTACCTTAGATGAATGTTACTAATTATTATCTGATTACGATTAAAAAAATATTTTTTCAAATATAAAGTTTGAATAGGTCACCTCAAGTGGTTTGCTATGTTTGGTAACTTAGCAGCGGTGCCGGTTTCATGGGATTCTGATTGATAGAAACCTTTTTACGTGTCCAGTTGAACTCTCTCGACCTATCATCTTATATCGAAGTGGTAGGGATGGATTTATTCGGCTGTCGCACTTAGACAAATTAACCATCAGATTCCTACCCACCCCCTTGTTTTCTCTGTCTATGGTATAGAGTTTTTTGATTCCAATTTATTGCTTTTCTTTTTTTAACATTAGTTCCACTCAGGAGATCATGTGGAAAACAAACTCTGGGCCTATGTTATCTTTGGGGATGCTGTTGGAAGGGTCTTTTTTGGGAAAGAAAGTTCTGGAAAGGAAAACAAGAGTAATAGACGTTTACAGGAGTAATAGACGTTTAAATCCATCCCTCCCAGCGGTATAAGGCGATGGGCCGAGAGAGTCCAGCTGGAAAGACCGAAAGGTCTCCCTATCCAGCTACTCCCGATTCGCCACGCATTAGATGGGCTAACGCATCTGCGGCTAAGATCTAAACAAACCTCACCCCATGCTGAACATGCTAAGTGACCAAACGTAACGAACTACTTGGAATGACCTATGGCACAGGTGTCGGATATCCAATAAATGGTTCCTGGGTTGAGTAATTGGAAGAGTAAGCGGATCACAATAATTTATTTCAATTGGTTTCGTTGCTCCCCCCCACACTGCAAGACTAGATCGTAGGTGCGCCACTGCATTCATGAATGCAGTGTATACGATGATAATTGGTGCTGAAGAATAACAACGCAATAAGGTCTACATAGTCATCCCTTGTGCTGAAATCACCTTCTTCCATCGCATACGAGCTCAGTCATTTATATTACACCTATATCCGCCATCTTGTACGTGTATCTTCCACCCGGTGCGGAGGAGGCAATAACCTAATCGACTGGGGACCGTTTTTACGGCCATCCCGCATAGTGTACCGTGCTCAGCTGTATCAACAGTGCAAATGGCCTCACTCTTTATGTGTATGCGATCACCGACCATTGTGGCAGTTGAGGGGCGTGACTGCGTGGCTTTTTTCATACAAAACTTGTCATACACATGTCTTGTAACGTTAAATTATCTTGAAAACGAGCTTATGCGTCCGAGTGGTTAAATTTGGATTTGGGGCCAAATTTTTTTTATTTTTTTATTTCAAGAATTTTTTTTATGCATTACAAATGGTTACATATGCAAGGTTATAAAATAATTAATATTTGATTCTACTTTTACATTAGCTCCACACAGGAGGCACCGAGGAAAACAATTTCCCTAGGGGCCTATGTCACCTTTGAGGATGCTGTGTGGAGAGTTTTTGTAAGGGAAAGGAAGGAGAAAATATGGGAAGGAAAAAGGTATAACGGGTGGGTAGGAATCTGGGGGTCAGTGTGGCCAGGAGTGACCGACGTATGATTCTATTCCTCACACTGCGGTGCAAGGCGAAGGGTCGGGAGAATCCGGCTGGAGAGGTCAAAAGGCCTCCCTCAATGGTTGGGCAAACGTATCCGCCACCAAGTCCTAGACAAACCTCATCCCATGAACCCGGGCACCCCTGCTAAGTCACCAAACGTAGCGAACCACTTGGGGTGACCTGTGGCAGGGGTGTTGGTTGTCCTATAAATGGTTACCGGGGCGGCGGTACCCATACCCGCCTCCAAATTGGAACGGAATATTTTATAAATAAATACTCAACCAGACGGAATATTTTATTTTTTATATCAAAATTCATAGCAAATATATAGTACGGATATATTAGGCTACTTTGTTCTTTGTTGTGTTTTAAATTGTGATATATAGGCCAATAAATAAATAAACTTTTCCTGATTTTATACTCAACTTTGGAATTTTTGCCTATAATTATAAAAAAATGGTGATGCTCAATCTGCTGGGTTAATAAAAGTGAAATATAAATTTTTTTAAATTAAACATCGTAATAAAACTATTTTAAGGCAGAAATTTGAATGCATGTACGACATATTTGTGTTACAACATAAATCGGTCGTTTGTTATTTAATTTAAACCCATCTGTCACATAAATATTATGTGATTAGCGCAGTTCTTGCCTATTTGGTTATTTTTTCTATGGTGTTTTTTTTTGGAGACTGGCAGTTTTTTTTTGGGAAGAGAAATTGTTTTTTGTCCATGGGCTCTTCCTCCCGAACAGCGATAGGCGGCTTTTCGTGAATTGGTCACTCACCATCAAGGTGTTTCAATTTCGTTAAATCATGTGAATCTAAGTTGGTTTTAACTTAAAAAGGCGCGGGGTGTTTTTTCGTAACACGAGAAGTTCGTGTACGGTTTTATTGTTAGTGGATGATATGCAAATCCCACTTTTTCTGATGTTGGTAGTTGGCCATTTTGTGGTAATATTTTTGGACACGAAATTGTAAAGTAATTTGGTCCTTGTGTTGGCTACAATAATATGTCATTATGACCCCGCGTCGCGAAGTCATGGATTACTGACAGTTCTACCGAAATCCGCAAGTCTTGGAGACTGGTTGGGCCATGTGCCTTTTGAATGGAGTTTGTTGAGATAGCCCGAGGCTGGATACGCTCCTTGGAGGTGTAGCGTCCTTCTTCCCAAATAGAAAGAAGACCTAGGCTCTCTGGATTCCGCGCCGTCCCAGGTTGAGGAGGCTGGAAGTCCCGTCCTTTCTCGTCTTCTCTCTACGAAGCAACTTCGCGGTCGTCATCCGGTGTTATATCCGTTTAGTTAGATTAGCGTGTCCAGGAGTCCATCTGGTATGTTTATATTTTGTATTCTTATATTGCATTGGTATAAATTTAATGCTAACCTTCCTTTGGTTTGAAATTTGCACTCTCATGTTTGTTTTTTGTTGACTACAATATAGTTTTATAAAATTCATCTTCTTTTTATTTTCTGATTTCCTACCTACTTGACAGAAAACTACTATTCCCATTATCCTGAGCTCTGGTCTCTGCTCTGCCGTATAAAATTACACTACTCTTATATTGTACCAGAACATAATATCGTTTCACATCGAAATGTTCTTTCAAGAAATTCTTATGAAATCAATACCCTAATATTCAATTTTAATATTGATTTAACACATAAAACCATCTTCTGAAATAAAGTTCAATTTACAACATGCGATTTTATTGAATGATAGCTTCACTAAATAAGACGAACAATGACACAAATTAGTTGTCAATATATTGAATTGTACGAAGATTATGGTAAATTAATAATTTTGCGAACAAAACATGTTTTATGTAGACATAAAAATATCTTTGAACAAATTAACTTTAACTGCAAAGCGCTCAGCGCTGTTCGACGCGCGGTAAAAGCAATTGCAATCAGCGCATGCGTGATTCGTTGTCGCCAGATTTGCATAAGAGAGTTGGAGATTTTTTTTATTAGTAAATTGTATGGACTATGTATTTTTAGTAAGGCTAAATATGTTTAACTATTTCTTGTACCTCTAGCGGCACTTCATTGGCGAAAGCATTCAGTTGAAGAAGAAAAAATATTGCACTGTTGAAATGTTATCAAACTTACTGATTGTGGTTGTCTGTGATGATGTGCGTTGGTTATTGATACTTAATTAATGAACTCACTTTTGCTTTGAATTTAAGTGTGTGATTTTCAAAATTGGAACTAATTGTGTGAAGCACACAATTCAGACATGCATACCTTTTTTTACAATAGCTCCACACACAATAATTTTCCACAGTACCTATGTCATCTTTGGGGATGCTTTGTGGAGGGTTTTGTTTTTTAAGGAAAGGAAGGAGAGGAAGATCTTTGAATGAAAAAGGTACGAGGGGTTGGTAGGAATCTGGGGTTCGGTGTGTCTAGGAGTGACTGACGCATGAATCCAACCTCCCACTGCGTTGCAAGGCGATTTTACCTACCAATAAGCAGAACATTATTTTATGTTAGTTCATTAATTATACATAGGTAGTAATTTCAGTTATCTGTGATGATGTGTTGCTATTCCTGCGTGAAATTTTTCACATTCAAATGTACTCAAAATGCTTTGAATTATTAGTAACTTGAAAAAGGACTGCATGAAGAATAATTCATTATAAATTAGGTACCTAAATTTAATTAATTTTAATTTAATAATTTATGATTCAATACTGTGTCCTATTTTTGCCAAATTTCAACTTTGTCATATTATCAACCAATTAATAATAAAATTTTTGAAATGTGTATATGTATTTTTTTAAAGTTATAAAAGATAATTTTTCAAATTTAGGTTCTAACGGTGTTCACACGAAAGGTGATATTTTTCTGACATATCTCTAATTTCTCAACAAAACAATACAATTATAACATCATTAAGAACATTCTGTTTTTGAAAGGCAATAATCCTGAGATAATTTTATAAATATTTTCATCTTAAAAAAATCACACAATTATATCTACTAAGATTGTTGACATATTTTGTTTGTTCCTATAGGTATAGGCAATCTTATGTGCGTAAGCAAGAATTAATTTTGTTGCATCTGAACTTTGTTCATTTTTGAATTTCATCATTTTTTTTTTAAATTTTCCATTAAAAAAGAAAATTACATTTTCACTCATTTAACTAGAAATAATTAAACACATTAAACTAAACTAAATATAACAATTCAGCTCTATTCTATGTCATTACTTTGTTTATCTATCTATTTATATATATAAAAATCAATTGCTATTCGTTTGTCTCGCTAAAACTCGAGAAGAGCTGGGCCGATTTAACTGATTTTGGTTTTGAAATGTTTGTCGTAGTTCAGGGAAGGTTTAAACGATAAATATGAAAACTTTGTGAGGAAGATAGTAAAAACAACAATTTCATTTTCCTATATAAACTGTTCTACCTACTTTCCTGTCAAACATTTGACGTTCGTCCATTCGGTACGGTAGACCCACTTAAGATTGCGATGAAACTTTGGTGAGTTGTTGTGAGCACGCCCGCGAAGTTTTCTATATATACTGGTGAGCTCTGGCATTATGAAATTTGTATAAAAAATTACAATAGGTGCCACGCGTACTGTTTGAAAACTGAATGTGAGGTGAGGGGGGAGTGAAGGAAGGGGTGGGGGGGACTCGGGAGGGGAACTCAGGAGGGGGGTTCGCGGGAGAAGGGGAGGGGAACCCGGAAGGGGGGTTCGCAGGAGAAGGGTAGGGGAACCCGAGAGGGGGGAAGGTAACTCTAGAGAGGGGAGAGGAAGTCGGGAGGGGCATCCGCGGGAGAAGGGAGGTGAATACGGGAGGGGGAGGGGAACTCGGGAGGGGGGTTTAGGGGGGGAGTAGAGTGAGGAGAGGGAAGGTGGAGGAGGAGGAGTGGGAACGCGATAAGGGGAAGGGGACGCGGGAGAGAAAGGGAAGGAGGAAGGTGAACGGAACGAATGGGAAAGGACGCGCAAGGAGAAACAATTTCTTTATTAAATGGCATAGTAACGCATGCCGGGTACCAGCTAGTCAAGAATAAACATTCATATTTTTTTTTCAATTTACCCAGCTTTTGCGTTTTTAATGTCGTTTGGGGTGCAATTATATAAGTTACCCCCTCGTAACCAATTGTCTAAATCCATCCAACAAAAAATTATATTGTTTTAGTTAAACTTCTGGTGTGACTCTTTTACAGGTGAAAGCCTTCGGAGAAAAACGTGTTAATTAGTATCAACTATTTTCAAGCAATAAATTTCTGTCTAATCGAGGAACAATCTCGGATTCGACAAGAGGTAACACATAACCGTTTGGTGGGAGATACCTGACTATTCAGAGCTGACCAACAAATATGGCTGAAACCATTTAAAGCATTTGTAGTGGCAATATTTGTTTGCGAAATAATTTATATTTTATTGATGAAATTGGGAAAGAATCTGACTTACCCCAATCCTTTCGTGCCCGCCTTGTTGAGAATCGATGGTATGGCACTGATATACAACATGATTGATCACTGCACTAGCTTCAATAATATATTCGATATTATTGCATTGAGGGATCACTACGTTGATCACTGCACAAGGGTACGTAGCGGAATGACTGAAAACTTGTTGCAATGGTTAGCAATGTAGGTAGATATGTATTCCAACACTCTTTCGTATATATTCCAACACTTCCAGAATTTTTATATTAGTTCCGCACAGGTGGCCCTGAGAAAAACAATTTTGTTCGGAACCTGTGTCATCTTTGGGGATGCTGGGTCTTTTTAGGGAAAAGAAAGAAAAAGGTATGAGTAGTGATTAGGAATCTGGGAGTCAGTGTGTCCAGGAGTGGTGGGCGTATGAATCCGTTCCTTCCCCACTGCGGCGCAAGGCGATGGGTCAAGGAAGTTCAGCTAGAGAGATCTCTCCCGTTCTGGCTCGCCATGCAGTCGGTGGGTAAGCGCATCCTTAGCCAAGGCTTAGACAAACCTCACCTAACGTAGAAAACCATATGGGGTGACCTATAGCGGGGGTGTTGCTTGTGCAATAAATGGGACAGGTAATCAGATAATAGGTTGAATGGGGGAATGGAGGAAGATTTGCTAAATGGAGATCAACTCTACAGCAACGTTATGATTCTGAATAGCGGTCTTTCCCAAGGGCGATACTGAACACATATATCGCACGGTTCCATGACAGTTGATCCGGCGACATTTGGTCCGGCGACATTTGGTCCGACGACATTTGATCCGGCCGACATTTGATCCGGCCGACATTTGATCCGGCCGACACTTGATCCGGCGGACATTTGATCCGGCGACAATTGATCCGGCCTGATCTTTTAGAAGATTTTTTCTACAGGTAAGTATCTAAAGAGGATATACGGCCGTACAACCAAAGTCGATGTACTTATATCTGAAGGCATCTTTAGTGAAAATCCGCTGTAAAAATATTTTTACCAACAATAATTTCGACTCTCCGAAGAAGCATGCGGCAATACAAAATACGACATACTTGTAGTCGGTTTAACAAAAAAAAACGTAAAAGATTCCTAGTGGGGAGGGGAAGGAGGTGTGGAAAACGTACCTGGCTATTCAGATCTAGTCACGTCATTTCAAGTAATCCGACTAAACCTACATACACTGTACACCAGCGAACAAATTACAAAAATCATATGATATAATTTTTTTTATATTTGTATTTTTATTTTTTAGAACTTTTATCATAACACAAGAGTCCCAACTGCTTCCAACCGTCTGGAGCCAGTGAGACTATGGCGTTCCTCATTTTGATATGTTGTGAGGCTGAAGATAGTGGGGAGGAGAAGGATATGTGAAAAATCTTTCTGGCTATTCAGATCTAGTCACCAAACACGCCTAAAGCTATTTCAAGTAACGTTTCAATTCTGAATGAATACTGACGAATAGCAAAATACGACATTCTTATATGCGCAACACCTACTTAAGATTTAGAAGGCGGATATGTTTACCGTCGCCCCGGTAACCATTTATTGGAACCAACATTCCTGCCATAGGTCATCCCAAGTGTTAGAACTTTTTTATATATTATTTAAAACACAAGAGTCACAACTGCTTCTAACCGTCTGGAGCAAGTGAGACTATGGCATTCCTCATTTTGATATGTTGTGAGGCTGAAGATAGTGGGGAGGAGAAGGATATGTGAAAAATCTTCCTGGCTATTCAGATCTAGTCACCAAACACGCCTAAAGCTATTTCAAGTGTCGGCCAGATCAAATGTCGGCCGGATCAAATGTCGCCGGACCAAATGTCGCCGGACCAAATGTCGCTGGACCAAATGTCGGGTCACCATATCGCACAACCCCTTGGAAAAATGTTGTAAGTCAAAATTTTCTATTTTACATTTTATCTCTAAAAAGTAAAGAGATTGTGATTACTATGATTGGCTATTACCCATATTTAAGTTACATCACTCCATCTCCGGAAGACGTGGTCGCTTAGATCTTTTTTCGACAGAACCGCTTATTCATCATTCATTCATTTATTTTCGCTCTCCTATAAAATTAACTTTTTTGACACTTTTATACAGGAAATGCGATGTGTATATTTTTGTAAATTAACTGCACATGTGAGCTTCATTAACTTGGGCACCCCTGCTAAGTCACCAAACGTAGCAAACTGCTTGGGGTGACCAATGGCAGTTGGTGTAATAAATGGTTTTCGGGGTGGCGGTACCCATTCCCGCCTCCCAAATTAAAATGTTTTACTCTGGATTAACTGCAATCAATGGTTATAACTTTCACATAAGTATGATACTGCTGAGTGAGTTCTGTATTATTCAGATTTCTTTGAAATACGACATTCTATCCTAGGCGACTTCTGCGTACTCTCCCACATAGCACCTGCCGCATCATAATATACAAGTAATTAGCAAAGCAAACATCAATTGGGCATTTAGTCACAAGCAAAGAGCCACGTATGCTAGAAGGGGGCCCTCCCTACCGGAGCCCGAGGCCCGGGGAGAGAGGCCTAAATTATGTATTCCGTGAATATCGCAAGTGGCGAAGGATCACTTACTCAAGGGGGGCGTGCGGGGCTAATGTGAGTGCTTGAGGAACTACAATCACTGGGAAACACTAGTGGGTATACTCTACTTCGAAATATCTACATAAATATCAGAAAATATGGAATAAATTTTAAGACATTTTATAAAACTATTAAGAATTTATTCTTATTGAAAATATAACCGTTTAATAACAAAAAATATATAGCCGTCCGAGAGAATATGACATTTTTTCATTTAAAATCTTAAATTCCCTATTTTAAAACCTTCAACGTCCAAGTTGTAACAGTTTGAAATCACAAAGCACCCATTCGGTTGATACACATTATTTCATATTGATTTTTATTTCCTATTTGGATAGCCAAAATTAGAACAAAATGAATCTTGCGTTCTTCTGTTACCTAAAACTGTTTTGTCACAATTCTTTTATTTTAACTATTAGAGATTTTGTAAACACAAAAGCAATGAATAAAACTTTTGTTTTACTATAATATACAATAAGTGAATGTCTTATTAAAGTGTTGTACATTTTCTTAAGCGTTATAAAGTATATGACTTGATCGAAGACAACTCTGCATTTTTAGTCATGCAATTAGTCGCGAGAATAGTGTCTGAATACAACCTGTAAAATGAAAAAAAAAACAAATTTTGTTTTCACCAGTATGTCATAAAAATGATCAACATGACATATTTGAAAACTAAGGGACTCTTTATCAGGGCACAAAGTTTACTGAAAATTGAAACAAAAAAGAGAAAAAAAAACGTTTCCAACTATATAAAAAATACTAGCAGACCCGGCCACACGTTGCTGTGGCTTACCAAACCTAACCAACGCCATCTACCATCTACCATAAATCAAATCCACACCACCCGTTTGTCAGCCCGCTGCCCGCTGCCCGCTTCCCGCTGCCCGTTGCTCGCTGACGCTTGGCCAGATATATTATGTATTTCAACCAATTTACAGAAAACCTTGACAAATTAAAATCTTTCTCGTGAATCACTCTATCTATTGGTGAAAACCGCATGAAAATCCGTTGCGTAGTTTAAAAGATCTAAGCGTTAGCGACTTTATTTTATATTTGCAGTAATAGTAATAGTAAAGATAAAGATTACAATACGCAATTGAAAGGGGTTAGTTATAATTACTTAAAAAAATAAAATTGTTGTAAAATAATTATCTTTCCGAACACCAGACTATCTAAGATTCATTAGCATAATTTATATTTAATGTAATGTACCATAATTCGTCAACTCTAGAAGATAGAATATATAACCGACAAGAATTTTTTATTCGAAATCATCAATAACATTGTTGACAATGATAATTGGACTACTCAGAATGAATTTAACTTAACACCTCCCTTGAAAAGACATTAAGGGGGTTTCTCACCATCCTCCCAATAGTTTATCCATACACATAACGAATATTAATAAAAATAAAAATAAATTAATACTAGCAACAAGTAAAAACTTGGGCTAATTTATCCTATATGTAGCCATTGTTCATAGGTTCAAGTACCGAATAGTAAACTCAGACTTTTTAAATAAATAAATCCTGTAGAATTTATCCAAAATATTCATTACGTGTATGGATAAGCTATTGGGAGGATGGTGAAAAACCCCCTAAAAGTGATAAAAAGATATTTATTTTGGTGTGCATTTGTATTTTTATTTGTACTTTTTTTTTCTGAAAGTCTAGGATGAATATTTTGAATTTGATATCGACACCGTGGCGCAGTGTTTAGCGCCTTTGCCCGGAAAGCAAGAGGTCTGTGTTCAAGTCCCAGAGGTGTCAATTTTCTTTTCTGATTTCTGTTTCCAAATTTTCTATTGAGTTTCGCTTATATTGTCTTCATTTAATTAAATATTACAAATTTTATTTAAGTGATTTGCGTTATTTCACAATTTTATCATTCAAAATAATATGAGATATATATATATATTTTTTTTTTACATGAGCTCCACACTGGAGGCCCTGAGGAAAATAATTTCCCTCAGGGCCTATGTCATCTTTATGCTCACCTATGATGCTGTGTGGAGGGTTTTTTTAAGGAAAGGAAGGAGAGGAGAGTTCTGGGAAGGAAAAGGGTTTAAGGGGTGGGTAGGAATCTGGGGTTCAGTATGTCCTGGTCATCCGCCTCCGAGACCTAGACAAACCTCACCCCATGAATCCGGGCACCCCTGCTAAATCACCAAACGTAGCGAACCACTTGGGGTGACCTATGGCAGAGGTTTTGGTTATCCAATAAAGGTTCCCGGCACGGCGGTACCCATTCCCGCCTCCCAAATTGAATATTTGCGGCACGTTACGAATTAGAAGATACTCTCAGTATCGACCTGGTGTAAGACCTCCTTTCAGAATTGAAACGTTGCTTGAAATGGCTTTTGCCGTGTTTTGTGGCCAGATCTGAATAGCCCCCACCTTTCTCTGCCCGGCTTCCTTATTATACCCGCTACCTTCAGCCTCACAACATACCCCAATTGGGGATGCCATAATCTCACTGGCGGCCCGAGCGGTTGGGAGGCGTTGGGATTCTTGAACGGTATTTACATACTGCTCCAAAATGTTGGAGCTATTTATGTCCCTTAAATAAATAGAAATAAATAAATATTCCTTCTTTTTCATACACATCTCATCAAAATAATCGTTCCTTTCCCTCCACACAGCACCGTTGAGTGCGTAAATAAATTAGTTAAGTTACAAAAATTTAAATTTTTAAATTATTTAAATCTGCTATATCGCTTATGATTTTCCTTTTTTTCCCTACAGCCGTTTTGCCCTACACAAGAGAGAAATTCCTTAGCCCCTGGAAAATAGCAGTATCAATGCGGTATTGCTCAGACCAATTCAAAATGTTATAGTTACAATAAACTAACATTATTTCCATACAAGAGCTCGAATCGGATTCCAAACGAATTTCTTCAGCAAAACGCTGTTATTTTTAAAGACTTTGAAGCCTTGAGATTAGTTTCGTACTTTCCGCGCTTTCAGAACAAGTATAGTTTGAAAACTAAAAGTGAGTACATGATAATATAATCAACTCAAAGTAGGTACTAACTTTCTTAGTCTATTAAATAAAATGATCGCCTTCGAGTGGCTAGGGAGTCAAATTTTTCAAACCTAATTATGCTTTCGACAACGAAATTTGATAAAAAGTTAAAAGAATTCGAAATATTTTTTTATTCAAAGTGCTTCATGGAATCTTTTAATAAACCAAAATGTGATGAAACGAAATGAATTCTTGATATAATTTGTAGACTGAGAGGATTTTTAATTTAAACGGAAAAGATATTTATGAAATCTGCATTTTTAATGTCATCTTTGCACGACCACTGGAGCGTTACGCTATATCAATTTCAGCCTTGAGCGTCCGGAAATTTCTAAGCGTTCGGTTTGGAAAATTCCCAACCTTCTTCAAAAAGATCACCCCTTAAATTTTAATATGAAGGTATACAATCTCCTATATAACACCGTTTAACCCATATTTTTAGAATTCATTAAAATATCACTAATTTTTAAAACATAAATTCTGCCAATTATTTAGTTTAAAATTGTTGGACGTGGGATCTACTTCGACCAATATTAATTATTTTGACTTATTTGTGTATGGTCTAAATGATGAAAATTTGAAATCGAACACTCAATTTTTAATATGTAAACACATGATAAATGATTGAAATAGAAGTTAACAATAATAATTCAAATGAAAGAGAACAAAATATAAAAATAGAAAAAGATATCGGTCGCAAAATATTTCAAAAATTTGTCGAAGATTTATTTATTGCTTCTTTACAATTCATATACATTTTTTTAGCATTAACCCCACTAGGGTTCGCCTGTATCGGGGTTAATAATATAAGAATATAATTTATTTATTTTTTTACATTAACTCCACACAGGAGGCCTTGAGGAAAATAATTTCCCTCGGGGCCTATGTCATCTGGGATGCTGTGTGGAGGGTCTTTTTAAGGAGAGGAAGGAATGAACATTGGTCTTGAAGAGGTCCATTGTTGTAGGAGGGAGGAAACACAGAGGACGGCAAATCATTCCACAGCCGAGCTGTTGAACACAGGAACGAGTCGAAGAAACGACTCGTTCTCATGTGACAAATGTCAACCGTGTACAAATGTTGGGCTCGCGTTTGGCGTGTTTCCCGACCATGCACCGATGCCGAAGGGATCAATGACCCGACGCCTATGCTCTAAGGATTGCAATCCGTCTGTTAAGATGGGAGAATCTATCAAACTGACCGTCCATTTCTGCACAGAGTCGAGGGTATTTTTCAGGTATTTTGGAGCCCCAGACCAGAGGTGGCTGCCAAATTCAACCGTGGGGCGCACTTGTGATTTGTACAAGGTTAGCAGTGGTGTACTATTAAAGTATCTGCGGGCCCTGTACAGTACGCCCAGTTTTATAATAAAGTAATAAGAAGATAATATTGTCAATTCTAAAAAACTGAAATGTGAAATTGACAATTATGACTGTTTGACGGAAAGTGGCAATGGCCGAATTGGTAAAAGTGCCCGTTCTGGTTAGACGAGAGGATCTGGGTTCGAGCCCCAATTGCGACCGTTGTCTTTTTCTATTTTTCAGGGTCTTGTTATCTTTCATATTATCGTTATTAGTGTTATCATCTTCTTCATTACGTTGATGGGAATAACCTTCAAAAGTAATAAAAAGAGAGTTGTCCTTATAAAAACTTGAACATTATAAATGATTTGAAAGAAAAAATAATTCAATGTCAACAGTAAATAATTCAGACGTAGTTAGAGAAAGAAAAGTTAGCTATGTGATTGATAGAAGATTCCAATGCGTGGAAACTTTTGAAATAATTCCAATAAATGTTGTAAATCATCTCTTTAAATTGGCCACATTTTTACCAGCAGATGCTTGCGGTTGTTTGCAAATTGGCCAAAATGTGGCCATAAACCCTCCAGTGGAGAAAGCGAAAGAATTTAAATATATTTTTGGAGAGGTAAGAGAAACAAACGTATCAATTCTTAGAAATATTAAAAACCATTACAACCTGTAGTATTATTTATTTATTTTAAAAACTTTTTTCTTCTTTTCTTTTCATCATCACAAATTTGGGCAAATAATGGCACCAACCTATAAAAGAGGCTGTTCTTATTATGTTGTTCACAAGATTTACTCAATTTTATTAGAAATGAGGTTTATTTAATATAAATTATTCATCAGAAGACATCCACAAAACCAATGATCTAACTTCCTTACTTAAATATTAAAATCCAAATTGGACAGTTGCGAACTCCTGCAACTTGCTCATTCCCCGATACAACGGTTTCGCACTATGCGAAATCAATACTTAGGTTTTATTAACATGTTTAATGTTGTAATTTTGGAAACCTCTAATCACCGTATTTTTAAATTTTCGTTGCTTGTATTTTTATATCATGTATTTATTTTTATCGTAATTTTATTGTTATTATTTTTCACTGTACTAATAAATTTGGTTGCTTGTATTTTAATTTCATATATGTACTTTTTTTCTTTCGTAACTTTATTTATAATATCTCTTTCTATGTTAAAGTTGTGCTGCCGTTCATGTTAAATTATTTATTTATGTAAAAGCCCTCCGGGCGTTAAACAAATGAAATGAATAAAATATATAATTTTATATCATCGTGAAGTGTTCATTGCTTACTTTGCTAAACTTGACTGTTATTCGCACTAAACCCATAGAAATGTAATTTATTTTATAATAGACTTGGTAAACTTTTGCTAAAACCTGGTATTTAACTGCTCAATAAACGTAACTTAATCATATAACTAACCTTGTCCTTAGCGTCTCCTTGAATTGTTAATATCCTAAAAGCCTTGTTGGAAGAAAATATATAACTGTAAAATATCTTTGCTTTGACTATTTTATTTTTGTTGTTCAGTTTCATAAAAGTGACGCTTCAGATTTTATGTCCGGTTTAAATCGTTCCCGCAGGAAAAATTTAATCCTTTCACGCACTTTTCCACAAATGATCACCTAGTCAATCCACGTTATGCACTTGCACTGTAAAAGTATAATAAATACAAAATAATACAAGAACAACACGTCAAAGAGACCAAACGGGAAAATAATTAACCGACTCCAGATATTTTCATATCAGAGGGTTCGGCTCGGTGGAACTCTTAATTGGACCTGTAAATCCTACTGATCCCTCAATATATTTTTTTTTACATGAGCTCCACACAGGAGGCCCTGAGGAAAATAATTTCCCTCAGGGCCTATGTCATCTTCGGGGATGCTGTGTGGAGGGTTTTTTTAATGAAAGGAAGGAGAGGAGAGTTCTGGAAAGGAAAAGGGTTTAAGGGGTGGGTAGGAATTTGGGGTTCAGTATGTCCTAGTCATCCGCCTCCAAGACCTAGACAAACCTCACCCCATGAACCCGGGCACCCCTGCTAAATCACTTATTTATAAAATCCTTTGTAATCCTACATGTATTTAAAATGACTGATTTTTGCATTTTTATAAATAAATTCTTTGACAAATCTAATATGCCTAAATTTTGAATGAGAGAGCTAGGTATAATGCCAGTAGCCGAAATAACAAATGGTAATATTTATATAATCTGAGAATGCCAAATTCTTTTAATCTCATTTCCTAAATCTGCATATTATTTTCTTATTTTTTCAGAAACAGATTTTTGAATGTTACCGGAATTTGGAATAACGACATCAATAAGTTTTTTTTAAATTTTGTCATGTAAAACTATATCGGGTCTATTATGACTAATTGTTTTGTCTGTTAGTATATTATAAAACTATAGTAGGATGTAGTTATCATGTAAAACTACATCGGGTCTATTATGACTAATTGTTCTGTCTGTTAGTATATTATAAAACTATAGTAGAATGTAGTTATCATGTAAAAATACATCGGGTCTATTGTGACTAATTGTTCTGTCTGTTAGTATATTATAAAACTATAGTAGAATGTAGTTATCATGTAAAAATACATCGGGTCTATTGTGACTAATTGTTCTGTCTGTTAGTATATTATAAAACTATAGTAGGATGTAGTTATCATGTAAAACTACATCGGGTCTATTATGACTAATTGTTCTGTCTGTTAGTATATTATAAAACTATAGTAGGATGTAGTTGTCATGTAAAACTACATCGGGTCTATTATGACTAATTGTTCTGTCTGTTAGTATATTATAAAACTATAGTAGGATGTAGTTATCATGTAAAACTACATCGGGTCTATTATGACTAATTGTTCTGTCTGTTAGTATATTATAAAACTATAGTAGGATGTAGTTATCATGTAAAACTACACCGGGTCTATTATGACTAATTGTTCTGTCTGTTAGTATAGTTTTATAACACACCAGATTTAAATGTCCGGGTTAAATTTCCCCCCCAAAAAAAAAAAAAAAAAAAGAAGGAAAAACTAAACCCTTTCATACACTTCCCCAAATGATCATCTAGTGAATCCACGTTATGCAATTGCACTATATAAGTATTATTATTGTCATACCTGTCGATAGCCACAGTAAGAGGCGCTGCCATGGTCTGTCGTATACACACTCCACGAACTAGCTACAAAAGTGCTTCCATCTATAATTTCCAAAGAGAACTGTTGTAGACCAAAGGTACAAATTGGGCGATATTTTGAACTTTCAAAAATTTTACAATCCTCAAACATGAGAATTACATTTCTCAACTGAGATGGGAAAAATCTTATAGCTTTTAACCATTTTATGTTTTAATGTATTTATAATATATAATAATTATACGTTGCGAGGTTTTTTGCAGTTAAAATGAATATTTTTTGTGGTGGGATGAATTTAGTATGTTGTGAAAACAAAATTACGGGAAACTGTCTCAAAGTAAATGTCTTACTTAAAGAATTTATAGGCCTAACTCGGTGTGAAATATTGTCAAAAAGGTGTATAAATTTAATGCTAGTTAATTTAATTCAACTTTGTGTACACCATTATTTTTCATAATAAATATAAAGATGTTTCAAAACAAAAGTTTTTGTGTGTGCTTGGCTGTTCAGATCTGATCACAAAAGCGAGAACGGTGAACAGCCGAGGAAAAAAGGTTCGGGTTACCATTCAGGCATCTTGGATTAAATCCGGAATAAACTCAATTTTAAAAATAAGGGTGTGTAATTCACACGCGGTACAAGTGAAACTAGAAAGTTGCTAGATGTCACTTTCTTTTCTTTTGCTTGTTTTTTTTAAGTGGTTTGAAGATTGGATAATGATTTCACAAAATAAAAATGTTTTTTTTTGGAATTTGTAGGATTCGAACCCCCGTTCGCTTGGTGTCTGTCTCTCTGGCCGCTGAGACTTGTCAGGCACCTTGCCAACTACGCTATGGAAGGCACGCACCGGGGTGCGAATTTACAGCATTATAATAGAACCTAGTATTTATTTTTTTTTTTTTTTCAGGTTCTTCATAAAACAGTTATACACCAAATTATTACGGAGAAGATTACAAAATATAAGAAAAAAAAGGCCAAGGGGCCAGTTTCATTATGTTGAGACGTATGTCAAAAGATAGTTACTGAACTCTCTATAGGTAACATTGAAGATGTCAATGCTCAATGCAGAATCGTTAAGCAGTTGAATTGCTTTATTTAATGGGGCATTCTGAAAGGAAGAAGTTCTCGCTTTCGGAGCATAAAAAAGTGTGTGGGATCTCCCACGAGTATACGCGTTAGGGACATATAGGTTAATCTCCTTTAACATAGGTGGATTCAGTACAGTACCGGAGATCAGCTTAAAAAAAGGTTTCCCCAAAACAGGAATGGGTAGTATGTATATTCCCTCATATACAGGTAACGCATAAACCTTTTTTGTACTTTTTCTATTTCTAGGATATGGTTTTGTTCAGAGGGTGCCCAAATAATGGAGCTGTATTCTAAATAATGGAGCTGTATTCTATAGTTCTATTGCTGTAGAACTGAGTTGTGACGCATATCCGTTTCACCCGAATTTCAAGTCACTAACGGCGCTAAAGAAGTTTTACTTCAAAAACTGGTTTTTGGAGCGCAATTTTTTCTAGCAACCCTTTTGTAGCATTTTTAACATTTTTCAAGAGCCGTTGCTTCTACTACCTTTCAGGCAAGAAAAACATAAAATTTCCCTTTCGGGAATAATTACTGTTGCCTTTCAGGGCACTTGACCTCAGTGAAATCAATTTAACGAAGATAAATTGAATGGTTTTAAAGCGTTAAACCTTTTCTAATAATTATTATCCTATGGCAGATAAAGACGTTTCACAAGTTAACTGCCTGTATAAAAAATAATTGAGTTACTTCAGTTCAGATTGAGGTCAATTTTTTTTTATTTATTGGCCTATATTCTAAGTGGTTCGCAAAAAAAATTATTCCGGAATATTATTAGGTACGATTTGCGTTATATAAATTAAAATGTCGACGTTTATTACCCTTCTACTTCAATAACACCAGGACACTAGCTTATCAAAATTCTCCGTTTCCGAGACTTCACAGTCTCGGAAATAAATATTCTAATCTAGGTGATATATTTCATCTTAAAACTAATCAGTATAAACGTTGTATATTCTATCACTTTTATTCTTCTAGGCACAAATAGATTTACGTAATTTCTTCAATTTTTGTTTATATTGAATATGAGACTTCTTATCATTTTTACATAATATGTATTTTTATTTTAGTATTTGTTTTGTTGTTACACTGTTTTGTATATTTTCTTTTCTCATTGTATTATATTTTCTTCATTGTTTGTTACTCAACTTATAAATTATAATGTAAAAGCCCATCAGGGCGTGTAATAAATAAATAAATTAAATAAATTAATAAATTAATAAATTAATAAATTAATTAAAAAAATATCCTATAAAAATGTCAATTATTACGCTATTATTAAAAATATATATGAAGGAGACTTGCGTAGGATCGTGGATTTACCGTATTATGTTATTTTTTAATTATTTTCCAGAAAGTTAATGTAAAAAATATATATATATATATATATATATATTGGAACCGTAAAATAAATAATAAAACCCCATCTCCAAGTAACTTTAACATAGGAGACCTTTTTGGCTTGATTTAATTTAACTTTGTATGCAATACATATCTCTGTATGTTTTTATATTATGTATAATTATATTTTTTTGTGTTAAGCTGTTTGTCTCTTACAAATAAATATTTTATTGCTATATCATTCTCTCGCATTCTCTGCGAGAGAATGATGTAGCAATAAAATGTGTTTGTCTCCTTTTAGTGTCGTTCGTTTCTGTTTCATCGGGTTTCAAATCACAACGGTGCTAAAGAAGTTTTCTCTTCAAAAATACAACAATAATGTGAAAAATGGTAGGTATTTAGGCATTAAAAAATACGTTTGTGTCGAATTTCGTTTCTATTGTGCAGTTTTGTAATAGTTCACCTCAACAAACAAAGTCCTAAATATCTCTATCTCTACATTTCTACATATTATAAATTAAAGTCGACTGACGCGTTTGTCTGTCTGTCTGTTCACGATAAAATTTAAAAAATTACTAAACGGATTTTCATGCGTTTTTCACCATTAGATAGAGTGATTTATAACAAAGGTTTAGGTATATAATTTGTCAAGGTTTTAGGTACATTAGTTGAAATATATAATATATAAAGGGAGCGGGCTGGCTAGATTTGATTTGTATGCAAATTAGCAGATGGCGTTGGTTATGAAGGTTGAGTAATGGCGTTGTATTTCGTTAGCCTTAGCAATGCGTGGCCGGGTCAGCTAGTTATTAATAAAGTGGTTCGCACGAGGTTAAAGTACATAATTTCAAATTTTCTTTCTTTTCATAATGAAAATGATACTTACTTTTCTGTTTTCATTTTTATGAACAGTTGTTTCACAAAAATATCTTTACTCTGAGGAAAGCAATTGTAGCCAAGTGTACTTTTTACTTTCAAACTTCCATTTTCGTTCAGAGTTCAAGACTCCTACATTTTGTACTCTTCTTGAGTTTAAATTTGATGTCTTGTAATATGCAGCTGAATAAGTATGTAACTTGTTAGCAAAAGCTTTATAATAAATTACTGTTTTCGCTGCGGCTTTTTTTGCGACTGTTTTTTGTGCAGCTTTAATTATATCAAAGGTTTAATGTCGCAATCCGTGAGGTTTTTAATGTTAATATTCTAAGAGTGATTCCTAACAAACAAATAAAAACAATTGTTCCCTATTGCCCCTCTTCCCTCTACCCATCCTCACCTTTCCATTGACACCATTGTCTATGTCTATTATTTATAATTAGTTTTAAAAAAACCCTGAAGAAGTGAGCGTTGCTCATGAAACATGTTGGTTTTTATAAACAATAAAAGTAGTAAAAACTCCGTATTCCCGCTCAAAAAGAAGAAGATGGAGAGATATGTAATTAAAAATGTTGGAGAGAGCGCGCCAACATTTAAAACGGTAAAATTAAAGCGAAAATTGTGAAAATGTTTAATAAAACATGACTCGCTTAAAATAGAGCAAAAATTTCGTGGAAAATCTAAAATAGCATTTAAAGAAACACTGATTTTTTCATTCATATAACTTTTAAAATAAGTGAAATAAACGTATAAACCCGTTAACAGTGAAATACGTGTAACATGATACTTAAAATAACAACAAAAAACCCCACTTACTTTGCAACAAGACATAAAATCAACAAAAAATTTAATTAATACAAATCTAGAATAAAAATATGGCTGAAAGAGGTCAACTCAATTTGGGAGGCGGGATTGGGTACCGCCGCCCCGGGAACCTTAATTGGGTAACCAACACCTCTGCCATAGGTCACCCCAAGTGGTTCGCTACGTTTGGTGATTTAGCAGGGGTGCCCGGGTTCATGGGGTGAGGTTTGTCTAGGTATTGGAGGCTGATGACCAGGTCACACTGAACCCCAGATTCCTACCCACCCCATAAACCCTTTTCCTTCCCAGAACTCTTCTCTCCTTCCTTTCCCCAAAAAACCATCCAAACAGCATCCCCAAAGATGACATAGGCCCTGTGGGAAATTATTTTCCTCAGGGCCTCCTGTGTGGAGCTCATGTAAAAAAAAAAAAACGAAAAACTCTAATAAAGACACCAAAAATGATATAGAAACAAATAAACTAAAGTTAAATAGCTTTACTCCGCCTCAACATGACCCCCTTGTGAGGAGGACGAAGAAACGCCATAGCTATACTTAAGTTCATCATTATATTTTGTATATTCAATCTTTTACATAGTCGCTAAAATAAAAAAATAAAAAACTGTCCTTTTCTACTGTTCTGCTAATCAAAAAAAAATTATTGCGATCAATTGCCATTTGATAACAATGTTATATTGGAATTTCTGTGAAACATCCCGTCCTTAAACAATTTACCATTTTGTACATATAATAATGGTCTAATTGTCACGAACAATGAAAAAACTACAAAATCTCATTACGAGTTTATTCTTAATTAACACGGTCGCTTCTGATAGTCATTGAATATTCTTTTCAAAGCTTCATTGTTCTGTAAATGTAAACATGGCACAACATGATATCTCCGGCCGCCCATTATGCTCCGTGCTGTTCTGCTCTGCACCGCGCCGCACAGTGGTTGCAAATGTTCATTTTCGTCTCATAAATCTGAAACTTGTTTATTTCTTAACGTAAAAAAATTAAATTTGGTGTGCTGATTTAGATTCTCTAAAATAAACTCGCATGACATCATAATTTGAAAAAACATCCCAAGTTTTGAATGGTTTGTTTGGCAAAGCAGGATTAAACGGGTATGTGTAATTATTATAATACATTTCTTTCCATGTTCTGCTGTTATAAATACAGGTACAAACATGTCAATAATGCATTCACTTTGTTTTATATCGCAATCATATTTTTTCTATGATTGGCAGCATTGATTGATTGTCTATGAAATGTCAAATAAAAATGATAAATATAAAATGGCGTTACCGCTAATTGAATTAATTTTAACAAAATTAAAATGTTAAATGCATATTTATGGCTTGTTTTTTGTCTCTCCCGATATTGTAGCAGTTCCTACGCTACTATGGCATTATTTAATTTACATGGAAACACAATGGGTGCGGGCCACACTAATTATTGCTTGCGAGCGACACCGGCAGGCGAGGAGAGGGAGAAAGATTCTTCTTCAGTCAGTCTAGGAGCGAGCCAGGACAAGCATCTCCCACAATCCAGAATTCCAACATCGGCCGACGATTTGCGTACGCGAGATGGCGAGCGATAACCACGTAATATAACATCTTAGTTTATTTTTTTATCATGGTTTACTCTTAAATTTAAAATCACTATCCTTTCTCATTGGGATATAAAATTGCAATGAGATGGCGTCCACACTTCTCTTAAATACCGATTAGATTATTACTAGAATTATCACGTAACATATTATATTTCTTATTTAACAATTAACTCGTTACTAAGGTTATCTTGGAGCCTTAGGCGACCTTGAGATAATTTTTATGAATACCTTTTAATATATAGAGTCACATGCTTATTGCTAATTTTGAATTATTAATGTTGTTATGGTAATAGAGGGGTATGGTTTTAATTAAGGGTTATCTCGTTAGGGTATTTAATATCAGGGTATTTACACTGAAAAGTGTTGTTTGTGTTTGTTACCTACTATGTGATATTATCAAATCATGTACACCTCTTATTGAATGGGTGCATTAAATGTTATAAATACAGGGTAAAACATAAACGTACACAGTTATCAGCTTTAATCCCATTGGATCTTGGACGCCAAATCTCGTAGGTACGAGATATGCTGACTGTGTCGGTAGGCATGAAAAAACTCCCATCAGAGCGTGGGCACTGTTATTTTATTCAAGGTTGTGAAGCTTGGGAATAAGAAATAAAAGAGTGGATGTATAACAAGATTATTATATATTGAAAGTATATGCGTACCTGTGGACCATACTATATCTACATCCTAGCTAAAAACCTATGACGTCCGCGTCGAATCCGGATGCAAAGCCAGGGGACCGTTCCTCCCTTGCAATTGCATCATCGCCAGGTTTCTCGCTCTTCTCCCTCCATCTGGGGTAGTTGTGGAGTATGGGAACGCCATGCCCTTGGCGTCCTCCATCATGTGGTTGGTAAAAGGCCCATCAGGTTGTGGAAAGAATCGGCGGGGACTAAACGGACGGTTTGTGTCCCTTTGCATTATTGAGAATCCGTCTCGTCGAATGACGGATGGTAAATATAATCGCAGATTATGCTTGAACTTGGCTATCAAACCGCCATTATCGCACCACGGGATTCTACACTGGAATACCCGTAAATAAGAATTCTCCAGTCGCGATAACCTTGTACCGGCTGAGAATAAAAGGAAACTTAACGTTCACATATTGAAATAATAATTTTAAAAAAAACCCGCCGATTAATATTTTACATTTTAAGTAAATTTAAATCCACATTGTCGACTGTCGGATTCACGTCCTGCCCTAAAGACGCGAATCCAAAAAGTGAAGGAAAACGATCATTATCCCCCTATTGTTCGAAAATACAACTACTCGGAGAAAAAGTGAAATTATAAGTGGCCAGTAAAATAATTGAATTTATTACTATAGACAAATATTAATAACCCTGGGGTAATTTTGAACAATAAATTATTTTCATAACAATGTTCTTGTAACTTTTTGTAATAAATGGATACGATATTTTATCTGAGCTAGCCACATGTTTCATTTCTTTTGGGCAAATCTTTATTCATGTATTATTTATCAGGTTACACAATTACACGTAACACATCTTTTAAATCTCACATATTACCATAACACGCTTTTACGTAACATTTTGGCACCAACGTGTCTTCTTACGTTACAATATAAATACTCACTTTTCGTAATAATAAAGCTTTTTTATATTTATTTCATTTACATTTTCATAATATAAACATAAAATAGCTTACATATTTTATACACTCTCCTAAGAAAGCAAATGCTTGTGTTTAGGAGAGGACAACTTGTTAATAACTTAAGAATAATTAAAAAAAAAATCCTTATCGCAAACTTAAGAGTTTAACTTGTGAAGAGATTTAGACTTAACATATTTAATAAGTTTACAGGAGTAATTAAACAAGAAATGTATATAGGATGTACATAAAACATTAGGAATAACAAACAGTCAAAAATATATCTGGGTGATAGTTAAAATTATATGGTGGTACTACCAAAATAAGATTTTTTTTTTTAATTTGTTGTAATTTTTTCTGTTCGTAATACAGCTACAGTTATATTATATGTTACCGTAAAATCCCGAATATTGGTAAGTCCTAAGATTTTCCGGTAAATCCTAAGATTTACCAACTCTTAATGGTAAAAGTCCGAACCGTTCTATAATCATCGTTCACCAACCTAACCTAACCTAACCTAACGTGTACTAAATTCTAATGGTAAAAGCCCGAAAAAATCGTTTCTTATTTAAATATTAAAAACGATTTTTTCGGGCTTTTACCATTAGAATTTAGTACATGTTATGTTAGGTTAGGTTAGGTTAGGTTGGTGAACGATGATTATAGAACGGTTCGGACTTTTACCATTAAGAGTTGGAAAATCTTAGGATTTACCGTAGTTCGGGCTTTTACAGTAACATATATGATATAACTGTTTCGATAAAAAATATTACGTATTAAAGAGTAAACAGTTCAACGCATAAATAATCAGTATCAAAACGTTGCTTGAAATGGCTTTAGCCGTGTTTGGTGACTCTACCCTCTTCCCCATCTCCTTCCCCTCCCCACTGCCTTCAGCCTCACAACATACCCCAATTGGGGATGCCATAGTCTCACTGGCTCCAGACGGGAGGAGTTGGGACCCTAATATTATTAAACCTTAAAACCTTGGTGGTGATATATAAACTAACTCAAATGCTTTAAATTTGTAACACAAATTTAAAGCATGGTCCGACGGGATGGTCTGACGCTCTGTGGGGAACCCGCTTGCACAGCGCGGGTGTAAACTGTGCGACCTAAAGTTTAAGTTTAGACTTACGGATTTCAATACTTCGTTTGTGTGAAAGCACTATGAAACCAATACATGATTTTACTTCAATGGCAAGCCAGAGATAACACCTGAATGGTACCACCTTACATGGTTTAGAGTGAAGCTGAATATTCACTGTATACCAGCTATGCCTGTGGATCTCGATCTTTCCCGGATTGGGATCCCTCGTGGTCGATTCGGCTATTGTCTGGATGAACCACGGGCAGTTGCAAAGTCAGTTTGATAACGATTAAGATGAATAACGGCGGTATTTTCACTTTGCAAGTCGGTTAGCTTGTTACGATAAAAACGGTAACATGTTGACAGAAGCCTTACGATGAGAAGACTAAACACTTTTTTGTCTCCTTGACAACGGCTATCAGCGGGCAGTTATCAGCCAGTATAGGCACCCAGTGTGCGAATTTCACCAATAGGTTTGAATCCTGGCCTTTGTATGTGAAACAGAACAAACCCATCAAGATCCAGCTAAGCGTTACAAAACATTAAATATACAAAATGACAAAAAAAATTCCAACAGATAAAAATTTATCGATCATTTATCTTATTAAAAACGCTATACGTACGAGTACATCTGAAAAAAAATATAGTTTTTCGATTTATGGACCAGTCTTGTTCCGTGCCATTCCATAGTGCGCCGCGCCGTGTCGCTCTGCGCCGCCGTTCTGTTCCATTCTGCTTCAATCCGTGCCAATCTGTTGCGGAGGTTTCCCTTATGGTTCACGCGCACAAAAGATTTCCCGAACAATTATTTCAAGTCTGTTCTCTGCTAATTGAATTTTCGCGCCGCTTTCCTCAATGAATGCAAACTCCATCCCACGACTCTGGGACGCAGATAATATGAGGAGGTTAACATTCTGGTTTATATTAAGATACCGCATTTCCCGGAAGATAATTTAACTAGGGTAATTTAAAAGGCTATCATAGCTGATTCACTTTTAATGTGATTTATTTGTAAAAACGTAGATTTTAAGCGGTACGTTTGTATAAGTGTTAACCACGTTTTTTTTAAGGGTTTATCAGGTTTATAAGTGAGATTGAGAATGATATAAAAATTATGGTTCCATGACACCCCTGACGGTAGACCTCCCGGCATACTAATATATAATAATAATAATAATAATAATAATAATAATTTTAATAAAATTATTCACGCAAAACACTTCAATTATCTCAACCAAACGTATGTTGACAAATTTTCGTCAAACAAATGGTTGAGTATTGGAGAGTTGAGCGCAGAAATAGAAGGATTTATGCTTGCCATTCAAGATAGTCATTAATACTAAAAATTATAGAAAGCATATAATCAAAGATATAAATCAAATTGATGATTTATGTAGAAAATGTTTGGCTTTTCCCGAAACTATAGAACATATTATATCGGGATGTTCTATATTAGCGCCTTCCGAGTATACATTTAGGCACAATCAGGTTTTAAAAATAATTCACCAAAGTTTGGTAATTAAACATAACTTGATTGACTGCCGTAATATAGTACCATATTATTTTTTTTTTTTTTTTTTTTACATTAACTCCACACAGGAGGCCCTGAGGAAAATAATTTCCCTCAGGGCCTATGTCATCTGGGATGCTGTGTGGAGAGTCTTTTTGAGGAGAGGAAGGAATGAACATTGGTCTTGAAGAGACCCATGTTGTAGGAAGGAGGAAACACAGAGGCCGGCAAATCATTCCACAGCCGAGCTGTTGAACACAAGAACGAGTCGAAGAAACGACCCGTTCTCATGTGACAAATGTCAACCGTGTACCAATTCATGAATATGAACCAAATTCATTTTTAGAAAATGAATTTTATAAAATATATTATGATAAAACTATACTAACAGACAGAACAATTAGTCATAATAGACCTGATATAGTTTTACATGACAAAATTAAAAAAATAACTTATATCATTGATGTAGCTATTCCAAATTCCTGTAATATTCAAAAAACTGTTTCTGAAAAAATTAGAAAATACACAGATTTAGGAAATGAGATTAAAAGAATTTGGCATTCTCGGACTATAAAAATATTACCATTTGTTATTTCGGCCACTGGCATAATACCTAGGAATCTGATTCAAAATTTAAGCATATTAGATTTGTCAAAGAATTTGTATATAAAAATGCAAAAAGCAGTAATTTTAAATACATGTAGGATTACAAAAGATTTTTTAAATATTTATATTGAGGGATCAGTAGGATTTATAGGTTCAATTAGAAATGCCACAGAGCCGAACCCTCTGATATGAAAATATCTGGAGTCGGTGAATTATATTCCCATTTGGTCTCTAGTAGGTTGACATGTTGTTTTTGTAAAAAAAAAAAGTAATTTGTACATTGAAGTTTACAAATTTCTAATTGATTAAAATATTTCATATTCACTATATTTTTTCAAGTTTTATGTAGCTCCTACAATACATCTTGAACTTTCCAATTGGTGTGGACTTTAAAGTTTCTGGTAGTGTGTTATACAACTTCATTCCCTTGTACAGTAGACTGTTCTGCGAATTCGCTTTGTCCTTTTTTTGTAGCCTAATTTCCTTGCACGTCCTTGTGTTATATCTGTGAATGTCTTTATTGTATACAATTTTATTTGAGAAGTATTTTGGTAACGTGTTGTTCAATATTTTGTGGATAAATACCATCGTGTTCAAGGTCAGCATCTGTTTCACGGTCAACCAATTTAGTTCCTTTAACATTTTAATTATTTTTGAAAATCTGTTTCGTCGGAGAATTATTCTCATAGCCCTGTTTTGGAGAACTTGTAACTTATTTTGTTCTCTTTCGTTACATAGGAAAAGTATACTTGAGCAGTAGTTGAAGTGTGGAGCAATAATTGAATTGTATATGGTGATTGCAGTTTTTCTAGAAATTTTTGGCCGAATTCTTCCAAAAAAAGATATCTTTTTGCCAATTTTCTTTTGGGTGTATTCAGCATGTCTATTGAAGTTTAGTTTGGAATCTAATATAACTCCTAAGTATTTCATTTCAGTAACATTTTCAATAATTTCACCATCAATTTTAATTTTGCTTTCACTGGATGTCTTCTTGTATCCGATCACCATACATTTTGTTTTTTTTGTATTTAATTTAAGCTTATTTATTTTTAGCCATCTTGATACATCATTTAGTTCATTATTTAAAATGTGTATTAGTTCTTCATAGTTATCTCCAATTAAGTATATTAGTGTATCATCGGCAAAAAGTCGTACTTTGCATTTTGAAAATATTTTCACCATGTCATTAATATAGAGTATGAACAATAGAGGTCCAAGGACCGATCCCTGTGGTACTCCTAACTTATTTTCCATTGGTTTTGAAATTTGATTATTTATTTTTGTTACCTGCTTTCTGTCTCTCAAATACTCTAGTATTAATTTAATGGCTACAGATGAGAAACCAATTTCTTTAAGCTTTCTTATTAGTATGTCTCGGTCTATAGTTTCGAATGCCCTTTGAAAATCCAAAAATATTGCTAAGATAAATTTATTATTATTCATTCCTTCCTTCCATTCTTCGACAATTACGTTTAATGCTGTTTCACATGAGTTATTAGATCTGAACCCTGATTGCTCTTGGTATAAAATATCGTGTTTATCTAGATATTGCAAAATTTGTTCTTTTATTATAACTTCAAGAATCTGCTCATATTTTGGTAAGGTGTTGATTGGTCGAAATTCTTCACATTTTCTGGTATTTTTTACCTTTGGAACCGGTATAATGGTAGATATTTTCCATGACTGTGGAAATTTTCCTTCTTCAATCGTCTCATTGATAATATTTAATAGAGTAGATCCAATTACTGGAAAAGCATCTCTTATTTTACTAATAGTTAATCCATCTGAACTATTCTTTGATTTTATTTTGTTTAAAATGTTAAATAAATATTCTGCATTTATTTTTCTGAAGACCAATGATTCTTTGTTTGGGTCGATATTATCATTTGTGGGGTTAACAGCAATGTTGGGTATTAATTTGTTAATTTGAATGATACTTTCAATAAAATATTTATTAAAGTTATTAGCCATGTTTTCTTCGTTTATCTCTTTTGGAAAGTTTACAATTTTTATGTCGTCTTTGTTTTCGCCATGTACTAATTCTTTTATGCTTTTCCAATTTTTTTGGGATCCCCTTCTTCTGAGTTTATTTTATTTTTTATGTACTCATTATGCGTTCTTTTTATGTCTTTGGAGTATTTGTTTCTCGCTTTTTTGTAGTTATCCCAATCCGTAATACTATTAGTAAGGCATGCTCTTTTGTAAAATGCATCTCTATCGTGCTGCATCGTACGTAGTTCGCTTGTGTACCATTTATTATTGTTTCTTTTGTGTATCTTCTGTTCTGGAACAACTTCATCAATAGATTTTTTTAAGTTTAATATCATCTGGTCAGCTTTTTGGTTATATTCCATTTGATTTATTCCATTCCAATTAATAGTCTCTAAGGATTGAATGAAAATTTCCTTATTGTATTTTTTGTAATGTTTAAATGTTGTTATTTGTGTTTCCTTACTGGAGTTGCATTTTTCTCTGTCATTTATTAGAATTTGAATGATGTTATGGTCGGTAATTTTAGGATTATCTAGTACTTTAATATTTAAGTTGAATTTATTTGAGATTACCAGATCAATCGTCGTTTTTGAGATATTTGTAATTCGTGTAAAATCTTTGACTAATTGTTTCATCCCTGTAGCTTGTATAATAGATTTTAGTTTTTTTGTGTATATGTCTGCATTTGCTTTAACATTTATATTAAAATCTCCAGCTATAACGTTTGTATTTTCATCTTGTAAATTTTCCATGCACCATCTTTGAAAATATGTTAAAAAGTCGCACTTGCTTGTGTTTGGCGATCTATAAATTACAGTATATACACCTTTCTTGTTTCCTGATTTAATAGTGATGGCTAAGATCCAACAATGTTTTTCAAATTGATTGTTCGATATTACTTCATATGGAATGTTATTGCTTAAGAGAATCATCACTCCTCCTGTATGTCGACTATGTGAGTCGCAACGGATGGTATTATAATGTTCAAATCTAATTTCACTATCTTGAATATCTTCAGTAACATGTGTTTCACTCATCATAAGCATAAAAGGTTTCTTCTCCTCTAAAAGCATTTTTACCTCTTCGTAATGTGCCATGATGCTTTGTATATTCAGGTATATAATTTCATCTTTCTCGTAACTTTTTTTTATAAAAAAGAGATTCTGCTCATTTTTGCTTCTAGTTTTCTTTTATAAATTGGGCATTCCTTGCTCATGGCTGAGTGACCACTATTTAGTTTCAGTCCTAATCTATTGCTAGTCATTATACAATTGATGCACTGAATATCCTCCTCGGTGCAATCTTTAACATCATGATGTTTTGCGCATTTTGGACAAGATTTTAGGTTTCTGCAATCTATAGCCTTGTGATTAAACCCATTACATTTAAAACATCTCATGATATTTAAATTATCAAAGACCCTGCATCTGTCCCATCCAATATTTATTTTTTCTTCCTTTAACATCCTGTGGTATGTCTTTCCGTCAACGTCAGCATATATGGTGTAGCTTGTTTGATTTCGTAGATTTTTTGTTTCTTTTACAAATGTTACTTTTATTTTTGAGTGCTGTTCAAAAATAAACTCATTTTGACACTTAATTGTCCTTTCCATTTCTTCAAAAGAATATTTTTCGGTTAAGCCTATAATTTTGACAGATGGATTTTTTTCTTGCGGGATTTTTACATCATATTTGTCACCTATCTTTGAAATTATTTGCTCCTCCATCTTTTGTATTGCAGCTACGTTCTTGCACTCCACTATTACTGCTCCTTGTTCAAAATTTCTAATTCCAGTAACACCAAAATTAACAGGATCTATGTTTTGTTTTATTTCATCCTTTTTTACCATATTTTTTTGATCCTTGTCTTTCGGCTTAATAATGATGACAGGTTCATGTTTTTTACATTTACTTGGTTCTTCAATAGATTTACCATATTTCGTAATTTCAGCATACGATTTAGACTCAATATTTAATTTTAAATCTTCAATGTTCTTATCAATTTTGTATAATGACTGATACAATCTGTCGAGTCCCTCCCCTTCTTTAGTAGTTGGTGCCTTGTATTCCTGGACCATGGCTTCAATGTGGTTCAACATTTCACACATTGCCTCAGTTAGGGAGGTTTTTTGATCCTTTGACAAGATGTTAGATGTTAATGTCTTATTAAAATTTTTCATTAAATTTTTTTGCATTTTTCAACCTCTCTTCTGGAGTTAGGGAAGTCATTTTAAATTATTTACTTTAATTTATTAAAAAAATAAATATTATTTTAATTTTTATAACTATCACCATCTATTGGGCAATAGTTGTATTAAAATATTTTCTTTTGCAAATTACGCATGCATTGCCATATAATATTAGCTCCAGAATTACCGCAGCACAGTGATGCACTGTTACACCAGTTTTTAACGATCAAAATAAACTTTTTTTGCGTTTTATTCCACTATTTTTACGGAGCAAAATTAAACTTGACGTCTGGCACTAACTATTGTTGTTATTGTATTGTTATTGTTGTTATAATATGCAGTCGGTTTAGGGAAAGCACGGTATACCTTACATCTTAACAGATGGATTGCAATCTTATTATAATACATATGTTGGGCACGCGTTTAGCGAGTTTCCCAACTATGCATCGGTGCCGAAGGTATCAATGACGCTGGTTCTTCGGAGCATCTTCCATTGAAATACCGGTAGAACAAGGATAGCATTCCCACGCGACGCCAGTGTTCTAAAGATTTGCAAAATCCGTTTGTTAAAATGGGAGAATCTATCAAACGGACCGCCCGTTTCTGCAGAATCGAGGGTATTTTTCAGGTATTTTAAAACTCCAAACCAGAGGTGGCTGCCAAATTCAACCGTGGGGCGCACTTGTGATTTGTATAGGGTTTGCAGTTGTGTACTATAAAATATCTGCGGGCCCTGTACAGAATGCCCAGTTTTTGAGAGGTTTAACTCTAGCTTCGATGGAGCCCCCATATCTGAGCTGGTCACTTAATTTTAATTTTATTTATTACACCAAGCATATCTTATGGAGGGCCTGTGCGGAAGATTGCTTCCGTTGAAGGAGACTAGATTTTCATTTCGATCCCTTTTAGACGAAATCAGACATGATTGGGTCTTTGAAACATTAAATTCAACGAGATTATTTTTACCCCAAGAGAAAACACTCTCGAGATAACCGTCCATTCTTTGCTTCAAAGCCCTCCGAGTCGTTGGAATTTGTGAACCCTTCGGGGGCTTGTCAAACAAAAAGCTATCATAGACTGTACTGCCAACAACTTATCAACTGATATGGGAATTATTGTTTAAAAAACAAGTAGTTTGTATCTATTGCACGTAACATTTTCACAAAAATAACTGCGACAGTGTGCGACACTGGCTATCGTGATGTACATTTGAAAAATATGGATACTATAATAAATATATTGCTTGCTTTTTTGGCAATTAAATATTTCGAAACCGGTGATGTAAATGACGTGGTGAAATATGAACAGTTGACTTAAATCTTCTAGACAAATATTTGTGAAACTTTCAAAAGATTAACTAATGTAATAAATAATTCGTTTAAATTTTACGTAGACATTTTTTTTTCAAAGTTTGTTTAAAACACCCAAAGTTTGAATGAATTTTTAAATGCATAATTTATGAGAGTATAACATTGTGCACAATTAAAAACTGTGTCAAACCTAAAATCGATCCTTCCAACATAAATAGATAATATATAATATACTTCTGATTGTGGCTATAACTTTGTGGTTATCCATTATAAGTATTTTTTTTTATTAATATTTTTGGCAATGCTGATTAAAAAGTTACATAGTTACATTAGGTTTTAAAAAATTGCCTTTCCTCACCATAAAGAGACAATGCTCTTGTGTTTGGTGAGGGAGTTCTAGCTCAATTAGTAAATTAAAAGATCGTGTAAGTTAGTAATAACGGCTATTGTCAATAATAAGAAAGGTTAGAAAATCACGTATAAATTTAAAAATAAAAAACATGATAAGTTTAAAAAATCATAATATAAATTAAAAAATCATTATAAATTAATGAATCATGTAAGTTAGTAACAAAAATTATTGTAATTAATAAGTAAAGGATATGTTAGAAAGAACACAAGATTTATACAAAAGTAGACTTAAAGATATAGAACTAAGAAATTAATGAAAGAGAAAGAAAGAATGAATGATTTATAAAATAGTAGACTTCATGATATAAAAAGTAAACATATTTGGGATAGCAGTTTAAGGTAATTTTTTAATTTCGGCTTAAATTCCTGCATATTTTCGCTAGTTTTTAATTTTAATTAAACTATATTTCTTTGTTAGAATCCCTATATATTTTATTTACTCCGACCGGTTTCAGAATGACTGTTTCTTCTTCAGGGCAAACATATAAATGAGTACCCAGAAGGAAGGAACGGTCGTTTTGAAACTAGTCGGCGTAAATAAAATGTATAGTGGTTCTAACAAAGAAATATTGTTTCATTGAAGAAGAAGATAACACTGGTAATTTAAACGAAAATATGAAATAGGATATAAGACAGAAAAAAAAAACGGTCGCAACTAGGACTTGCACCCTGAACCTCTCGTCTAACCGGAACAAACGCCTCTTTCAATTCAGCTACTGAGACCTCTTATTTAAAGGTCATTTTGTCAAAAAAAATATTTCAAATTTCAGAATTAATATTGTCTTCGACTATTTTTTTCCATATTATTTTTTTGCATTGATTTTAATTTTGGCTTGCAAGAATAGTGTTTAATTTTCTTTGCAAGTGGGAGGGAGATTTGTTATAATTACTGTATTTATCCTTTAGATGGGTGCAGACACACGTTCACCGTTTGTCTCATTTTCGACCATTGACATTTAGTGTGTAAGAAAGGGGGGCAGCATTATATGTGAACAAAAGCAAAACTATCAACGAATTGACGTTTTTGAATTTCACTCACTATTCAATATTAAACTTATCACAATATTGCTGCAGCTCTTTCATAAGATGAGAATTCGTTCCATAAAAAATGTACGAGAAAAATAATTTTATTTATAATTTTTTTCGTGAATTTTTCTCGTGTTTTAATAGCTATTCTGCTATTTGAGGCGGAGACAAATCCAACAAATCAAAGATCTTGAAAATCGGTCCAGTTGTTCTTGAGTTATAAATGGTGTAAGTAACCCGACTTTGTTTTATATATTACTAGCAGACCCGGCCACACGTTGCTGTGGCTAACGAAACACAACGCCATTACCCAATCTTTATAAAATCCACACCACCCGCTTGCCAGCTGCCCGCTGCCTGAATTGAATATTTGAATTTATCGGCTTAAAACTAATTAACGCGCCACTAATTATACAATGCTTGCAATGCAACACTGGGTGGGTATTTGAAAAGGGAAAATCAAATACCTACTTACTCTAGGACATCTATTTTCCAATTTCTTCCGTAAATTTCAAAAGTGACTATAGTACGGTTCGCCAGCCGTTTTAAATCGCACAAAAATATGTTTTCTTTGAATTTCTCGGCTTTTCTCTAATATAATTTACATGTATTATATTAAACATTCCTCTTCAATCACTCTATCTATTGGTGAAAACCGTATGAAAATCCGTTACGTAGTTTAGAAGATTAACGCGCACATACATTTTGAGCGACTTCATTTTATACTACTCGTATGTAATGATGATGAAGATTCATTGAGATATTCGTCTCCCACATAAGTATATCATAAGCGGACATTAAAGGTGTAAAACGTGTTCAAAAACGTAGACAGAATTAGAATTAGCTCACTTATCAGCACTTTCTCCTAGCCACACCGCTGGCTGCCCATACGGCGTCATATTTAATTAGCCCGCCATGCTCCATGTACCGTGGCGGGCGGGCGGAGGGCGGGAAGGGTAGTAGCGGTAGGGTGGCTAGCTAGAGGTAGAGCGGTGAGCGGGGTAGCAGCGGGCCAAGGGCGGGTAGCGGGGAGCCGCGGAGCCCGGGACGCAGCCTCTATTTATAGCCCCTGCAGAACCCGGTACGCGTGCACCCACAGCAGCAACTTTTCATCCCGGGAGTGTGGGGAGATATACTTTCAATTAGGATATTCGAACTCGATGCAGGGTATACTTTATGAAATTTTAAGCGACAGGTGTTTTCCTTGAATAATATTGCACAGCACTGATCTAGGAGATGGCTCTCTCATTATAATATGATAAAATTACACACCATACAACATTACCGCGAAAAGTATGCCCAAAATTCATTAACAGGACAAATCTGCAAAACATTCACTCCATTCAAGATTTAGACATTGTAAACGTTTTCAACTTGTTGAATTTAATACAGCCAAAATGTTAGTCATTCAACATTAAACATTCTCATTTTTTTGTCGTTTATATTGATGAAAGATGGGAGTAATAATAATATAATTGTAAAATATCTAACTTTCCTTGGTTCTTCTCTCATTGAGTCCAGGAGTCCAGTCCGTTCTTCGTAAGAATCCTTCCCTCCACTGTGATGCAAGGCGATGCCGGTGCGAGGTGGGTGGACGAGTCCGGCAGGAGAGGTCAGAGTCTTTGTGTAAATGTATTTTCAATTGTTTAAATTTTTGACAGCTGTCGTAATTATTCAAGTTTACTAATGGTGATCATTCGAATGTAAATATTCAGTTAACATTCTTTGAGGCTTCACTGAGTGGTTGGCTAAGGGACCAAGAAGCTAAGAGTAGTTTATGGTCAGACCGAAAGCCATTCACATTTATTATTGGTACTTGCCAATTGATTTAAGATTATTTGTATTACTTATGTTCTCTATTTTATGCAGGTGCTTGCAGGTTTTTACAGATGCAATGCCGCCTCATGAATGAGTTTTTCTTTTGCCCTGTTTAATTTATCTTTGTCTTACTAACCTATTTTTTTGCATTTTGTTTTTCCTGTTAAGCACTTGCACACTGCTTAATAACAACGTATGCAAATAAATGCGTATGCGTATAAAAATAAATAAATGTAGCTTCGTTTAACAAAAAAATTAGAATCTGGCGAGAGCCTTGAAGGAATAACCATCTGTTACTTATAACTGGGCGGGTAAGAGGTGGATAGCCTCCACTGTTCATTCGAATGGTAAATTTTTTATTGTCTTCAAAATTGGCAAAATTTGTCTTTTAAAGCCAATTATACCAAGGCAAATATCTTTTTTATTCAGTGTCACAAATCTCGCAATTATTAAATTAAGTGATTTTTCACAGGTCTGCGTTAGTTAAAAAAAGAACAATTTTTCACTTCCGCCACATTAGGTAAAATTATGGAAAAGTGTTTAAAAACAAAAACACAATTGTGTTTGTCACGGACGTAAATATTTATCGGAAAACCTTGCTATTTTTGTAAGGAAATTGACGTGATTATGCTAAAGTATAAAATCATAGAGATTTATCACAAAGCGGTCAGCTTTTGCAATCAGATATGTCTCCTGCATGTCAATCGACGACCTCCGTAGTCCAGTAGCTAAGACTCTTGACTCACATTCCGGAGGTCGCGGGTTCGAACCCGGCATGCGCAAATAAATTTTATTTGATTAATTTGTGTTATTTCACAATTAATTCATTTAAAATAATATATAGTATATTTGCAGCATGTTCCAGAGTGGAAGATACTATTAGTATCGCCCTGGTGTAAGACCACCATTCAGAATAGAAACGTTGCTTGAAAATGGCTTTAGCCGTGTTTAGTGACGAGATCTGAATAGCCAGGTACTTCCCAACCTTCCTCTTCCCCACCTCCTTCCCCTCCCCACTACCTTCAGCCTCACAACATACCCCGATTGGGGATGCCATAGTCTCACTGGCTCCAGACGGGAGCAGTTGAGATTCTTGTGCGGTATTCACTGTAAAAAAAAAAAAAATCAACATTTCAGATATTAATTTGCCATCATATTGCTGTACATTATTAGCTTATAAAACTATCAACTATGGTTGTTACATTATGCACACAAATTTGTGCATACAGCTAATTGTTTTAGCATGAAAATGTTTTTTAATAAGGATTCCAAACAACTAAGGTCACGTCAAAGTTAGCGATGAAACGCTTGAGTCAGAAAGCGCCTCGAAATTCTCTCTTCGCGACCAAAGAATCAGTCACAACTCAGCAACGGAAAAGTTTACAATTCGTCGCCTTAGTTCTTAATTGTCCAAACGACCATTTGAAAATTTGACAGGAGGTGAAGGTTTTCTTTCATTATTTCAATGAAACATTATGATAGATGATTAAGATAAAGCTATTTCCGTAAAGGCAAAGGTCTGATTAGTTTAAATAATTCTTAATTGAGTGATTAACTATCCTTTTTTATACTTTATTTTTACTTTTAAAGTGGAGATTGAACAAAAACTAAAATGGTCGTTTGGATAATTAAGAACTGAGACGACGAATTGTCTTCTTGCCCCATAATGTTAATCGTGAGCTGCTCTAAAGAGAAAGCTGAGCAAAAAAAACATATTTGTTCATATGAAGCGGATACTTTGTGATGTGTAAACAATAACTTTGTAAACACAACTTTTATTCCATATTTTAAATTAAAGTGGTGTTTACAAAGTTATTGTTTAATTTAAAAAATAAAAAAACAAAAAAAAAAACATAAATTATGCCCAGTGACGAACAAAAGACATTTTCACGCAAAAAGTTGCGGCAGTGTAGAGATTCTTCCCACCCTGATTCTTTATTATTATTGCAAAGCTAGGGACAATGGTTATGGATTCGATAAGAACTGGAATTAAAGCAAAATGAGAAAAACGTTATCGTTAACGGTTAAGAGTTTGACAAACGAGCGAGAAATACGATCGCTTTCATATTGCATAGTCTGTGGAATAGAAATAGTGAAGATAAAATATTTCTAAAGGTAAGTTCGCGGTAAGAACAATGTAGAAAAGATATATCGTCGTTGATACTGCAATACGTTCTATGTCACTGACAAGTAACAAATTGGATTATCTACGGTGAGACCATCTAGACATCTAGAGAAATAATAAATTGCCATTTAATCTGTAGGTATATTAATACTGTTCTTAGACATTCGACGTTTTGACACAATGAAGATCAGAAATTTGAATATTTGTCAACCAATAAAACAAATTACCTTTTTTGACATACAACATTTTGCGATATCAAAACTGACTTCCATTCCTTTTTGGAATGCTGTATGGAGGATCCTTTTGAGGAGAGAAGGGAGTGAACACGGATCTCTCCTCCATGGAGGAAACACAGAAACCGAAAAATCATTCCACAGCCGAGCTGTCAAACTCAGAGACGAGTCATATAAATTCGCATGCATCGTTCGCATGTAACAAATTTCAACCGTATACAAAAGTTGGGTGCGCGTTTGACATATTTCCCGATTACGCACCGATACCGAAGGGATTAATGACGCTAGTTCCTAGGAGCATCTTCCATTGAAATACAAGTTGAGCAAGGTCAGCAATCCCACCTGATGCCTGTGCTCTAAACATTGCAATTCGTTTGTTAAAATAAGGGTGTCCATCAAAGGGACTGCCCGTTTCTACACAGAGTCGATGTTTTTTTAAGTACCTACGTAGTTAATAAAAATATTTAAAAAAAAATTGTTATTTCGTTAGTAGTTGTTCCCCTTTAGCAGCTTATGGTCCTTGCAAAGGGGCTATATATGTACAATACACAAATTCCAGGGTGTTATAACTCAGAAATCACTTTTCGAGATTTTTCGGTACCAGATCTTATGTAAAAAAATCTCGTGTCACTTTGTTTGTGGTCGCACTCCCCCGAAACGGCTTAACCGATTTTTATGAATTTTTTATGTATATTTGGTAGGTATAAGAATAGGTTCTAAAGTATATTTCATACCGCTAGGTGATTAAGGTGTCCCTATCCAGAAAAAAAAATTTTTTTTTTGTATTTTTTCTTTATTTGGCATCAAAAAATATCTATAACCACAAATTTTAACCCTCCTACCCCCACCCTCCCATTTTTTATTGCGATTTTAGTATTTTGTATGAACTAATTTAACCGTCTTTCGTATTTCAATTTGGGAGGCGGGAATGGGTACCGCCGCCCCGGGAACCTTTATTGGATAACCAACACCTCTGCCATAGGTCACCCCAAGTGGTTCACTACGTTTGGTGATTTAGCAGGGGTGCCGGGTTCATGGGGTGAGGTTTGTCTAGGTCTTGGAGGCGGATGACCAAGACACACTCAACCCCAGATTCCTACCCACCCCTTAAACCCTTTTCCTTAAAAAAAACCCTCCACACAGCATCCCCAAAGATGACATAGGCCCTGAGGGAAATCGTTGTCCTCAGGGCCTCCTGTGTGGAGCTCACGTAAAAAAAAAAAAAAAAAACAGAACGAAAATATTTATGTAGTTGAATGACAGATGGCGCTACGTCCGCATCATCGAGCTTTCATCCACACTGCGCAAGACATTCACGAGAAGCGTCGCGTCATTTTAATATTTCATTCGGTATCATGTTCTCGCGTGGGCAAACCATCGAGCTTATTTGTGTTGGCTAAAGACGGACTGACAAAAAATATCATACACTTAATTGCTCTTCGAAATTCATATTGATTTTCTTTATTTCATTTTCCTACTTTAGTTGGTTGTTTTTTTTATCGGCGGTCATCGTCTACAGCGCTCCATTCCTTTCTGTCATAGATTCCATCCCCACACACTTACAACACATTCGTTATTTTTTATTTAACAACCAAAATATTCACTAGAAATAATTTATACGGCAGAACAACGTTTGTTGGGTCAGTTATTGCGTAATATAATTGGCTTTTTATCATCTTAACATAATAAAAATCACTACAAAGTAATTCCTGCTTCAACGGAATTCAATTTCATTTGTAATTTGATAAGAGTAGTAAAAATAATTTAAAACAATAAACCACCCAGATCCAACGTAAAACTAAATACTTCCTGTTCCAGAGATTGAATAAGCCGGCATAGTAAGCTATTCCTTCATTTATTAGGCATTTCTGACTTTTGATGTTCCATGAAACAGTCGCATTAAACTGAACGTGCCGGAGCAAGATGTCACAGAATCGCTTAAAATGCAATAAACTTTACCCGTTATACTCTCGGGAAAATTTAGAAAGGCTTGTAAATTTTAATATATCAAATATGCAAGCATTTCTAAAAGGAACATTAATCCATTGAAATGATATGACGGTTACCTACAGGTACGTACAAGATTTTATTATGTATAACATATTTTTTACAATAAATATACAAGTTAATACACGATTCACTCTGATATAAAAAAAAATAATAATAGTCCTGGTCTATATAATATTAGCTGTGCAGTATTTCAAATAGTTACCTATTTAGTAAAAAAGAAAAAAAAATTAACTATAAAAAATTCTATATATATGTAAACAACATAATATTAAATCCTATATTCTCTCTTATGTCTACTCTTCCTTTTTATCTCTCAGTCTTACATCGGATGTTCTTCTCTCGATTAAAAAAATAGATAATGCCAACATGACGAATCTAAGTTTAAAAACGAAATAAAGAGCTGCTAAACCAATGACGTTATATAAAATAAATAGACTCGTTATAGTCTCACATACTCATAATATAATGTGGAAAGTAAGGAACACTCTTTTGTTTTCAGCGATTTTCAATAATTTCTTTAATTCAAAAGTTTATTCCTGTGTGATAAAGATAGACAATCAAATAATGTGTATGTATGAATGGCACGGATACATTAGCGGGCGGCGTATTAATTTCTTCGCTGAATACTGCTTTCACATCACGGGTGTGACTGAGATAACAAGATACTCTCACTCGGTTACACTACGCACAGGGGAGGGTAAAGGCGGGTAAAACAAGACACACGGGCAAATATTTTTTTAATTATATTTATATGAGTTATAATTAGTAATACAATATTGGTACTATTATAGTAGTATTGTTAAAAACATATTTTATTATACAGTACAGGTCATAGGTTCAAATGAGTATACAAATCTATTTACAATTTTCATCAACGACATTATAAAACGCTTTCCTTTGACCGTGGTATGTAAATCGTCTTTATTGAAATGAACTGAACATATTGTGCTGTAAAGCGAAGGTGTCCAATCATGTTCGCATCTTTGAATGCGAACAACAGTGGTCCATTTCTGTCGTCGTAGTTGATCACGGGGAAACCTAAAATTCATATTTGATAAGTCATAATAAATTTATATTGAATTAATTGTCATTTTACGTTTATAAAGTCACAGCGTAAATTATAATTATTAATAGAGCTACAACTAGCGTGTTTACGTATATTAAATTATAGTGTCTTGTCATTGTCAGCAAGGAAGCTCGGTTCGAGCGTTATGAGTTATGACAATTCAAACATAATTAAATTAATTAACGATTTACCCTGCGTACGTTTTACCCCATCTTTCCCAATAGAAGAAAACTTGTGCGGGACGCTGTGTGAACCGACCTACTGTTAGCAGGTTGTCTTTGTTATACTCGTTACTTTTTGGTGCAACGTTCTCTGTCTCGTAATGACGTGTAAAACCGCGAGCGGGAAACATGAAAATTTATTGTAATATTTATAATAATCGATAATATTAAGTAATTTGCGTGTACTTACAAATGAAATGTTATTCCTTCGCCTTTACTATTATTTGCAGTGTAATTGAAACATTTTCTCATCACACAGGAGGGCATTTTGACACTTTTTAAAATGCAATCTACTTACTGGTAAGTACTGGTAAGACGCAACCTTACTCGACGCGTAGCAGTTTAGTACTAAAGTACTAGATATCGAGACCGGTACAATTGTCTTGCGATTGTCTTCCCACTTAGAGATTTCTACCCCTCGTCTAATATAGTATGTAACGTCATTGTGCTAAACGAAAACAATGGTTGTTTATACAGCGGTTAAATCGTACACCACAAGTTTTCTGGTGTGAATTATAATCATAACTCGCCTTAGCTCCTATTCTTTAGTAATTTGTAATTGCAAGCTTAATACTCGTAGCACATGTAAAAAGATACTGGTGCTAACTTTTGGTAAAAGTGTTGTGATAAAAATTAATATTTAATGCCTTTTTTACATTAATTCCAGACGGGAGGCCCTGAGGAAAATAATTTCCAAATATCATCTTTTGGGATGCAGTGCAGATTGTCTTTTTATGGATACAAGGGAAAGGAGTTTTGTGAAGGAAAAAGGTATTTGTAACGGGTAATCTGGGGGTCATTGTGTCCAGTAGTGACGAACGTATGATTGCATCCCTCTCACTGCGGTGCAAGGTGATGGGTCGAGAGATACCAGGTAGAGAGATCAAAGGGATCCCTCAACCATCCTCACTCGATCTGGCCCGCCACGCAGCTGGTCCACAAACCCATCCACCACCAATACCTGAACAAACCTCACACCATGAATCCGAGCACCCCTGTTTAATCACCAAACGTAGCGAACCACTTGGGGTGACGTATGGCAGAGTTGTTGGTTATCCAATGAAAGTACCCTGACCCTTACCCACCCCCCCTTATATCTGTTTAATAAAAAAGTGCGTTTTAATCTCACCAAATTTCAGTAAGGTTTTTATTTTAAAGGAGAGTAATTAAATTTTTGAAGTGAAAACTTCTTTAGCACCGTTGTGATTTTAAACTCGATGAAACGGATGCGATCGACACTAAAAAGAGACAAACTCATATCTATAGGATTTAGCCTGCAAGAGAATGAGATAGCAATAAAATATTTATTTATTTCACGGGAACTAGGTTCCAATATAATACAATAAATCCACGGTCACATGCAAGTCTCCTTTAATCTAGTGGTGAAGCGCCTGACGAACCATAGCGGCCAGACATTCAGCGGACCAAGGATCGAATCCAGCGAAATTCAAAAATTATGAAATCAATATCCAATCTTGAAACCACTCCAAAATTAACAGGCAAAGAAAGCACAAAATAAAGTGACATCTAGCGAATCCGAAGAAGAAAACACAAATATTAAATAAGAAGATTAAATCTCTAGGAAAAGTTGCACTGGAATTCGACAGCAAAAATATGGAACAAATCATCATTTTCATTGTTAAAAAAGTGCTTTATGGTCCCAAGCTTGCCTACTTTAGTTTTTTGAAGGTTTCACTTATACCGCGTGTAAATATCACACTCTGATTTTTTTTAAAAGACGAATACCTACAATGAGAAAAGTTGCTGCTTTTGATCTGAAATAAAACCTGCCAAGATAAAAGAGTCGCTACTCCTATAATACTATGTATAATGAGTACATTATTCTCTTGTGATTGATAAACTTCTCTAAGGAGCCAATCATTCTTCTCTTATTGCCTCTCAAAAAGAAATTAAGCTTCTAATTTCCGTCGTATCAAATAACATTGTGTAATATATATTGAGAACATTATTAATGCTTTGGCGATTTCTTTGTAGCTTTTACGCAAGCTTTTTTAACTGTCGACAATTATTAAATACGACAGCGGAGACCATTGAATCACGTGACATTCTGAGTTCTTAAAATAATAATGTATTAGAATATTTTTATTATATTTTTTTATTTAAGTATTTAATCCAGCAGAGCTGGGAGGATAGTGCAATCCCAGTAAGCCTTATTACATGAATTATACCCACATTCTACATATGTAGGTACAATTATTAGATATATTATAAAGAGAAAATAAATATTAAAACTAAAATGAAAAACTTTACGGGTAAGAACCTATTGATAACATGAAATGAAAACATCGCATAAATAATTAAAATTAAATTTAAAATAAAATAAATTAAATTACTTAAAATAAATGTTAGAGGGTCATCCATCAGGGAAGTCACCACATCATCATCTTAATCCTAGTATAGTTAGATATTTTATCACATATCTGAAGTTTTCACACAATCAGTTCCAAATTGAAAATGACGGTTGAATTCAAAACAAATCCGAGTTCATTGGATCAGAGTTGCAATAACTCACAGTGACAGACGCACAACCGAAATTGATAAGTTTGAGGATATTGATGCAAAATAAAATATAATTTAAACTTTATTTTACGTTCCCTTTAACGCTCTTATGAATCTTGCTTCAGCTAAAAATCTTGACATTTCAGTGTTATTTTTCAACGCGTTGAAACGAAAATTAAAAAAAATATAATAAAGTAATACCTTGCCACTATTTTTGAATAATAATTCAAATATCTGTATAAATACTAAAATATGTTTATTTCTATGTAAGTATGTGGATGTTTGAAACTTTAAAAATACCTTCTTTCCACCCTCGTGAACGTTCCTGGATTATTACAACCACATGACAATACATCTGTAAAGTTTTTTAATTATTACAAAACTCTTACGAAACTGTCAAAAATGACAAAATTTGAGAATGGCATTTTGCAAACATCGATTGTTCAATCAAAATTCAGTTTTAATTAACTCTTTTAATTAATGAACTTTATCGAAGTTCTCACCTATGGTAATAACCAACATGGAATACTTTGAATGTAATCATCAATAAATTATATTTATTTTAAATGGGTACCTACGTTAGATACCAAATATGATTGATTTTTCTTATGATGTACAAAAATAAACATTCGCTATGTATAAAATATTAAAAAAAAAAAAATTGTAATAGGTTACACGCGAGCTGTTTGAAAACTGAATAAAATAGGGAGGGGGTTGGCGGGACGGGGGAGAGGGAGACGGGAGAGGGAACGTAGGGAAAGGGTCATGGGAAGGGAAGGGGTGGGGAGACGGAAGGTAATTGGGACGAATGGGAAAAGACACGCAGGGATAAACAATTTCTTTATTAGTGGCGTTGCAACGCATGCCGGGAACTTGCTATAAAATATTAAAATTCTATAAAATGGAAATCAACCGATGAAAAATTCTTAATGGAAAATATTAATTTGTAAATCATAGCAAACAATAGCGCTCCATCTCAGAGTTCTTTGGGTAACCCGATTTTAACGAGAAATATATGAAATTTAAAAGTTTTTTTTCACCTGCGAGCAATTCGCCTTAACTAGACAAACCGCTGTGAATAAGAAAAGCGTATCTTCCTCCGTTTCCAGGGAAATGTAACAAAATAGCTTACGTCACCGGAAACACGAACGTGGCAAATTGGAAGGATCGATTTCGGTTCAACCCCAAGGGATCGAATTAGGGGTCAGTAGAAATTACTAAATATCATCACGATTGCTCGGACCACCTGGAATTTCTAACTAGACTTCTCTTCTGGTTCTTCTAAAGTTCGCCTTACTATCTCTGAAGGACTGAAGGATTCTCTTAATTGCTGCAGCGTCGGAGAAATTTCGTTTATAACATCGTTTTCATCTTTTCTACTTCATCTCGTATGGCGGTGAGATTGGATAATGCATGCAGGATTCTGAATTCCGAACCCTGATAATGGATGATTAACTAGTCGCTTACTATGAAAGTTATATGAACAGTTTGAACAAACATTGAGATTGTAGAAACTGTTCATAATAGTTTAAGAATTCACATATAATGGAATTTCTAGGATAGCATTTTCATAATATAATGCACAGACTTGCAAGGAAACTCAAAAAATATTAATAAAAATCATCTTAAAAAGCCCTATTACTACCCAACAATAAATGTTTTCCAAGATTTCCCGGTTACAAAAATTTATGACAAAATTGCACTACTACAATTACATAGAGATTTCTTTAATAAAAATAATTTACCACAATAAGGAACTCCAGTAAAAAATATTATGACTTTAAAAAAATATGTTCATACAGACCAATAAACGCTGATTCTGAATATATAAGTTTTTTTTATAATATTAAACGTAGTGTTCGTAAAAAAATATTAAAGAGTGCATTTTTTAACGTCTCGTTAAAATACACTGTAAAGTTGGTACGATTGAATGGTTAGTGCTGACGTCACGCGTCACCAGTCATTGTATCACATTGTATTGAAATCCATTGACATGTGGGTATGGCACAAGCCATCAGTATTAACAACATTTAACGTTATTCTTTATTTCGTACTGGTTATAGAGATTTAGTTATAGTGTTTATTGAAACAATATTTAAGCCTAAATAATTCAGTATCAAAATAGAGGTATCCCTATTTTTTAAAACATTGAAAAACTACTGCACAAAAAAAATAATGAATGAAAAAAGTAATGCTTCTTCTAGGGAGAATACTTCGAACAACGGAACAACGGATTTCAAAATAGCGGCAGTAGATCAGCTGATTGCCCAATCCCATACTAATTTTTCGGGAGTGATGACGTCACACGATTTACCATATTTCCGGGGGGTCTCGAAAAATTAAAACTTTGACAATTATTTTAACTATTAAAACTAACTCTAAAAACAAAAACAAAAACGCAATTATTTAAGTTAGAAGGTCATTCATTATTCATAAAAAAATAAAAAAATTGGACTGGAGTTCTCTATTAAAAATTAGCAAAAGAATAATATCTGTTGGAGTACTAACCATGCCACTAGTACGAACCACAACAGCACAGCATCACTATATATTCAATATAATTATTTAATAAATTACCCCTTGATATACGATCGGAAGAAAACTACGACAAATATAAAATTTAAAAAAATTAAATACTCTAGTACCACCTCATAACTTTTCTTATTGTTCAGAAATATGTTTTTACCTTATCAATTCTTTGAAACATTTATTAACTGACCTATATTTTTATTACTTTTATCCATATTTTCTCATGAAATCACTAATATTTTTTGTTAAATTACTAATATTTTTTGTTTGAATTTAAACAGATGTAAAGATATTTAGTTGTCCTCTCCTCAACACAAGCAGCTGCTTTATTAGGAGAGTGATTGAAATTTTGATGTTATGTTATGTTGTAAAATTGTAACCTTATTAAATTTTTCAATAATTTTTTTTTTTTAAAAACTGCACGTGAAACTACGTTCTAAAGCGTGTGTTGTTTTTTCGCATCCATATTTTTTTTTTTACATGAGCTCCACCCCAGGAGGCCTTCAGGAAAAAAATTGTCTCAGGGCCTATGTCATCTTTGGGGATGCTGTGTGGAGGGTTTTTTAAAGAAAGAAAGGAGAGGAGAGTTCTGGGAAGGAAAGGAGTTTAGGGATGGGTAGGAATCTGGGGTTCAGTGTGTCCTGATCATCCGCCTCCAAAATCTAGACAAACCTCGCCCCATGAATTTATTTATTTATTTATTTATTTATTTATTTATTTTTCCATGTTCTCCGTAAAACGGTTATTCACCAATACATTATGAAGAAGATTACAAATTAGACAAAAAGTATAGCAAAACACATAAAAAGGTCAGTTTCACTACTTTGTGACATACGTCAAAAGATAATTGTTAAACTGCCTGTAGGTTACGTTAAAAATGTCAATGTTCAATGCAGACTCGTTGAGCAGTTCAGTCGCTCTGTTGACTGGCGCGTTCTGATAGGCAGAAGTCCTCGCTTTTGGAGCATAAAAAAGGGTATGGGACCTTCCACGAGTATACTTGTCTGGGACATATAAGTTAATTTCTTTCAAAATAGGTGGATTATGTATAGTTCCAGAGATTATCTTAAAAAAATGTTTTCCTAAAAATATTTTTCGGCGGGCTTCTAATCGAATAAGGGTGGATACAGGAAAGGATAGTACATATATTCCCTCATATATAGGTAACGCATGAATCTCTTTTGTACTTTTTCTATTTCGAGAATATGGTTTTGCTCAGAAGGGGCCCAAATAATGGAGCTATATTCCAAGATACTGCGAACAAGTGCTTCATACGTTCTTCGGATTGCGATTCCGTTGGTAAATGATCTTGAATTACGAAGAACAAATCCAAGCATTTTGTTGGCACGGGAGACAATATCAGATATATGGGATTTGAAAGAGAGATTTGCTTCAAAAATTACGCCAAGGTCTCGAACCTCATTTTTACGTGTTAATTTATGTTTATTAATGTGGTAGGGGAACAGGAATGTATATTTGGATCTTGTAAATGTAACGACACTGCATTTATGAATGCTGAAGGGTAAGTTGTTCAGTTCCGACCATTTGACAAGAGAATCATGATCGTTCTGCAGAAGAATGAAATCGATGTAACTTTTGATTGCTTTGAAAAGTTTTATATCGTCAGCAAAAAGGAGATATTTTGAGTGGTTTATGGTGTTTCCAATGTCATTGATGAATAAGAGAAAGAGAAGGGGTCCTAGATTCGATCCCTGGGGAATCCGGGTACCCCTGCTAAATCATCAAACATAGCAAACCACTTGGGTTGATCTATGGCGGAAGTGTTGGTTACACGGTTATCGGGGCGGCGGTACTCATTCCCGCCTCCCAAATTGTGAGGCGGGAATGCTAATGCTAATGAGTCTCACTAATAATGTTTTTGAATATCGTACTTGGAAAAATAAATATTTCCAAAATGTAATTTAACTAAAGTATGACTCTTTTATATAATTTTCAAGAAATTTGAAAGTAGATAATAGATGTAGCAGATACCTATGGCCCTTTTTTACATTAACTTCACACGGGAGGCGGCCCTGAGGAGAATAATTTCCCAATAATTTAATAATCACAATTTAATTTCAGGGCCTAGGTCATCTTTAGGAATGTCGTATGGAGGGTCTTTTAAAGGAAAGCAAGTTTTGGGAAAGAAAAGGTATGAAGGGTGGGTACGTGGGTAGGAACCTGGGGTTTAGTGTGTCCAGGTCTCAGTGGGACCAGGTCTCAGTGTGTCCAGGTCGTCTGCCGCCAACACCAAGACAAAGCTTGCTCCATGAACCCGGGCACCCCTGTTAAGAGCGTTTAACCAGCCAGCGGCCGAAAATCCACATTTCGTCGAAAGTTGTTGTTACGATCGTGCAGGGCGGTTACAATGAGAAAGATTAATTATTCTCCGTATCAGCTTTTTAAAATTATAACTCATCGATTTTATTTCTTTCCAAATTTGCTTTAATTTATACCCATATCCAAAAATGCTGAAAGGCGTGATGATATAACTATTAAAATAATGTACTTTTTGTAATTATTTTTTGATTATAAGTATTAATCATTTTTCAATAATGTCTAAGTTAAATAAGATTGTTAAAAAAATCTCAAATATATTAGTTTGTAAGTGCGCAAATAAATACAAAAACGGACCAATTTTCGTCAAGAAACACATGTACGTATATATTTTTTAATGATTTTATTTAAACTAAAATTAAAATTCTAAAACATGCGATACCCAGATAATGTATTGATTTATTTTACTGCATGGTTATATGATTTGAAATGGGTGTGGTGTAATACAAAATCTTTTTTGAAAATTTAACAAATCTGCCAACGACCTATGACCTATATAAACTTATTATACTAAAATTAAACTTTCTTTCTCAAAATTTAAAACATGCGAATACTAGATAAAAGAACAATCTGTCGAAATCCATATATAACTTTTTATGGAAAAGAATCAATACGTCTAAAATCTGATTTAAAAATGAGATATTTCTGGTTTTCTTTGGTAATACCCTCTTACGACACCAAACTACTTAAGGTGACCTACGGCAGAGGTGTTGGTTATCTAATAAATGGTTCCTGTGGAGGCGGTACCCATTCCCGCCTCCCATATTTGGACCCCTTAACCGCAGAAAATCGATGATCGGTATAATTAATAACTGCCATTAACTGTAAAATATGGAGTTCCTTAATGATCGATATTACGACTACTACTGTTTTAAATATACCCAATATTTGTTATTACATTATACGGGTAAATATACAAAAACGGGCTTTGAAGCAAAGAATGGACGGTTACCTCGAGAGTGTTTTCTCTTGGGGTGAGAATAACCCCGTCGAATTTAATGTTTCAAAGACCCAATGAAATGAAAATCTAGTCTCCTTCAAACGGAAGCAATCTTCCGAACAGGACCTCCATCGGTATGCTTGGTACTCTAAGTGACCAGCTCAGGTACGGGGGCTCCATCGAAACCAGAGTTAAGTTAACCTATCAGAAACAGGGCGTACTGTACAGGGCCGCAGATACTTTAATAGTACACAACTGCTAACCCTGTACAAATCTCAAGTGCGCCCCACGTTTGAATTTGACAGCCACCTCTGGTATGGAACTCCAAAATACCTTTAAAAAAACCCTTGACTCTGTGCAGAAACGGGCGGTCCGTTTGATAGATTCTCCCATCTTAACAGACGGACTGCAATCTTTAGAGCATAGGCGTCAGGTGGGAATGCTGTCCTTGTTCTACTGGCATTACAATGGAAGATGCTCCGAGCAACTAGCATCATTGATCCCTTCGGCACCGGTGCATAGTCGGGAAACACGCCAAACGCGTGCCCAACATTTGTACACGGTTGACATTAGTCACATGAGAACGGGTCGTTTCTATGACTCATTCTTGAGTTCAACGGCTCGGCTGTGGAACGATTTGCCGGCCTCTGTGTTTCCTCCTTCCCACAACATGGGTCTCTTCAAAACCCGTGTTCACTCCTTCCTTTCCTCAAGAAGACCCTCCGCACAGCATCTTCGAAGGTGACATAGACCCTGAGGGAAATTATTTTCCTCGGGGCCTCCTGTGTGGAGTTAATGTAAAAAAAAATGTTTGGAAACATGAAAAGTTTTAAAGTTGCTCTTTAAACACATTTCGATCGTCCAGTTGATAAGTCGGACATCTCCAAATTTTTGTTTTGAGAAAATGAAAACTCAGAAAACATCAACATTTTTTTTTAAATCTTTTCAGAACTTATTTTGGTGGCAACTTTGGCATTTTTGTGCGATAATATGTAGTGATGTAGAAAAATAAATAAAAAAATTATGAATGTCATAAAAAAACATGTCTTTGGGTAGAAATTTTAATTTATGAACGACAATTTGTGTTAAAAACGTATATATGTAGGTCGTTAGTTATTTGAATTTATACACATAATATAACTTTATATTTATTTAATAAATAGAGCCAAATTATTTCTTGAAATAAATACCATTAACTCCCAAATGCCTCTAAAATCATGAAAATTTTTATTTATTTTTGTTGGATGATTTAGGAAACCGATTAAATGATTGAAATGTAATATACATATTATTGTGTGGTGGAGAAAAAATCTAAATCGAGTTGTGTAAATAGCTTATTTTGGCCAAAAATAATGAGATATACGTGCATGTAATAAACGGTTCCATGCCAAGTCAGAATGAAACCAACTCAGAAACACCTCAGAAAGGTCATTATAAGCTATGAAAAAATAATTTTCAAATAGCCGGTAACCCTAACCTAACTTAACCTATTTAACCAATTTAAAAAAATATATTATCATCACTCTTAATGACCTTTCTGAGGCGCTTCTGATTTGGTTTCATTCTGAGTTGTCTGGTCACCGTAATAAACGTAATATGTGTATATAAATATAATTTCAAAGTTTAAATATAAAATACACTATTTGCTGCAATGTGTAGAAAGGTTTGTGAAGAGCGTAGACCCGAGCAGATCCCAGGGGCACAGCGAGCAGAAGGGATTCACCTGTAATACAATTATGCCGTGAAACTGTCCCGAAACGACACCCGCGAGGCAACTTGCCGCCCCCGCCTAGACCCATCAGCGGGTAGTGGCCGCTAGGGGTGGGTCGAGGGTCGGGCGGGAACTTGTTGGCGGCCAGTTAGCCTTATGGCCACTGGAGAATACTTGCACAACTTGCACGGATAAATGTCTCGGTTTCTCGGACTGTCTCTTTTTAAAGTTTAAGACAATGCTGCGATGTATGGGTTGGCTTATTCATTGACTATCTATTTATAAAAACAATTAAGTCAAACTGGATGAATCCATCACGTGATGCGAAAATTATAGATGATCACAGTTTTCACTGTGATTATAATATCCTAAAGCTTATTTTTTCTTATGTTTACATTGTAGTTGTACAATTTAATGTATACCTAATAATTAACGCACTTTAGGTTCTTTTTTTATATAATTTATTTTTTATTTTTGATAATATGTTTTACATGGTATTTATGTGATAATTTTACATCTGGTTTTTTTACTACCCTTCCATTTAAAGCATTGCTTGTGTATGGAAGGGGAGTGTACATAAATATTATTAGTTAGTACTTAAATAATTTATGGTACATAAATATATGTGAGCTGCAGTATTTATTTTGATAATATTGTGTATTTAAAAAAAGAAAGAATGTTATGGATTAATTAAGTGACAGTATTTTTTTCTTAAGAATATTTTTAAAATGTCTCTTAACCTGTCAAAGGCCAGGGTTTTTTACCTTACCTTTTTTAAATTACCTTAAGAACAAGAATGGAGGAAGCTATTCTGAGCTTTTCCTTGGTACAGTTTCTTTATACAAAAAAATTTAAATCGCATCCAAATTATTTGAATTAATATTCTTTTTTGAAATTCGAGTTTCGCGTGCGGGCACGTTCCTGGCCTTTCACAGGTTAACAGAGAGCAGTATTCGGATTTTATCATTAATGCTTCTGATTTCTTCTGGTAGACGATTGAAAAAAGTTCTTCCCTGGTAAGTGTAATGATGCTGTGCAAAAGACGTATTTAGTTTTGGGCATAGAAAAACATGTTTAAGTCGAGTTCTGTTTTCATTTAAAAATGAATATTTATCTTTTTCTTTTATAATTTTAATTAATGAATTTTTAATATATATAAGACAATGTGTTGCTCTGTTAACAAAGAAACTACATTTGAAGTTTATTTGTCGATCTTAAAAACATTATAACACTTTAACACTTATTTTTCCGATATCTTGATTAATTGAATGTCTGCTACGTAGCTAATCAAAAACAATAAATCTATTTGTATGTCACCATGACAACACATCAATGAATGACATTTGAAAAGTAATTCATTATTCGAACAGGAAGGAATCCCTATGCGTTTCTAGGTAGGTATTCCTTTACATCTTCCCCCTAGGGTTACAAAATTTCCATGGAGATTTTCGCTTCGTTCAATGCCTTTTTCTTTTTTTCTAAACTTCATTTTCTTCTGGTACGGGGGCAGGAATAAGTTTTGAAATATGGAAAAAATTTGACTCCATCTTTCTGTGCCCTGTATTAATCTTGTATATTGATTGTGATAGTTTATCTTCGATTTTAAATGGACCAATCCTTAACTCATCTAATTTTCTTCTATTTAGTTTGTGACCATTTTCAACATATACCATATCGCCTATTTTAAAATTATGTATTGTTCTTTTTTTAACAATTAACATTTTATTATATTCATGTGAACTAATTGTTCTTTCTAATGCAAATTTTCTGTCTCTAATCCAGTCATCTGTTTCTTTTTTAAATTTAAGTTCATTTGGTACGAATGAAACATCAGTACCATCCAATAGGTATCTCGGTGCAAAGCCTGTTGCCACTCAATAAGTGTTCTGTGTTATTATATCTATCAACACAATTATGAGCAATAGTCGTCCATGCTTTAGTTTTTATATTTTCATTTATCTTGCACCTTATTTTATTAACGAGTGTTTGGTTTAGCCTTTCGTTCAGTCCATTAGAAAACGGTGAATTTACTGCAGTGAAAATTAGTGTGATTGATCTTTCATTTAAAAAAGTTTTAAACTCTTTTGAGTTAATTCCAGGATATTGGTCGGTGAGAACCATGCCAATTTCATTATAATTTGGTACAATATTTATAAGTTTTATAAAGTCCTTTGCACTCTGTGTCTTTGAGGTTAATATATAAGCATATCGAGTAAAATGGTCGACTAAAAGGTGCAAATATTTTTTGGTTGATCGAGAGCCACCAAATCCCCCAATTGTGTCTATTGAGACAATTTCAAGTGGTTTTGTGGCAGGGCCTAAGTACGACATTAAACCACATTTAGCCTGTCCTCTTGTCTTATTTTTTATACATATTTCACATTGTTTGCATAAATCGGTGATATTTCTAGTTAAGTTCTTTGCTGCATAAAGTTTTCCTATTTTCATTTGCATTTGTTTTATACCTACATGACACATATTTTCATGTATTAGTTTTATAAATTTTATACTGAGTTCCTCTGACAGTAGTATTTTTTTTTTGCTTTCTTACCATCTTATAATATATATTGTGTTTATATATTAACTTGTTCTTGTATTTTTTTTATATCCTCATTTTTCTCTTGATCTGTTAATATATCATTCAATGTTACTAAGTTTATTATTTTTAATTGTTCATGTACATCTTTATTATCTTCTAATACTGGGTTTCTGCTTAAGCAATCTGCCTCTAAATTATTCTTTCCTGGTGTATATTTTATTTTGAAATCATATTGTGATAGATAATAGGATAAATCTCCCAACTCTTCGTCCGTTCTAGATTTAATGTTTAAATTTTCCAATGGTTTGTGGTCCGAATATACTGTAAAAGGTTTGCCTATTAGCCAGTACTGCCAGTATCTTATGGCCTCTTTAATAGCTAAGCATTCTAAATATATAGCCTTTTTTTTCTTTTGGGCTTCATTTAATTTTTTAGAGAAATATGCTACAGGTTTTTCCTTTCCGTCTGGTTGAGTTTGCTTTAACACTGCTCCGATACCTTCCAATGATGCATCTGTATATATGTTTATTGATAAGTCTTTATCAAAAATTTCCAAGATTGGTTGTGAACACAATAGTTGTTTAATCTTCTCGAAAGCTTCTTCGCAGTCCATTGGCCATATGAATTTTTGGTGCTTTCTTAGTAAATTATGTAGTGGTTCTAAAATTATTGAACTGTTAGGAATGTACTCGTGGTAGAAATTGATTTTTCCTAGAAGTTGTCTAATATTTTTCTGATTCTTTGTTGTAGGGAAATCTCTTATTGAAATTAAGTTATCTCGCACTGGTCTTACTGTATTATCTTGTATTATATGTCCAAGGTATTTTACCGAATTTGTTGCAAATCGACATTTTGTGAGTTTAAGTCGAAAACCTTCTTTTTCTATCGCCTTTAAAAGCTGTGATAAATGATTTATGTGCTCGGTATAGGTTTCTGAAAATATTAAAATGTCGTCAATGAAATTTACAGCAAAATCTGTTAACTTGTACTTTCTCGGTATGTTGCTTAGTATTCTTTGAAATATGGCTGAAGAAGTTTTTAAACCGAAGGGTAAACATGTCCATTGGTAGTGGCCTTCCTGGGTTACAAAAGCAGTTTTCTTTCTATCTTCAATTCGCAGGGGAATAGACCAGAACGCAGAATTTATATCCAATGTTGAAAAGTACTTACAGTTTCTGGTTTTTGTTACTAAGTCCAATCTTGTTTTTCTATTGTCTTCTTTTTTGAAAGCTAAGGTTACTGGTGCTGCAAAAGGGCTGTATGATTCCTCTATAAGATTTCATTCAAGCAATTTTCTTATTTGATCTTCTATCTCTAACTTATCCTCTATTGAACATCTGTAGGGTCTTTTACTGCAGTATTTGTCCACAAGTAGATCAATGCGTGCTTCATAATCCTTTACTGTTCCAATATCATATTTATCCTTTGCAAAGCTTGATTTATATTTATCAATAAGTTTATTTATTTCAGATTTTTGTTGACTATTTAAATGACTCAGATCCACTGTAAATTCTTTTTCTTTTGTATGTTCCTTAAAGTTTATAAAGTTCAAGTTCTTTTTATCTTCATTTTCATTAGGGTTGTTTTTAAAATGTATTTCCTCTTTTTTCAAGCTTTCTTCAGATTTCTGATCCATTTCCAAATTTTCATTCTGAATCAAATTAAACTCTTTTATAGTATCAAGTCCAATTAGAAAATTGTATTTGAAATCTCTTCCATCTACAATATAAACATCAATTTTCTTCTCTATATTAAATATCTTAATTTTTATTGTTGTTAAGCCTTTTGTCTTTTTTACACCATTAATTCTTAGTAAGTTTGTATTGTTGTGTATATTTTTTCCTTCATCCTTTATTCTTAATAATTTAGAATTTATTAAGGAAACATTAGATCCGGAAACATATATACCAAATATGTCTAATTTTCCTTCTAATGTTAGTTTTACTTTAATTAATGGTGTATTTATTCGTTTTTTGACTCATTATCACTCAATTCAACATCTAATACAGTATTGTTTACTTTCTTATTATAGTTTCTCTTGTTCTCATAGTCATCAATTTGTTTAAACCAGCATTTTTCTTCAGAGTGAAAACGGCTACCTTTATTTAATTTTTCACAATTTTTGCAAGGCTTCATTTTTTCAATTCTTTCTCTATTATGGAATGTATTTCTCTTGAATTTATTACAATTATTTTTATTGACTGTTTGTTCATGTTTACCAATTTCATTGAATAGATTTGCAGTCGATTTTATTGATTCCTTATCCATTTTGTACATTATGTAATCGGGTAGACCCATAACAATAAGATGAATTAATGTCTGAGAGTCAATATTTTTATTTATCTCTAATAACAATCTTTCTTTTTTGTGGCATATTCCCGTAATGAAACTCCTTGAAATTTAAATGCAAATGCATATTTAACTTGTGACCAACCTTTGTTTCCGTATGTTTCACAAAAAATTGTTTTCCATATTGCCCATCCTGCGCTTACTGTACATTTTATTAACATACTAGTGTACCAATCTAGGCACTGTTTTTCAAGTAAATACTTTTTTAAGTCTCAATTTTTTCTGTCTCCTTTAATATCTCGAAACGTGTACATTCATTCTCAAAATCATTGATCCATTGGTTAACATTTGATGTTTTTCCTGAAAACTTCTGGAGTAAAAATCTTTCTGATATTTTTCCTAGATTTTTATTTTCAGTACCTTTACTGATATTATTGTCAGAAAGTTACGTTTCATATGTAATTTCTTCCAGGTATTGGTCACCAAATTGTAAATTCTTACCTTCATCTAAATAAATTTTCCTCAAATCTTCTGTTAACCTGTCATTTGCCAGGAACGCGCCGGCGCGCGAGAATCGAATTTCAAAAATGAATATTAATTCAAATAATTTGGATGAGATTTTAAATTTTATTCCATTAATATATAACATAAAATAAAGCTTAAAATAGCTTCCTCCATTCTTGTTCTTAAGGTAATTTAAAAAAGGTAAGGTAAAAAACCCTGGCCTTTGACAGGTTAAGGGAATCCATATTTTACGTGTTTGGTATCTTTTCTTTAGACAATTCTTTATTTTGGCATACACATCCGTGGTCGTTATGGCGGTGTGTTTGCTTGCATATTTGAAATCATCGGGAATATCAAATATGCGTCCATCAGGGGTCTCGATTGAGGTTATGCAAATTATATTGGTTTTACCATCCGATGCTGCTGACACTGTAAATGTGAATTGTAACTTCTCCATTTCTAACGTCATTGTTTCTCTTCACTAAAAATGTAGTTTTATAAGACAATTTGTCTATTGGTTATACTTCTTTATTGGTAATGACAAAACAAATCATGTGTTGCTCTGTTAACAAAGAAACTACATTTGAAGTTTATTTGTCGATCTTAAAAACATTATAACACTTTAACACTTATTTTTCCGATATCTTGATTAATTGAATGTCTGCTACGTAGCTAATCAAAAACAATAAATCTGTTTGTATGTCACCATGACAACACATCAATGAATGACATTTGAAAAGTAATTCATTATTCGAACTCGAAGGAATCCCTATGCGTTTCTAGGTAGGTATTCCTTTACATATATAAATCTTTAAATGTGGGTACTTGAAATTCTTCAAACAGGCGTTCTGTTGGGTAGTCCAAAGATTTTTTTAAATATAATTTTAATAATTGTTCTTTGTATAATTTATATTGGAAGAAGGTGAAATTTTTTTTTTTTTTTTATTTTTTTTTTTTATTTGAAATATACATACATATAACAGATTTACATAAGGAAAATGTTAGAATAATAAATTCCTATAAACCAAACAGTCCTTTGTATCAGACGATTGCCCATAGATGGCAACACTGTCTATGCTTCGCGTCACTTTCTTGGTCGGCTATACTTTGACAATGTCGTGTAACCAATTCATTATAATAAAACTCACTTATAACATTTAATCCTGGTTTACTTTGCCCTCTATCCTTCAGGTTATGGGCCCAGGATACGCGGGAAGTAAAAGTACGTAAATAGTTTTCAGTGCGGAATGCCAGACGAGAGTGCAACTAAAAACTCGTTTTTATCCACAATGGCGTCGTCTGCAACAAGTGCAGGAATTTCAGTAAATTTTGAGAAACTCAGTGGAATTTCAAATTATGGAAATTGGAAATTCTTAATGCGTATGTACTTGGTGCATGAAGATTTATGGGACTGCATTGAAGAGTCTACAGCGGGTGTCCCAAATGTCACCGATGAACGCAAACAACTGAAAGCGCTCGCAAAAATATGTTTAATGGTGCAGCCATCGTCTTTCTCTCATGTACGGAATGCAGCGACTGGATATGAAGCCTGGCGTAACTTGAAAACGGCGTATGAAGACAAAGGGTTGTGTAGAAGACTCGGACTTTTACGTACATTGTTTGGATTGAAATTGGAACAATTTAAAGATATGAAAGCGTATATCTTGAAGATCACAGACTTGGATCAACAACTACGAGACATAAATGCTCCATTAGACGATGATTTTCTGTCAGTGTTGATGTTAAGTGGTTTACCATCAAACTACGACCCACTTATCATGGCGTTGGAAAATTCGAACTTTAAATTGTGCAGTGAAACCGTTAAAAGTAAATTATTACAAGAAAATCTGCGTAGAGACTTTGACAAGGGCGAAGAAAGTGCAATGTTTACAAACCCGAAAACAAAAGGTGTTAGAATAATAAATTCGTATAAACCAAACAGTCCTTTGTATCAGACGATTGCCCATAGATGGCAACACTATCTATGCTTCGCGTCACCCATCGCTAGTCGGCTGTACTTTGACAATGTCGTGTAACCAATTCATTATAATAAAACTCACTTATAACATTTAATCCTGGTTTATTTTGCTCTCTATCCTTCAGGTTATGGGCCCAGTACGCTTCCGCTGCGACAAACAATCAGCAAATAATCTACCAGGGTCATCAAGTGCTTTATATGTAAAAAGCCTAATCATTATGCTAAAAACTGTCCAACAAAAATAAATAAAAGTGACAAACGGAGTGAAAAATATGAAAAAGCGTGGAACGGAACGTTATTGACGGCATTAGCTGTGGACATTAACTCGGATGTTTGGTATGTCGACTCCGGCGCTACTTGTCATATGACGAACAACAAAAATTTATTACAAAACTACGTTGTGGAAACTCCGCGTTCAGTAACAGTGGCAAATAAACAAAAGATGCACAGTGAAGGACACGGTGATGTGGAATTGTTGTTGAAAGCACACAAAGAAACGACGAAAATAAGTGAGGTTATTTACGTACCGGGATTGTCAACAAACCTTATTTCTGTTGGAAAAATGGCAGCCAAAGGACTTGATGTGCACTTTGACACAGAGAAGTGTAATATTTATTGTGGAAAAGATGTAGTCGCCAGTGCTACGAAGGTCAATGGTGTTTACCAATTGGACACAATGAGTCAGCCGTCAACAAACACGAGTGAGCTGAATGCAGCCTGTCAATCAATGGATTTGGAGGCTCCATTGCGTATGAAGCAGTCCATGGATCATGAAACGGAAGCTGTGAATTTGTGTGAAGCGAAGCCATCCCAAGATTTATGGCATCGCAGACTTGGGCATCTGAATAGGCGTAGTATGGATTTACTTAAAAAAGGTATGGCTAGTGGAATTGATTACACTGATAGCAAACATACTCCCTGTGTAGCATGTCTTGAGGGAAAACAAAGTAGATTGCCATTCCCAAAAAGGTCTTTCAACAGAGCTACTGAGAAGCTAGGCCTCATACATTCCGATTTGTGCGGTCCTATGTCAGTTTCCTCATTTAGTGGCAGTAAATATCTATTAACATTCATAGATGATTTCACAAGAATGACATTTGGTTATTTTCTTAAGAGTAAAGATGAAGTATTGCCGATATTTAAGATTTTCAAAAGTTTTGTAGAAAATCAGACCAATTTAAAAATCAAAGCTCTTCGAACAGACAATGGCCGTGAATATGTTAATAAGCAGTTCCAGATGTTTCTACAAGAACATGGCATCGAGCATCAATTGACCGTCCCATACTCTCCGCAGCAGAATGGAGTAGCAGAACGGGCCAACCGGACAATTGTGGAGGCTGGACGATGCATGCTGCAAGATGCTGGAATGGACCGGAGGTTCTGGGCAGAGGCATTGAATATGGCAATATTTATTAAGAATAAATCACCAAGCAAGGCGGTGAGAGGTACCACACCCGAAGAGAAATGGTCTGGTAAGAAAGTCAATTTATCTGAATTAAGAGTATTTGGCTGTGTTGCTTATGCAATGATCCCGTATGAAAAGCGCAAGAAATTGGATCCAAAGAGTAAAAAATATATCCATGTTGGATATTGTACTGAATCGAAGGGATATCGATTAATTGATCCAGAAAAACCTTCAAAAATTATCAAGTCTAGAGATGTACAGTTTTTTGAAGAGAAAATGTATAAAGATGCGGTAGCTAACGAGGAAAACTGCATTAATGATTTTCAGTTGGAACTTTCTAATAATAATGTAGATGTGAACACTATTGAAAACAATGTTGTTGAGTCTTCAGTTACAGAAGTTATGGAATTGTCTTCATCTAGTTCTTCTGAACCTTACTATGTTGATGACCCTAAAGATATCACCTGGAATCCTGAAATGACTATGGATCAAGCGTCAAGTGATTATGAAGACTATGAAGAATCTTCAAATGCAGTGGTGGCTATGACAGCAGCAAGTCACGGTTACGAACCACAGACAATACACGAGGCGCTGTCGGCACCTGATAAAGAATACTGGAAGGAAGCTATAGCAGATGAGTATAAATCATTTGAAAAGAATAAAGCTTGGAACCTAACATTACTACCAGATGGAAAGAAAGCAGTTAAATGCAAATGGGTTTTCAAGAAGAAACTGGGATCTGAAGGACAACTTCTACGTTATAAAGCTCGTCTTGTTGCCAAAGGATTTACGCAGGAATATGGCATAGACTATTCAGATACTTACGCGCCTGTGATAAGATATTCTACAATACGCAGCTTGCTTGCTCTGGCAGTCAACTTAGATATGAATGTTGATCACATGGATGTGAAGACAGCCTTCTTAAATGGAGAATTAAAGGAGACGGTATACATGGAACAGCCAGATGGATATAAAATAAAGGGTAAGGAAACCCATGTATTTAAACTAAATAAAGCAATATATGGCCTTAAACAAGCATCAAAGGTCTGGTATGACAAGATTGATAATGTTTTGACAGATCTCCAGTTCAGAAAGTCACTTAACGAGCCTTGTGTATACATAAAATCAGATACAAATGGTAATCTGATGATATTAGGGTTGTATGTGGACGATATTTTAATTTTTAGCAAGGATACACCAGATAAAAAGAAGTTGAAGGAGGAACTGATGAGAATATTTGAAATGAAAGATCTTGGTCGGGCTACACATATATTGGGAATGCGATTAAAACGAGAGAAAAATAAAATTATTCTTGATCAAAGAAACTACATACAAACAGTGTTACAACAGTTTAATATGACTGATTGTAAGCCTGTGAATACACCTTTAGAAAGCGGTATGAAGTTTGAAAAAGGGAATCAAGCCGATAATAACAGCAGGTACAGAAGCCTCATTGGATGCATTATGTACATAGCAGTATGCACAAGACCTGATATTGCTCACGCTGCAAGCATATTGAGTCAATTTAATAATTGTCACTCTGAAATTCACTGGAAAGCAGGAAAACGGGTTCTGCGATATTTAAAGGGAACTATGGATCACCACATAGTATATGAAAAATCCACATTGTCAATTACAGGATATGTGGATGCAGATTGGGCGTCGAACCAACTAGACCGACGTTCATACACGGGTTACGTGTTTAAAATAGGTAACTCTGCTGTATCGTGGGAAAGCCGCAAGCAGAGAACGGTCGCACTTTCAACTACTGAAAGTGAATACATGGCTTTATATGAAGGAGCAAAGGAAGCTACATTTATCAGAAATTTCTTACATGAATGTCTAGGTAAATTGTTGCCAGTGACTCTGTTTAACGATAGTCAGTCAGCACAAAAATTATGTAACAGTCAGATTAATCACAGTCGAAGCAAGCATATAGATATTAGACATCATTATGTAAGACAAATTGTAAAGGATAAAATCATTGATTTAGAATATTTGCCTACTGAACATATGCCTGCAGATGTTTTAACCAAACCTTTGTGTAAAGATAAACATTTGAATTGTGTTTCTAATCTTGGTTTACAGACTGTTTAGTTTAAGGACAGGTGTTAGAATAATAAATTCCTATAAACCAAACAGTCCTTTGTATCAGACGATTGCCCATAGATGGCAACACTGTCTATGCTTCGCGTCACTTTCTTGGTCGGCTATACTTTGACAATGTCGTGTAACCAATTCATTATAATAAAACTCACTTATAACATTTAATCCTGGTTTATTTTGCCCTCTATCCTTCAGAAAATATATGGTTCTTAAAAATAATTACAAATAAAGTAATTTCTTGTTAATGAAATTAATATGCGGATTGTATTTTAATTGTACATAAAGCAGTTTTAATAAAATAGGGTGTTAAGGGACGTACTTTAACCAGTGATTCTTGACATTATTTGGAAGAAAAATGTGAAAAAATTGCGTATTAAATTGCAAAAATACGTATTTAAAAAAAAAAACATTTTTGAATTGGCTACTCAGCCGAGTAACTGCCCAACTTCTCACCCTAAACCTAACATCCAATACCTTCCGATTGTTTAATGTTTTTGATAGGAAAAAAAAATTACTTTCACTCAAAGAGTATTTATATTTTTTAATTCAAATAATGTCAGCAATCATTTGTTAAAGTGAATCAAGTACGTCCCTAAACACCCTGTGCAACTTACTATTTGAATCCTTAATATCTCATTTTGATTGTCTGTGATGTGCATTAGATATTCCTACGTCAATTATTAAAGTCAAATTTGCTTTGAATTTAAGTGATACTTAAAAAATTGCAACTGATTTTGTGAAGAATAATTCAGACATGCGATAAAGTAGGTACCTACCTATATTCAGAAAGTATTTTTATTTTCAATAGGCCACTTGCATGGACTTCATAACGACTTGGAAAAAAACGTGTGGATAGATTTTTTTACTAAGATTATGAAAATGTTAGTAAAAATTTTTAGAAAAGTACAGTTTTTTTTTTATTTCTAAATAATTAAATCCATTATTTGGGCTCGTGACGTCACTACATGAAAATGTCCCGTCTCCGAAAATTATCCTATTAATTTTATAAAATTCCAAACTGATTTATTTTTTTTATATGGCATCACTTTGATTTCAGGTGAATTTTTGAATTTGACATTTAACGATCACTAGATTTAATGTTTGTTCTCTGCGAACGTATCATTTGGTTTGATTTTTTGACAGATGTAATGAAGAGAACCCCGTACATTTTACGTTGTCCGTACGTGTTTTAGAGATATAATGATAATGGTGCGGATTTTAACAAAATCAAATTTTATAATATTCTTATTATTATTATAATTTACAAGTACAAGTATATTACATTTGATTTAGTAATATAGACGTAGAACATTAAAATGATTTATGATCAATAAGATGGATCAAGGAAAAAAATATTTATGAGATTTAATATTTTTGGTATGCCTCGTTAGTCTTCTGTGCCATTTGTGTGGAAAACGTTCTTTTTTTAAATGATTTTCGGCTATGTAATTATCGTTTTTTCGCACCTATAAAATTATCTCCCGTCTTTCCGGTTTATAAAAAATGGTCTGATTTTTCGGATTGAAATTTTCGTAAAATCGCCAGGTTTTCAAAAATACGATTAAAAAAAATACAGGACGTCTTAGAATATTTGCCTAAATCGGAAAAAAATTTTAAAAAATGTGATGCAAGTGGCCTATTATCTAAGTAATAATTCTGCTTTGAAATGTGTAATTCATTTGTTTAAATTTTTGACAGATTTCGTGATTTTAAAGTTTACGATTTGTCATCACAAAAAAATATATTGTTACGCGAGAAAATTGACATTATGTTTTTGAAAGGCAATGATCATATAATTTTCAACAAATTCAATCAACATTTCAAAAAATTTCAACATTAAAATACAATTTAATTTTTTTATAATAAAAGACTGAAAATAGACGTAAAAAGACTAAATTCTGATTGTGAAGCTCCGAAACTTTTGACCATTCTTCAAGCTCTGCAAATTTGCTTTGTCCGCATAACCTTTCTTATAACGTATAACCCAAGTCTACAAGGCTATTATGTAGAATACTTATAAATGATGAATAAAAGGCTTTTATTAGCCGTTAAAAACACATCGTTCTTCTAAATGGTCAATACCGCATCGAATAAATCTACATGGAGAGAGAGAAATCACTTTGCCAAAAGGGGCTACAGGGGGAGGTTAACCTATCCCCCACCCTACACTTAACCCCTGTATTTTAGTAGCTAGTCATGTTTCTCGCAGCGTGAATACGAATGCTTGCTTCCACTAACCAAATTCTCAGGCATTAAAATAAATAATTTAAGTTTAAACACTTTTAATTGGTTGTAAACACTTTACCTGTAGGCCTGATCGCTGAATTGTACTAGGGAAACCTTTTCCAAAGAAGCCAATCGATAAAATTTGGCAAAAATTGTTTTAGCAATATACTCGTACATCATAATACTATCGTAATAGCACGTGGATGAGTTTGTGTATCTGGGTAGTATATTTGCGAGAGATGGGAAGGCTGATAGAGATATTGAAAGAAGAGTAAATGCAGGTAACTCCATTAATGGAGGACTGAATGCCGTTGGCGAAAAAAAAACTGTCAAAAGAAGCGAAGCTAGCAGTCCACAATGGAGTACTGGTACCTACCCTGATGTATGTCAGTGAGGCATGGATCTGGCAGAGGAAGAATGAAAGTAAACTGAATGCTATTGAAATGAGATCGCTGTGGCTTATGTGTGGTAAAACCGTGTATTGTAATGTGAGAAATGTGGATATCCGCATAAAATTTAAGGCTGATGTAAGCATAATGAGTAAGATTAAGAAAGGGACCCTCAGATGGTTTGAGCATGTAGAGAGAATAAAAGAAGAAAATAGTGTGAGAAGAATATATGACGCAAATATGAATGGAAGAAGAAGTCGGGGACGCCCGAGGAAGACTAGGCACGATCAAGTGAATCAGATACTTGAGTCGGGCCATGTCAAAAGTCAGAATAATAGAAGAGTATGTATAAGACGATGTATGAATGTGAATGAGGCAAGAAGTGTGTGCCAAGACCGAGTTGTTTGGCGGTCCGTCCTCTCTGCCTACCCCTGCGGGGAAAAGGCGTGATGGTTAGTTAGTTAGTTTCTCGTACATCATTTGCTTTTCGGGAGGCGGGTACAAGTGCCGCAGCCCCGGGAACCATTCTTTGGTCACTCCATGTGGTTCGCTACGTTTGGTGACATTACAGGGGTGTCCGGATCCATGGGATGATGTTTGTTCTGGTCTTGGTGGTGGATGCGTCTGCCTATCAGCTACACGGCGGGCTGAATTGGGAGTTTTAGGGAGAAGCTTTGACCAATCTAGCCGGAATCCGTAAGGAGGTTGAGTCCAGTTTAATATTCATTGTAATATTTAAAATAGCTTAATAAATCAACTAATAATTACAAGAACCTCTATTATATTTACCAAGATCCCAAACTCTCCACCTATTTAAGGCTCCAAAGACTAAGATGGGCTTGACATGTGCACCGAATGCCAAGTACACGAGTACCGAAGAAGGTTCTAACAGGACACCCGAAAGGCGTGACAGACTTAGGCTGAGGTGGGAGGATGATCTCAGGAATGATGGAAGAGGACAAATCCATATCGGAGATTGGAAGACAAAGGCCGAGGACAGAGGGCGGTGTGGGCTTATTTTGACGAAGTCGAAGAAGAAGAAGAATCGCACGAACCTCAAACTTATTTGGAAGTTACCCACACATCTACAGTTATATTAACCATTGGAAATTAACAGATACAAAAAACTTCTATTATATTTTTTGGTTTGGAAATTCTGAAATTCAAACCAAGTATTAATCAAAAATAAAATATATTTCTTTCAGCAAGATTTGTTGCAGTGTGGAAATAGTAAGTTCAAAACATATTTAATTCCAAAAAGAAACTTTATGGATCCTACAGATAATACCAAACATTTTCGCCTTTGTGCTCTTTAGAACTGATAAAAGCATGAATTTTCTACTTCTAGTACTTCGGTATACTGTCAAATTCGGACTGGTTGAACTCTGGAACTAGTGTTGAAAGCTCGAATTAGCTCGGCCGAATTATGTGAAACAAAAAACATCATTCATATTCGGCAGTCATGATTTTAAGCATGACGGATAGCATCAACTTTTCGCTATGGTGAATGATGATATAACATCGCAACGTTGTTAGCATTTTTTTTTGACTCGCTAACAGATACAACACATAATTATTACGGTTATTTAAATTTTAAATATGGTTAATGATGTTTCTTATTATACGTGAGCACCATTCCTCTCAACTCTCTTACAATACGTAATAACAAATTAAATTACAAGTACTTACTTACATTAAACAAGGAGGATCAAAATCAAAATCATAATCAAAATATTAGTTAATACGTTTATACAGTATCATTGAATAAAAAGATAACGCTAATAATTTAAACAAAAATATGAAAGAGAACAAGACGCAGAAAAATATAAAGAAAACGCTTTCAACTGGTTATAGATTTTACGTACAGGTATATTCATATACACACATATACATGACATGCATGTATATGCATAAGTGTTTACACTGTACGCATATATTCGCTTCTATGTACACGCACACATACACATATACACCAGTGGCTGTCGGTGACTTTTTGTAAAAGTAAATCTGGAGTATATACCTTAATATCAAATATGAAAGTCTATGTACTAGCCCACTAACAAGATGCAATTATCGACAAAAATAATCTGTCAAATTAGCTTCGATTATCTTTCAAAAATTGATTTCGTGATTTGGAAAAAAAATAAAACAAAGGATCCATATATTATATTTTGTAGCAAACTTAATTTTATTGTTCCATAACTGCTCTACAAAGAACGCAAAAAAAAAATTTGAAACATATGTGATGTGTTTGTTAAAAATATGAAAATGGAAAATAACACTTTTTCTGGATAAAATCAGTATTCTTGTTGACTTACCTACTTGTATTCATAAACTTGATTTTTTGTCAGTTTTGTAAGCTATACGCATTTTAAAAACAAAATAATGTTAAAAGGTTAAATTAATGAAAAATAAATTAATTAAAATAATTTATTTTTTTAAGTTTTAGGTTTGTTTTCTGATTTTTCATGCATTTTGGCGGGCATAACCATTTTTAAAAAATAAATTTAATTGCAGTTCTCATTTGCTTTGTAAGACGCAACTTCTGAAACCCCGGGCGTTTCTGAATTCAAAAGTTGAAATAATTGCCACACCCTAATCCACAGTATGTATGGACGGACCGCGCCTGTTTACACGTATTATAGAGTCAATGCATAAGTAGGTGAATGAATAATTACAAAGTAACTCTCTCTGGTGGACGTGCACTGCTCATCATATGCAGACTTCAAAAGAACCGCCCAAGACAGGGAAGAGTGGAAGAGACGAATAGAGGAAATTGCTGCAAACCAATCCCAGGATTGAAACCAGAGATAGAGAACTCTAAGTGAGGAGATCGTCAAATTAAGTTCCTTCTGAAGGAAGGGATCGCATTTAAAAAATATCCGAGTCTTGACGAATGCAGTACTTATTATATAATCGAGCATCTTAGACGTTGGTTTGAAAAAACATGGAAAAGAAATGGATTCGCTCTTCTGATTCCGTCGCCTCATTTCGAAAGCATAAAATATCAAGGAAGACAAATTTGATCCTTGCAAACCAACACCGGATAAAAAACAATGCTTCTTGTGATCTTTTGACTGTGAAATATTGCATTTTATTTTTGATGAATGTTTTCATAACCCAATTTATTGAACCAATAATTTTTGTTTCACTGGCAACTCCAGTACTGAGGATTGAGGATTAAAAGTTATCCATGAAAATGCCAACTTCCCGCGTACCTAATAGGTATTCCTCAATGAGCCACGGAATACCGCACAAGAGTCCTAACTGCTCCCGTCTGGAGTCAGTGAGACTATGGCATCCCCAATTGGGGATGGGGAATTGAGGATGAAAGTGGTGAGGAGGGGTAGAAGATGGGGAAGAGCAAGGTAGAAAAGTACCAGATGATTCAAATCTGGTCACCAAATACGTCAAAAGCCTACGTTTCAATTCTGAACGATGGTCTCACACCAGGGCAATACTGATCCAACCAGGAATGTGCCGCAAATTTACTATGTGTTATTGAATACAAAAAATTGTGAAATTACCCAAATCAAACAAATAAGTTTTATTTATTTTTAATTTTTAACTTTATGATATCTTTTTCTGATTTTTCTGTCTGAAGATTTTCGATTGAGTTTCGCTAATATTGTCTTCATTTAATTAAATATTTATTAAATAAGTTTTACTTGAGCGCCTCGGGATGCGTATTTCCAAAACCTATACCGGTTCAGTCGCGGTAGCGACAGTTTACATTTTAAATAAACCTCTATATTGGTTATTTTTATCACTTTGCAAAAACAAAAATTGTTCGTAAATGTACATAACATAATCTTTCCAATGTGTATATTAGAAATTAATAATTTTATTTCTAAATATTTAAATTTTAATATTATTCCCATATATATTTGACGACCTCCGTAGTCCAGTGGGTAAGACTCTTGACTCGCAGTCCGGAGGTCGCGGGTTCGAACCCGGCATGCGCAAATAAATTTTATTTGATTAATTTGTGTTATTTCACAATTAATTCATTTAAAATAATATAAAGTATATTTGCGGCATGTTCCAGAGTGGAAGATACTATCAGTATCGCCCTGGTGTAAGACCACCATTCAGAATTGAAACGTTGCTTGAAAATGGCTTTAGCCGTGTTTGGTGACCAGATCTGAATAGCCAGGTACTTCCCAACCTTCCACTCCCCCACCTCCTTTCCCTCCCCACTACCTTCAGCCTCACAACATACCCCAATTGGGGATGCCATAGTCTCACTGGCTCCAGACGGGAGCAGTTGAGATTCTTGTGCGATATTCACTGTAAAAAAAAAATATATATATATATATATATATATGTTGTAAATACACCTTTAAATTGGTTATTCGCTTAGCAAAAACATAAATCGTTCTAAAATCTAGATAAAATGATCTTTTTAGTGTATATATAGGAAATTAAGAATTTTATTTCTAAATATTTAAATTTTGATATTGAAAATGTAAATTTAAATATTTCAGTTCAGTCACGCTTCTTTTGGAGATACGCCCCCGGGGATATGAACCCGTGATTTTCGGATTGCTAGTCGATAGCCTAACCCCACGGAAACCGTCGAAGAGTAGTGGTTAAATTTTTGAAAAATATTAAGTAATTTAGTTGTAATATATTAAAATTGCATTTATTAAAGTTAGAAGTCTTACATCCAAGTCCCAACGGGGACAAGTTTGGTAGGAATAAGGCCAACCTCGTGTTAATTATTACACGTGGAAGGTTCCGCAATTCAACCGAAGCTTTTACTTAATCGCTATTTCTCAACTTGTTTTGACCTTGAATGTCTAATTACCAATTTACAGACCTCACCCCTCGTGTCATTTGTTTTGTAGCGGACATTAAACTAATCCTAAATTTTAATTTAAAATTGCACTCTGAAACATTGTAAAAAACAAAATCAAAATATCATATTATTTACCACAATTATTTTTCTTTTTAAAATACAGACAATATATATAATGCACACTTTTTTGCTCGGAAAAACATACTAACAATGGCGTGCACTCCATAGATGCCTTCTGTAAGCAATTTTACCATTGTAAAATATTTCCACCAACCTAATAAATATCTGCTCTTCCGTGGTAACCGTCCTTGGCTAAATAAAAATACTATCCTCTCCGTGTAGTATTTTTGACTACGAGTTTATCAAATAGAATAAATCACTCAAAATGAACTCTACGTAACCAATTTCCAAGACCACCAAAATATTCAATTAATTTTCAAAGGAAAAGACGAAAACCAAACTCTGTTTCTAAATCTTGCATGCCACTTACTTGTATAAAATTATTGTAATAATTGATTTACCTAGTGTTTCTGCCTTATAACACTTTTTATACATAACACTTTTTCTCTCTTTGTAAGTATTTGTCTTATTTTCTGTATCAGTAAGTGGCAGATACTCTAGTATCGCCTCGTCGAAAGACTACTTTGGCATCGAAACGTTGCATAGTTTTAGTGAACACAATAGCCCGGCATTTCCCATTCCTCGTTTTCCACATTTCCTTCCCCTTCAACCTCCCTTTAAATTCACAACCACCCCATGTGGAGATATCGTAGTCCTACTGTTGTAACGCTTTATAAACAGTACAACATTCTAATATGACATTAAGAGTTGTTAAGAGTTTTCTCGAAAACGAAATGTAGAGATCTTAGTGTTTACCTTGATAGCAAACTTATATTTATTTATTTATTTATTTATTTATTAACGTCCTTTTTCGGGGCTTTTACATTACATATGAATAATAAGAAAATACAAAGCATTCAATGTACATAACTGAACTGTTTCAGTAACAATATTTTATATTTGTTTAAACATAAATTGAAGATGTCCACTGACTTGGTATAATTGTTTCCCTCCATTAGTATTCTGGGCAAAGAAGAATACATATGGTAGTTAGTTCCAGAATTTCTACACTGAAATAAATCTTGACTTCTAGTATTACGTTGTGGAATCCGGAAGCTTATCAATTCTAGCAATACCGGACTATCAACTAAATCATTTAGAATTTTATATAGAAATACCAAGTCAGAGAAAATTCTTCTGTCGGACAATTTGAGCATATTCAAATCATTTAAAATAGTGTTGTAGTTCAACATATTAGCTGGAATACCCATTTTAAAATTTAGAAAACGTAAGAATTTGTTTTGAATTCTTTCAATAGCTTGAACATGTATACTATAATGTGGATTCCAGACGGGAGAATTGTACTCAAGTTGACTTCTAACATAGGCAAAATATAACAGTTTAATACACTTTATATTGTTAAAATTTCTAGGAAGCCTAGTTATAAATCCCAACATTTTTAAGCCCTTATTAGAGATTTCTGTTATGTGGTTAACAAATGAAAGATTTGATTGAAAAGTGATGCCTAAGTCTTTAATTTGTGTTAATGTCTGAAGGGCATTGTTATCAATGTTGTAATTGTAAATCACTGGATTTTTTATTCGAAAAAATCTAACTATTTGACATTTTGAGATATTTAGGTAAAGTCTATTTTCATTACACCAAATTAATAATTTATTGATATTATCTTGAAGAATGTTGCAATGGTGAATATTTTGAATAATTCTAAAAATTTTGAGGTCATCAGCAAAAAGTAAAATGATTACATCATGAAATATTTTTGTCAGATCATTTATAAACAAGATAAATAAGATTGGACCAAGGTGTGAACCCTGTGGAACTCCACTTGTTGCATAAATTATTTCCGACAGAGAGGATTTTATTCTAACAATTTGTTGTCTTCCAGTAAGATAGCTTTCAAACCAGGCTAATATATTGCCACGTATACCAAGTTTTTCTAATTTCCAAATGAGAATTTTATGAGAAACTGTGTCAAAGGCTTTACTAAAATCAGTATAAATAGAGTCTACTTGTTTTTTTTCTTTGAAAGCATTGGTTATAAAATTTTCATAAATAATTAAGTTGGACAAAGTACTTCTACCTGGCATAAATCCAAACTGGTGAGGTGATATTATAGGTTTTATTTGTGATAAAAGTTTGTCAAGTATCAGACTTTCAAAGAGTTTCGGTATGGTGGATTGAATGCATATTGGTCTGTAATTACAAACATCACTTTTATCACCTTTTTTGAAAATTGGAGTTAAATAACTAATTTTCCACCTATCGGGAAAAATTCCACTGGATAAAGATAGGTTAAAAAGTTTGGTTAATGGAAGAGCAATTACTTTGATACATTCTTTGATAAATATTGTTGGGATATTATCTGGCCCAGCAGATTTGTGGATATCTAAGGATTTCACTTTAGTAATTACATCAGAGATACTTATGGTACACTGTGAAATATCAAGAGTTTCATCTAGAGTTGTTGTTGGATTAGGAGCATTATTTGAGTCTGTTGTATAAACACTTTTAAAAAATTTTGCAAATAAGTTAACAATACCATTAGTATTATTGCTGTGGCTGCCATTTAGGTGCATAATGCTCGGGAAATCAGAATCATCTTCTTTAAGAGATTTCGAGTAATTCCAAAAATAACTAACATTATTTATTATGGAATTTTGAATTTCATTTATATAGTTACGGTAGCAGGTCATAGACATTTTTTTACACGAAGTTCTTAAATCTTTAAATTCAATGTAATCAGAATATTTTTGAAATAATTTATATTCTTTATGTTTAAGTTTTTTGGTGACAAGTAGATTTATAAGTTCTTTGGAGTACCATTTTGGATAGGTATTTGGCTTACATTTCATGGTTGGTATATACATGCTAATAGCATTTTCCAAAACAGAATAAAATTTATTGGTAGCTGTGTTGATATCATCATATTGCACAGATGACCAATCAAAAGAGACAAGATAATTACAAATTTGCTCATAATCAGTTCTGAAAAAATTTTTGTAACTGAAAGACAGTTTACAAGTATTAACATGTACATTAGAAATAATAACTTCCAGTGGAGGATGATAAGTGTCAATTGGCACCAGCGGCTCACTACATTCTTCAATTACTAGTGACTCTAAATTAGAAAAACATAAGTCTAGAGTACGATTATTATATTATTAATAAGCACATCGACTCAATCGTTCACATGTTATATAAAATGCTTGGTTTTGTTCTTCGCATAAGTAAATAAGTAAGTAGGCTTTGGAAAAATCACAAGTAGAGTGCCACAGGGCTCGATTCTAGGACCACTATTTTTCTTACTATACATCAATGATATAACTAAATGCGGCATCTTGGGAAAACTTCAACTTTACGCTGATGATACTGTGATTTACTATCGTTGTAAAATTCTGAGGGAACTTGAATCTCTAATGAATAAAAATCTCGCAAAGCTAGCTAAATGGCTGCGGATGAATAAATTAAGCCTCAATGCCGAAAAAACCCACTACCTCACTTTCGGTAAAAAAGATTACATAAACATGAATATTACTCTTGGAAATGAAAAGCTCCAAACCTAACCTATCGTGGAACTCCCATGTTGCATATGTTAAATCCAAAATTTCTCCGATAACTGGTGTACTCTATCGAATTCAAGCTCCCCACAGCTCTACTGCGTGCCACATATTATGCTCTGATCCACTCTCACCTAAGTTATCTGGTTAGTATCTGGGGCACCATTACTAAGAAACAAATATCCGAAATACAAGTAATCCAAAATAGAGCAATAAGAAATATATACCATCTACCATGAGATACACATGTCAAAGACATATACTCACTGACACAAATTCTTCCCTTTACCATTCTGCCAAAATATAGCATCACCACTGCCATCCTACAAATAATTCGACACTCCTCACACACCAACACTAAACCAGCCTTTAATTCCGATATACACCAGCACAAAACACGATCACAAAATCAAATACACCTATCGTCATCTACTCACACAACTTTTGGCATTAACTCCTTACAATACATCGCACATACGCAATACAACGCATTACCTAATGTCCTAAAACTACCAGAATCAAACAAAAAAATATTGGCAAAGGCTCTAAAAGGATATTTTCTCAGCAACTTTATTAACCAGTGACGAATTTAGCTGTCTTCCTTTGTAACTCTTGTATATTCTTCAATTATCTGTATCAAGTGTGTCTAGTCCATTTAAAAATCTATTTATTGTTCATTGATTTCCGTGTTCTTATGTAAAAATAATTTTCCTTTAGATGTATAATGTTGTCCTTCCCGAAATGAGTTTCATTAAACTCATTGGGAGTAATGTATTATAAATTTTATGTAATAATTTTGTAATATATTATCTCTAATAAATAAATAAATAAAAATGTTTAATAACCCGCGTACAGTAATAATGTTACATTTTGCATTAGTCAGAAGTACGCGGGAATATGCTTCGCCAATTTGGAACTCGCAAAACAAAGTATACATAGATAGCATAGAACATATTCAAAACAAATGTATAAAATATCTTACCTTCAAATTCAACAATAACTTTGAATGCACATTTCAAACTTTGCAACAAAGGCGAGCAATAGCTGATATGACATTTATACACAAAATTTTAAATAATAACATTGACCGTACCGAACTTCTTTCCCTGTTTAATTTTAACACACCATTAAGACGTACACGCCATACAGAACTATTCCACACGCTTAATTATAAGACAAATGCAGCATCTAATTCGCCAATCAATCGTGCTCTTCATACGTTAACATTGTTGGTCTAAATTCTAACATCGACATTTTCTCCGATTCACTGCCCAAATTTAAAAAGTGCATCATGTCAATATTATAATTTGTTCAATGCTCGTACATACATACATACACACATACTCACACACACACACACACACACCCTCCCTCACACACCCTTACACCCTCACACCCTTACACACACCCTCACATACACACCCTTTAACAAAATTAAATAATTGATACCTTACTTTTTACGTTTTTTTTTATTTGAAATTCAAAAGAATGTAATACGTAGATATATGTGTATATCCGAACATGTGCGAATATATATTATTTTTCCACTTTACGTCTGGTGTTTTTTCAATTTTTTTGTTGTTGTTGTTTTATAAATATTTATTTTAAATATTTTTAAATAGCCATAAAACTAGCACACTATATTTTACTATTTTTTTGTGAATATTGTCACTTTACTTTTATCTTACTTTTACTTGTTTTTTTATAAATGTATATATTATTTCTCGATCCTACATCAGGTGTTTTTCAGTTTTCATCATTATTATTTTTTTTTTCTACTTTCATTGTTTTTTAACTTATCTTATCTGTATCTTTTATGTATCACCCAGTATTAGACAGTACACATAGACTATGTTTAGATTGTTTATCTAGTTCCTATCTCTGTAATATTAGGCAAAAAAAGTTGATAATTATTGACTCTTTATTTATTATGTAGGCATGATGTGAACATTTGTTATTGAGTTGTAACCTAATTATTTTAATTTATGGTTTTCTATAATGCATGTAATTTTAATAACCTGTTAATGTTCCTAATAAAATAAAAAATAAAAAATAAAAAACACACACACACCTTCTCACTACATACATCACCCGGCAATTACTTAATACGCATTCCATAAATAAGACACCAGAATGAAATATATAATAGGTACCCACCATGTAGGTAATATACTTATTAATTGTAAATTTTTTAACCAAATTATCTAATGTACTGTTTTTTTGTGAATATAATAAATAAATAAATAAATAAGAGTTTAAATAAAAGAATTGTGGCAAAATAATTTAACTATATTATTCAATAAAAAAATGTAAAAAAAACCAGAACATGGACTCTAATACCATAAATAAAATAATATTATTCTAATATTTTAATTTCAGGGTCGTGTTTAGCCTAAAAGAAACTAAATAGTTTAAATTATTTGAAGCGAATAAAATCTATCAATAGCTTGTCGTGTTTAAAATAGAATCAAATGTTTTTAAAAAAGATCACCAAGATGTGAAAATTATTACAAGGGCGCCAGTTCAAATTGAGCAGACTATTAAATTGTAAATCAACATTAATTTATTAAACTCAAAAGTAAACGAAGTATTAGCTCACAAGTCAACAGAGATCCACCGTAGTATGTCCTCCCTCATCAAAACAATCGTCCAGACTCCATTACTTTCTATTCGGAACTGTTTTGAAAAATTAGCTTGCCGATAGTATATTTTATGCAACGGAAGAATGTAGAATTACATTTGTTCTAATTTTGTATTTCCATATAGGAATAAAAAATCAATTCGAATTAAGGTTAAACGTCACGTACGTAATAATCTACGCATTCACAGATGGCGCCTATTAAATTATTTTTGATTTTTAATATTTTTGCACGTTAGGCTTTAAAGTAATAAGGTAAATTAATTGTTTGCGCCCGTACATATTTAATATGAATATAAATAAATAGTTTTGTCCATAAACAAACCCAAATCTTTCAAGAAAGGCTGAAAAATTCAAATTTGTATCGGTGACTCAATCCAATAATGTATTTTTCAGCCGTTCTTGAAAGATTTGGGTTTGTTTACGGACAAAACTATTTATTTATGTTCATATTGCGTAGGTATGGGCGCGAACGATTAATTCATCTTAATATTTTAAAGCATAACTTGTAAAAAGCATTTTTCACTAAAATAACTATACTTGCGCCATCTATGAAAGAGGAGATTATGAATTCTTTTGAGAATCACCTTAATGTGTAGCAACCGACTTAATGACTGGGTGCTTGCTTAGCATTATAATTTCAAACTATTACACGGTATCCAGGCAATTGGGAATGCTTTACCCTGTTCATATATTTTTTTAATGTGACAAGTGTATTTAAATAAGTAATGCTATGCCATCTGCTGAACTTTGTAAAGTGGTTATTTAAGAAGTCACAACCATTCGCCAACAATGTAAGTTTAGACCAAGTTGCAACACGCTTGTACAACTTACTTCAAGTGAAACAAAGCTTCGTGTACGTGTTGGTCAAGATGTGCCGTTCATAGTAAGCGATATTTAATGACAGCTTTTAGAAAAGCAAGTAACAACTTTTAACTTATATTATTTATAAAGGAAATTAAATTATTTCACTCCTATGTATAGTATGTTGTACAATCACATCAATATAACAATTACAAAATTAAAACTCTATATTTTGGGTAGATTACGATCAACTTACTATTTGCTGGACGGAAAACCTTCGATCTGGACGAAAACAGCAAGATATGCTAAGATAGCCTCTGGATAATTTGAGTTATTTCAGAGGATACAATAAAGCATATTTATACTACACTGGCTGGTTCGCGGCATGCGTTGGTATGCCATTTAATAAAGAAATTGTTTCTCCCTGCGTGTCCTTTCCCATTCTCAGCTACAATTCAGGATTTCTCCTGGAAAGAAGCTGGTTTTCAGCAGTGCCTCCAATACAAAACAGAAAATTTAAAAAAATGTATATTAAAAAATTAATTAAATTAAAATTAAATAAATAAAATTAAATTAAATTACATAAAAATAAGGGTAAGGGTACCGCCGCCCCGGGAATCATTTTTTTGGTAACCAACACCTCTGCCATAGGTGACCCCAAGTGGTTCGCTACGTTTGGTGACTTAGTAGGGGTGCCCGGGCTCATGGGGAGAGGTTTGACCGGGTCTTGGGGGCGAGTGCATCTGCCAACCAGCTGCTTGGCAGGCCGGATCGGGAGAAAGTGGTTGGGGGAGTCCCTTTGATTTCTCCAGCCATACTCTCTCGGAACATCGCCTTGCGCCGCAGTGGGACGTGCGTCACTCCTGGACACACTTCCCCTTAGATTCTTACCCACCCATCATAGCCTTTTCCTTCCAGAACTTCCTCTTCTTACTTTCTTAAAAAGACTCTCCACACAGCATCCCCAAAGATGACATAGGCCTTGAGGAGAATTATTTTCCTCAGGGCCTCCTGTGGGGCTAATGTAAAAAAAAGCCTTCTGTGTGGAACTAATGTAATAAAACATCAAAATTTTTAATTCGACTGAGAAAGAGGACTTTGATACCTACCCTAATTTTATGATATCTAATTATTTTTTCATTCCATTGAAATCAAATAAAAGCTTTTTATTGAATTATTGTATGTATGAATTAAAAGCGATTATTTTTTTAATGGTCATACTCGGTAAATGCTTATAGCCATCTCTTTCTCAGAAATATCACCTCAAAGGAGTTATGAAAAGATGGAAAATTAAATTAATGCTTTGTATTTCCTTTGTTTGCGATTTTCTTTTTCCGGGATTTTGGGGTTGATCTTTAATTCGACATTTACAAGGTTTCTCAGTCCAAAAGTGAGTAACATTAATGAAGAGTACCAATTAAAAGAACATAGAGAAACCCCGATGTCAATACCATTGAATGGCATCAAATAACAACTTTGTTCTCGTCAACTCTCACGGATTAAACCAATTTAAGGAAACCGTCATGACTCGTTGGGTTCCGCTCGTTTTCATCCCCGATCAAATCCCCGACAAAATATCTACTAAAACCTAATCTAACCTAACCTACCTAACCTAACACAAAAATAATACAGACATCCTATCTTCTTGGTGTGCCCTATCAGGTCCACCCGACGTTGGCGATCACTCTGGAAAATGTCTTTCTTTCTGCGCTGCCCGGAATAGCTCCTCCACACTTCTAATGCCGGTCCACTCTCATACATTTCACAGCCAAGACATTTGCTTTTCAATATTAATTGGAGCAAGTGGTATTTCTCCCCTCGAAGTATGTGACCCAGATATGAAATCTTCCTGACTTTTATCAATGTAAGCCGTTCTCTATCTGCTCTAGCCCACCTGAGAATTTCTGTGCTAGTGATCATGTCAGTCCATGGGATCTTGAGTATTCTCCGGTGAAGCCACATTTCAAAAACCTCTAACCTGTTCATGGTATTTACTTGCATCCATACAGCAAGACAGACCACGCAAAACATTTTAGCATTCTCTGCATTAGTTTTAAATTGCTATTGTCATTGCAGAAGAGGGATTTCATTTTACTGAATGCAGTTCTTGCTGCTTCAATTCTGCACCTAACCTCTACATCTGGGTCAAGAGTCTCCGTGAGAATACTGCCGAGGTATCCTATAAAATAGACATCCTATAAAAATAATACATTATTTTTCAAAAATACTAAAATGGTACCAAAATAATACAGATATCCTGTAAAGACAATATATTATTGTTAAGTTATGTTAGGTTAGGTTTTAGTAGATATTTTATTAGGGGATGTGTGGTCCGTAGGATATTTTGTCGGGGATATTTTGTTGCGGGATAAAAACGCGCATTACCGACTCGTTGTGACCTTACAATGCTCTTATGTCTACTTACCTATTGAATATTTAAATATTTGGCTTACAACCATTAAGATTTTCGATAGCATTTATTATTAGGAAGCCCCATCGGTAAAGCCGGGAGGCAGTTAAATGGTTGTAATAAAAACGTGGGTTTTATCCGTATTAAAGGGTCTATCTTCTTTTATAGGCATTTCATTGCTTAAATCGCTTATCTAAAAAATTTCCCCATTTAGAATTAACGCTGTGTGTGTTATACAAAATATCCTTATGCATAGAAAACATTTTCAAATGGTTGGTTCCCGAAAATCCTTTTTTCCCGATCAAAACCAAAATGGTGCATTTTATTATTAAAAAACAGAATGTTTCAATGATAGTACAATTTAGTCGCAATTACATATACAGTGGACCCACGGTAATCCGACAAATGTTTTGCAGAGCGATGTCAATGATTATCGAATGATGTAGGGCGAAATAACGGGCGATGGATTATCGAATTTGTCGGATTATAGAGTACTGCTTAAGACCCTCTACAGTCTGGATTTTTTTTAATAAGACTACCTTGTAATCCGACAAATTACAAATCAAAGAATCTATTTGAACTACAAATCATACTGCATATACACCAGATCTCCAAATCTCCCAAGTAATCTGTGTTTCTGGGGGCAATGCATGCCAAGATTGACAAATAGCATAAACCAAATCTTTCATGTTGAGTTCTTCTAACGTTTTTTCTATAGGCTGGTCCTTAGATACGGCTCTCAGAAGTAGGTTTTTCTTGTAATCTTGCTTGACAAACTGAATAATATTCTGATCCTGATGTGTCGGATTACAGGGGGCGCTGGATTAGCCAGGGGCCGGATTACCGCGGGTCAACTGTATCTTTTTTTTTTTTTTTTTTTTTTTTTTTATTTCATACAATTTTTGAAAATACACTTTTATGTTTTTTTCTTGATTACCATACTAGGCTAATGCCCGTGTTAAGGTAATCATACATGATATAAATTATACAATGTGTGAACTAGAACAAAATATAGGTTTGAAATAGAAATTATAAGATATTAGAAACAAGAGAAAAAAAAAAGATAAAAATATTTAAGGTAAAATATAACAAGATATATGTATATGTATGCACATACAAATACATACAAACACACATACATACATATATATACATACATATATATATATATATATATACACTTACATACACATACACATATATATATATAATTATAAAAAAGAAAATGTTTGAAAGAAGTTAAAAATAAAATACTATATAAAATATACATAAAAAATAAAATACTAAAATATAAACTTATAACTATATAAAATACTAAAATATAACTATATAAAAATATAAAATACTAAGAAGTAAGATTTAAATATGTTAATCTATAACTTTTTTTTTTTTTTATGAAAGCTAAATTTTTTTTCTGGAGGTTTGTCAAGGTAGGTAATTAATCACCTAGAAGAGTATATATTTAGGTTAGATTAGATTTCAGTGAAGTCAGGTTAGAAAAAGATGTGAAGTATGATATTTTATTTAGTTAATTTAATTATTTTCTTATCCTTTATAATGGTTAGGAAGTCAGATATTCTTTAAAGAAATCTCGTCCCCTTTCGAATATCCAATTTTGAACACGAATAGTAAAAAGAGGTATGGTAATACTTGATTTTATATCGGTGCTCAATGCATTGTATATTTTGGGGGCAATGAACCAAAATTGTCGGTGAGCGAATGTGGTTCTAGTTTTTGGAACCATGCATCCCAGATTTGATGAAAAGCGGGTTTTGGCTTGATGTTGTGGAGCCACTAGTAGGTTATTTTTCCGTACGTAGGATAGGCTTGTCTTAGTGAATAGTTGGCGAATATCTAAGACCTTAAATTTAGTAAATAGCACATTAGAGGGGTGGGTAGGTTGGCATTTAAATATGATTCTCAGTATTAGTTTTTGAACTGTAATTATTGGATTAATGACGGATTCTGTGCAACCACCCCATCCCAAAATACCGTAAGTTGCAATGGATTGAAAAAGGGCAAAATATACGCTTCTAAGGGTTTTTAGGTCTAAGATGGATCTAAGAGAGCAGAATATATGGCAGAGCTTACGGAGTCTTTTCACTGTGTCACTTATGTGTGCTTCCCAACGTAGTTGGTCATCTATGATTATGCCCAGATATTTAACTTCCTTAGATGATTTAAGGGTAGGACACGTGCAATTTGTAATAGGTGGGGTTCCGGGTGGGTGTGGGTGCATGTTTAGTGAACACGAGTGAATTATTGGTTTAGGGCAGTTGTTGGGAAAATTATGTTTGCGTATGGAAAACGTCATATATTGTGTTTTGTCAATATTGAGTGTAAGGAGATTTGTGTCAAGCCAATGCCTCACTTTTATTAGGCCATTATTAGTTTTATTAATAACTGCTTGCCATGTTTCATCTTCGAATATTAAGACTGTATCGTCGGCAAATGATAAAATCTTACCTCCAATATCCATGGTACATAGTGTGTTGATGTATAAAAGAAATAAGAGTGGTCCTAGTACACTGCCTTGCGGTACACCGTAAGACATGGATAATTTTTTGCTTTTATTTATTTTGTCAGACTGGATAAGAGTTTGTTGAGTTCGGTTTGTTAGGTAGTTTTCGAACCATGTGTAGGGTATCCCAGTTATTCCGATCTGTTGAAGTTTTTTAAGCAGTAAGGGATGGGAGACCGTATCAAATGCTTTTGAGAGATCGAGGAAAACAGCAAGCGGTTTTCGACCAAGGTCAAGATTAAAAGAAACTATTTTTGTGAGGGCGGCTATTGCATCTGAGGTACTCCTACCTTTGCGGAAACCATATTGGTTGTCCGATAATATTTTGTTCTCTTCAAGGAACTTGTAGAGTCTATTCTTCACCGCTTTTTCTATGATTTTAGATATTGTGCTAAGTAAAGATATCGGTCGATAGTTATTTACAGATAGTTTGTCTCCTGATTTGAATATTGGGATTATTGTGGCCTGTTTTAAGGAGTTAGGAAATACACCAGTTTTAAAGCTTAGATTGATTATATGTTTCAGAGGTGAGGCTATATATTTTTGGATATGTTTGATGATTTTTGTTGAAATGTGATCTATACCTACAGAGTTACTGTTTTTAAGGGATGAGATTAGTTCTAAAATTTCTGTGTCAGTAGTGGGAGTGAATTGGAAAGGGTTATAGCTAAGATTAGTGAGGGGTATATTGTTTGCAAGATCTTTGTCCGAGACGTTGTGTCTGTCTAAAATATTTTTTGCTAAGTTAGATCCAATATTGGAGAAAAATTGATTGAAATGGTCGGAAATTTTTTCGGGGTCGGAATTGACATGTAATATTTGATCTTCGATGTTAATCTTAACAATGGGTGTATTGGTTTTATTAATATTGGCTATATCTTTAACGATATTCCAAATTTTTTTATTATCACCGGTAGCTTCACTGATTTGTTTATGGTAGTAATCTCTTTTAACACTGTCAATTATTTTTTTGCAGTTATTTCTGTAACGTTTGTAGAATAAGAGAGATTCATAATCGTGGGGATTTTTTCTACAGAAGTTATGAATCTTATCGCGCTTTCTGATACAGTAGAGAATTCCTGCAGTGATCCATGGTTTGAGTTTTGTGTCAGATCGTTTATTTTTACTTTTTGTGTATGATGTAGCATCGGTTAAGTGGTTACGTAGGGTATTTATAAATAATTCACATGCAGAGGTGACATCGGTACAAGAATAGATAAGTTCCCAGTTTTCTTTAGAGACACTGTTTAGGAGAGTTTCATATGAGATCTTTTCTTGAGGGGAAGTATTTTGTGGTGATTTATGATTTTTATGCGAGAGAGAAGTGATGATTGAATAGTGATCTGTAACAGTTGATTGATAGACAATGGATTTGGTGTCTAATTCACTCTTAACAAATACATGATCTATACAACTGCTAGTGTTTGAGTCTGATTCTCTAGTTGGTGCTGTAACAGCTGGAAAATATCCTAATAAAGTTAGTGCGTTTAGGTATTCATTTGCTTGAGGGTGCATTTTATTAATTATATTTATGTTAAGATCACCTATTATAAAGGTGTTTTGGCGGTGTTCAATGTTTGATAAAATTTCTTGCAGTGAATGTATGAATGGGGCTATGTTATGTGTATTCGGAGATCTGTACATTGTAAGAAGTGTTATATGATTATCAATTTGAATTTGTAGACAGTTTGCATATTTAATTTTGATCTCTTTTACTGAGTGAGAGATATGATTTTTAATGTATACAATGACTCCGTCGTTCTGAGTTTGGTTGTGTAGAGTATTATAGTGATTGTAGTTTCTTATCGTTTTAGGGATGAAATTTCCTTGAATCCAGCATTCACTCAAGACAATTATATCAAAATCTGAGACAAGATTAGTGAGGAGAATAAGAAGTTCATCAAAATTTTTGTTTATACTTCTTATGTTCATAGAGAATATCGTAAGGGTTGAATTAGTTAATAATAATTGACGTACTACTTCGGAATCATTGGTAGATATACATGGGATTTGTGTTGTGTTATCTATTAAATCTGCTATGTCTTCCATTTTCTGGTTTTTTGTTTTGCATAAATTATTAACAACCAAGTTGTAGTGACATTGGTACGTTTATGAGATAGAGATTTAGTTGATATAAATATATAAAATATACATAAATATATAAAGTGTAAATATAGTTGTTGTGAATATATAATATAAGCACATAATGAATATATGACATAAGCATAAGAATATAGTGTAAGCTTTGTGAAATAAGGTTTTTGTTGTTGTGAATTTATAATATAAGCATATATAGTATATATAACACAATAGGTATATAAGGTATACAAATAGTTGTTACGAAAAATATAATATAAGCGTATAGATAATATATGATACGAGCGTATATAGAATATAAAATAAAAGTATGTATGTAAAGTATGTATAGTATGTACAACATAAACATAGGTATATAAGGTACACATATAGTTGTTGCGAAAATATAACATCAGCGTATACAAAATATGTAGCACAAGCATATATAGAACATAAAATATAGGCATATAAAGAATATTAAGTAAATAAAACATAGGCTTATAAATAGTATAAAACATCAGCATAAGCAAAAAAAGTATGTAAGTGATATAAGAATTTAGTTGTTGAGAATGTTTAACATAAGCATATAAAGTATTTATAGTATAAGTATAGGTGTATAAAGTGTACTTATAGTTTCTGCGAATGTATGACATAAACATATAAATAATAAATAACATAAGAATATGAAATATGAGCATACAAAGAAAATAAAACATAAGCTTAAAAAGATTATAAAACGCAAGCATATAAAGAAAATAAAACATAAGCATATAAAGTATACCAGTGATATATGTATTTGGTCGTTGCGGATATTTAACATGTATAACACAAGCATAAGTATACAAAGTATGCATATATTTGTTGCGAGTATATATCACGAGCATATAGAGCATAAGCATCTAAGTCAATATTGCAAACAATTGACAATTTCTTATCAACATTTAGGCAGGTGATGCATCAAAAATAGTTTAATGGCATTTTGAGAAGAGTCACCTACATCCAAATGGTTTGCAATTTCATTTAACAACACCACTCCTCTTGTCGTGCTACGCTTTGCCAGGATGTCAATTCTGCCGTGTGGTATCCAGAACATGACATTTTTTTTTTTACATGAGCTCCACATAGGAGGCCCTGAGGAAAATAATTTCCGTCAGGGCCTATGTCATCTTTGGGGATGCCGTGTGGAGGGTTTTTTTAGGGAAAGGAAGGAGAGGAGAGTTCTGGGAAGGAAAAGGGTTAAGGGATTGGTAGGAATCTGGAGTTTAGTGTGTCCTGGACACCCGTCTCCACGACCTAGACAAACCTCACCCCATGAACTCGGGCACCCCTGCTAAATCACCAAACGTAGCGAACCACTTGGGTTGACCTATGGCTGAGGTGTTGGTTATCCAATAAAGGTTCCCGGGGTGGCAGTACCCATTCCCTCCCAGGTCATAGTATCGATTCCGACTTAAATCATCATCGTAAATGACAACTTTCTGTCAACTGTTACATGAAAACCTCCTCATAGAGCTTCCACTTTTTATCACAATGTTTTCACTAAGTTTGCAATATTGTCAGTCTAGTGGCAGAATTTCAGTTTGTACATTAACCCCACACAGGAGCACATCTTGTGGGATGCTGTTTTGGATCTGATGCGGGTCATTTTAAGGAAAGAAAAGAAAGTTTTGTGGAGGAAAAGGGAATGCTGAAGTTATTCAATTAATATATTATAAGCTACATTGTTATCATTGTCTTTGGCTTTATTGATATTCACCCTTACTAACAATCTGCCATATTGGTGGCAAATATCATACATCTTTACTTGTAAATACTTGGTTCGACTAAGGCCCGCTGTATCAGTTGATTTTAAGCTCGATTTCGTTGGAATGTCGAGCTTAGTGCGGCTCGAAACATAATTTGTATATAGGAAGTAAGCCTAGATTTCACGTATTGTCAACGATTTTAGTAAAGCAATTTGTATTTTTTTTTTCTTCGTAACACCAAACTTATGTCTACTGAGTGGTATATCTATGCTCTATCTATATCATCGGGAGATCGCGATGATCGAGATCTTTCAAACAAAGATAGCAAATAATTTTTAGGCGGGTTTCCTTTTCGAGTTTATTTTTTATATAGTTACTTACTTCAATCAGAATGGTGTTATAAGCGAGGTTACTAATTTTAAATATGGCTTGTTTTGCAGGAGTCAGCGCACTATTTTTGAATTTGTGATCAACTAACCACTCCACACAGCATCCCAGATGACATAGGCCCTGAGGGAAATTATTTTCCTCAGGGCCTCCTGTGTGGAGTTAATGTAAAAAAAAAAAAAAAAAACACTGAAAACAAACTGTCTTGACCTTGTGCTAACGATGAAAGTTTTAAAATCCCTTGACTTGACTTGACTTGACAATTTAAGATTGATTATTATCAATTAATGACAACCCTCGATGAATATAATATTCCAACTGGTGAAACTGGGCAATTTACGTAAATTTCGATGAGGTGTCAGTCCGCAATTATTTACGTAAACGTCAAGTTTAACATGTAGCTGACGACATGGTTTGATTTCGAGGCCAGAGCGGTCGATTTAGCCCGCCTAAATTTAAGCGGGAAATGTCGTGCATAGCGAGGATGTGACTGATATACCGGGCCAAAATGATTCGAAATAAATTTGTGGTGTATTACATATAATAGTAATATAACACTACTAAATAACAAGAATATTTAGAGATCGGAATGCATTATTTTGGACGTACTCATTTCATTAACGTTATACACGTTTTATTAGCAACATAAATTAAAATGTTTATAATTTCTGGTGTTCCAAATATCCTTGTTTATTTTATTTAATAAATTATGACATATTTATGCGTAAATTTTAGAGTTTTATTAAATATACTCGTTTTCCCCTTGGAAGCCAAGAACAAAGGCGCGAAAATTTTGCTTCCCGAATTTTACTTAAATATCCGTATAAATACGAAAATGAACTTGAAAAAACATATTTCAAAGGTGATTGATAATAAATAAATACCTTTATATGATATAAATGCGAAGGACTCATGAATTTTTTTACCTGTGTGAATACCACATAAGACTCCCACTTTCCGAAGCCAATGTGATTATTGCATATTCAATTTTGGTGTGTTGTGAGACTGAGGGAGGTGGGCAAGGAAAGGATGGGGAGAAGGAAGGTTAAAAAATACCTGGCTATTCACCAAAACACGTCTGTAGCTTTTTTAAGCAGCATGTTTCGTTTCTGAATGGTGGACCTCTACCAGAGTGATATTGATAACCCCGTTCTACACCAAAACACAAAAATATTTATGTTTGGTTTTAGCAGATGTTTCGGGGTACTTATTGAATCAGTTCACAAAATATATCCAAAAAAAAAAATCTTGGAGGACAAATTTTGCTTAACAATATTGTTTAGTTGTCTAGTTAAGTTTCAAACCAATTATGGATTATCAATAGTTATCATTATTATCAACAAGTTAATTCATTTAGGCCAAAGATGGCGCCAGTAATTTCAGGTGTCGCTGATGTATGATCATTTTTTAACTTCATCCCTTCCCAGTGTACAAAGGAATAATAACTATAAAAGATCTACAAAAACGAAAACTCGAATCTAAAAGAACAAAACTTGCATAGAAAACATAAAGTATTAAAATAGCTTCGTCCGTTGAGTGGGGAATTAGTTACGTGTCGGTAACTTGTGACTTTAAAAATATAACACACACATCCACACACACACGCACATACACACACATAAAAAATACTCACACACACCCCCCTCCTTCAATAATTTACTAACTTAATTCAGGTAAAATGTAGAATTTATCACATAAAAAACAAAATTATATAATAGCGACATGTCATTGGTACCAATTATTGTTTTAAATTCTATAACTTTGGAACTATTTTCTACTATGTAATTATGTACTGTTTATTTCTGCAAAATAAAATAAATAAATAAATAACAATAAAACGATTGACTCAATTTCTTAAAGGGTGCTTTATTTAAAAAACAACACAACAACTTCATTTTCCCTCAAGTCCTAACTATTTTACAAATATATCTAAAGACTTTAATTTCATGAAAATGCTCTTATTTTCGAAAACATTCTGTGCCATTTTCAGAATGCATGGTTTTTCGAAATATTTGTGAAATTATTAAGTTGAAATTCTGTTGAATTTGTCAGCAATCGGTCCATTGAAAGTACCTTTGGAATGAAAGCCAGATCAAATAATCGTATCGTTGTTTCGACGAACAATCGACGTCAGCGCTCAGGCAATTCCGCGTTATTGCTTTTCTTCGAGTATTGAGCATTGCCCCAAGTAAGCTTTGTTTCATTTATTGTACCTCGTAACCCACGACAATGAAAACTAATCCAACACATTGTTATTAAACCAGGTTAATAATAATAATCTTGAGATAACTTGAATGTTTTTTTGACATCGACAAAATTCAATTAAAATCATACAGCCTTACTACACGTTAAGGTGGGTCATTAAAAAATATTATTTTTAAATTCTAAGAGCGACGAAAGGGTGCCAAATGAGTTCAAAACGACGTGTTTAAAATTTTTTAAATTTCTGATACAATCATCTTCCTCCGGATTCACTTCAAAGTTTTGAAAATTTTCATATTAAGTGGTTATTTCTAGTGTATATAAAAGTTACTACAAATCCTTTAAAGCATATTTTTTGTGATCTTCCATATTCCAAAATCATTTACAAAAAGTCCCAAGATTGAGTTTCGCAAAATAATGCCGAAATATGAGAGTAAGAAGGATTTTGCTGGTATTTGAATACACTGTCTAAAGACAATTTAAATTATATTCAAATATTTTTTTAATAAAAAAATCAAAATATTCCCTCCATTTCATGTTTTATTGAGAAATAATTAATTTTAAAGGTTTATGGGTTTTTCTCTATTATGTGAAATTTAAAAAGTCAATCCGGAGGAAGAAGATGATATTCAAATATTATTTAAAAAGTTACCTGATTTTATGTATTCATTTTACACCTTTTTATCACTATTAGACAAATCAAAACAAGATTTTTTCCCATACAATCGTGACCCACCTTACTACACATGGTGAAAATTATATACAACTAGCTGGTTCCCGGCATGCGTTGCTATGCCATTTAATAAAGAAATTGTTTCTCCCTGCGTGTCCTTTCCCATTTGTCCCGTTCCCCTTCCGGCTCCCCTTCCTCTCCCGCGTCCCCTTCACCTCAGGCGTTCCCACTCTGCCTCCTCAACTTTTCCTCTCCCCACTCCACTCCCCCTTTCCCGTGAACCCCCTCCCGAGTTCTCCCTCTCCCCTCCCCTCTCCCGCATTCCATACATTCAGTTTTCAAACAGCTCGCGTGCCACCTATTGCATTTTTTTAATACAAATTTCATAATGCCAGAGCTCACCAGTAGTTTTATACAAACCTTGTCCTGACAATAACGAACACAAAAATAAAAGAATTATACAATTTGGTGCAGTCGTTCGGAAGTTATGCGCGTACATACATTTCGGGGATTCATTTTTATTTATCTTTTAATAAAGAAATTGTTTCTCCCTGCGTGTCCTTTCCCATTTGTCCCGTTCCCCTTCCACCTCCCCTTCCTCTCCCGCGTCCCCTTCACCTCAGGCGTTCCCACTCTGCCTCCTCAACTTTTCCTCTCCCCACTCCACTTCCCCTTTCCCGTGAACCCCCCTCCCGAGTTCCCCCTCTCCCCTCCCCTCTCCCGCATTCCATACATTCAGTTTTCAAACAGCTCGCGTGCCACCTATTGCATTTTTTAATACAAATTTCATAATGCCAGAGCTCACCAGTAGTTTTATACAAACCTTGTCCTGACAATAACGAACACAAAAATAAAAGAATTATACAATTTGGTGCAGTCGTTCGGAAGTTATGCGCGTACATACATTTCAGGGATTCATTTTTATTTATAGAGATTTATAGAGATTGAAGATTGATAAACAACCCTGTATGTGAAAAACTTACTAATAAAAGACAAATAAAAGAACTGAAATTTAAAGCAATAAAAAGTTCATGGAAAGACAGACATTGTATATGAAGTAAAATCCTTTCTAAAAAACGTCGTGAAAAATTTATTCAATTGATAAACGACTGTAGATGTGAAAATATTACTAATTAAAAAATAAATAAAAAAATTTCATGAAAATATATATACATTTTACAGTCAAAGGGTGTTGTTTATCCGTTATTTATACTTGTTTTATTAATAATTTCTAAACGAATTTCCTACGTATTTTAAGGTTATTGCATATTTCTTATTTTTAGAGAAGTTGTAAAAACAAATACCATTATGGAAACTAGATAAAATTACCTTTTATATCATTGTATTTTAAATATACTTTAGCGTTTAAAAAAAGCTATCTTTTAAGCTTAAAATAATTTCAAAAAATTGAAAAAAGCTTACTACAATTTTTTTATTCAAACTGTAAAAAATTTAAAAAAATAATAATAATTTAAATAACACGGTAGAAGCGAAACCTTACCAAAACAATCTCAACCTATACTTGAAAAGTGAGGTCATAATCAAAGCGACCAATGAGCGCAGACCAGAGTAATTTCCGTTTCATCTCTCAACCAATAGGATCATTTAAAGTTACACCATAATCAAAGCAGCCAATGAGCGCAGTTGATGCGTTGCAGGTGCAGTAATCATCATTTCCGTTTCACCCGAAATCCAAATCACAACGGGGCTATGGAAGTTTCACTTAAAAAATTCAATTAAAAACAAACCAAAAATATTTTTCTACCACACGTCGTCGCGTCGTCACGGATCATGTGATACGCGCTTTGTCTCGTCTCTTACGGTGCTTTACAACGAGACGAAGTATTTATGTATCACGTTACCCCACTAGGCTGTACCCGTTTAATTGAATCAAAATACCATCGGACAGCAAAAGCTCTACTTTTTCAACTCCAAACACCTTTAGGAATCTTTGTTTAAAATCCTTCGGGTACGTGCTAATACCCTGTGCACGAAGCTTAATTTCGTATCCAACAGAATCGATGGAAACAGTTCATCGCAGGTCGGTTCGAGGGGCCAATCACAAATATAATCCGTTTGGGCGGTTCTAACCCTACAATATTCAACAATAGAGTTCACCACACATAGCCCATCAGCCTAATTAGGCGGCGGAGCAATTAGGCTAATATGTCTGAACGCAATCCCTCCGTCGGTTGCAAGTTTAAACCCAAACAAAACTAATATACTGCTCACACGAGTATATGTAGCGTTTCTTGTGCAAACATATTACTAAACGCATATTCAAAGGGACGTTAGCAGTGTTAGCACTGACGCGTTAATTGCCTAGCCACGTTTTTATTCACGGACGTAAAAAATATTTTCACTGATGCTTTGTTGTAAAACGCGATATTTTTTATGTAAATACCACACGAGAGGTCCAACTGCTCCTCACTAGGTACTAAGGATGTGACTTTTAACATGAAAAATCGATTAATAAATAATCGATTTTTCTTGAAAAGTTGTTATAATAATCGATGTTTCCCCAACTAACTAACTAACCATCAAGCGGTTTCCCCGCAGGGGTAGGCAGAGAGGACGGACCACCAAGCAACTCGATCTTGGCACACACTCCTTGCCTCGTTCACATTCATAAATCGTCTCATACATGCTCTTCTATTATTCCGACTCTTCACATAGCTTGACTTAAGTATCTGATTCATTTGATCGTGCCATGTCTTCCTCGGGCGTCCCCGACTTCTTCTACCATTCACATTTGCGTCATATATTCTCCTTACACTCCTTTCCTCATTCATTCGCTCTACATGTCGAAACCATCTGAGCGTCCCTTTCTTAATCTTACTCAATACGCTCACATCAGCCTTGCATTCTTTGCGGATCTCCACATTTCTCACACGATCGTTCATGGTTTTATCACACAAACGCCTCAGAGATCTCAGTTTCTACAGCATTCAGTCTACTTTCATCCTTTCTCTGCCAGTTCCATGCCTCACTGCCATACATCAGGTTAGGTACCAGCACTCCATTATGGAGGCGTTCAGTCCTCCATTAACAGAGTTGCCAGCATTTACCCTTCTATGGATATCTCTGTCAGCCTTCCCATCTGTTTTCTCAAATCACAGTTTTATTAATAAAAAAATATTCAACAGAAATTATAAGTTTTAAAGTAATCAACCGAAATTATATTGTATCAACTTTAATGTCATGTTTTATTATTATAAACATCATAGAGGTTCGCGCTCCGGATTCCGCACTAATGACTAAGCGTAGCAGGACTGCGAAGGCAGTTTAAAAAAAATCGATTAATAATTAATCGATTATTTGAAAATTAAAATCGCTTAATAAAATCGATTTTTGTTGGAGAAAAATCGTTTTTTTTCATAATCGATTATTTTTCACATCCTTACTAGGTATCTACTATCCTGCTGCACCGACCTACCCCACCGCACGAGAGTCCCAACTGCTCCCTACTAGGTGGAGGCGATTGGGATATTTTGTGACGCTTGTCGATTTGGGGGAGGAGTAAAGGAGTTGGGAAAGGGGAAGGACAGGAAGTTACTAACAATTCAGATCTAGCAAAGAAACACGGATAAAGTGATTTCGATTCGGAATGGCAGATTTGGAATATTTGTTTAATAATTCCATTTGGAAGGCGTTTATGGGTACTACCGACCCGGAAAACATCTATTGAATAACTGACACCCCTGCCATCCGTGCACCGCAGTGGGACGGTTGGATTCATACAACTCCTGGACACATTGAACCACAAATTCCTACACACTGCGCATTCCTTTTTCCTTCCCAGAACTTCTTATCCTTCATTTCCTAAAAATACCCTTCACACGCCATCCCCAAAGATGACCCACACCCTGAGGGTAATTATTTTTCATAAACCTCCTATGTGGAGCTAATGTAAAAAAACACATGTTTTATTTCTAACTTAATGAGTAAAATGACAGGTCAGTGTCTGTGTTGGCAACGCGTTTGGGTCTCACCAGGGCGTTGCATGTTCGATTCCTCGCTTAGCTAAGTCCTCCATGACGACACAAGCAACAATTTCCGCTTAATGTGGTGGTAGTAGGAGATTTTCAAATATTGTCGAATTATTCGTAACCTGAAAATCTTTGTCTTTCTTCAAAAATAAAAAAAATTAAATAAAAAATTGTTATATTTATTAATGAAGACAATATTAATGACACTAAATCGAAAATCTGAAACAGAAAAATCAGACAAATATACGGTCACATCCAGGAATCGAACCAAGGACCTCTGCATTTCCGAGGCGGAGCTCGATCCGACGGGCGATAAAGCCTATCGTTCATATGAATTCTTGACATAATCAGTTTCATTTTTAAAAATGATACAATTAAAACACATCAGTTCCATAATTAATTGAACCAGAGTTACAATCACTCACAGACAGGCCCACACCCGAAATTCTTCGATTATTTTGTACCTATTGATTGAATGTGAAAATTAATTGAATACCCCTGGATTCGAACCCGTGACCTCTACACAAGGATATCACAGATCTTAACCGCTCAGTGATCATCAGAATAAGAAACGTACCAGTAACATTCCATTAAGCCGGGAATACACATGACAGTAGCTGGCACACTTGCATGCAAGCTCCTTGCACATGCCAGCTACTATCATGTGTATACGCTAACTTGCATGCCTGTTACTGCCATGCAAGTAGATAGCACAACATTTATTTTTTAGGCAGCTACTGGCATGCAACATGAGGGAGGGGACGCGGGGAGCTACGAAACTGGCATGTGTGAACGTCGCGACAGGTACGGGCATGCCAGTAGCTGACTTGTTGTCGCCGTGGTCGCACGTTTTGGTTTGTTTTTGTGTTTGTTTTCTGTATTCACCATGTCACGATGGGGAGATGAGAAAACAATACAATTTATTAATTTGTATATAGGATTCGAATGTCTTTGGAACCCCAATAATTCTCTTTATAAAAATAAAATTGCCCGTGACAATGAGGAATTTAACGTGACTGTCAAAGAAATTTAAAATAAAATAAAAAGTTTGCGAAGTACCTATCATCATTCATTCATCAATTCACTTCGAATGTTTTCCATTGCTAAAAAGCTTGAGAACTGAGTGACTTGAGACACTTACTGTCTCGTGACTAGCTTATGTATACGTCTTGCAAGTTACAGGCATGCAAGGATGCAAATTGCATGCAAGTTTAACTTGCATATGTATCCACATTGTGCCAGTAACTTGTACATGCCATTAACAGGCATGCAAGCTACTATCCCATTTTACAGGCATGTGTATTCTCGCCTTTACATTGTAGCACGATTGAGTCAAGAGTAGGATTTACGGCGGTTGTCGATGATTAATGCATTCTCTTCGCTCCCTCTTCTCCGCCCACATACCTCCCCCCTCACGTCTCTATAATACGAGTTATAAGCGGATGGGTGATTTATGTTCATGTTTTATTAAGGAGGACATTTTATATTTTCCTTTAGGAATGTAGAAGTTATATTGAAACAAGCCGAAAATGTCAATTCCATTTGAAAGACGAATCAAGTTTCCCTCAACAATCTTCTATGGATCTACATAGTTCTTTAGTTAAAAGGGCAGTTGGAATATAGTTAAATTTTTCACTTCTTACATATTTTTTATGGTTCCATGCCAACTCAGAATGAAACCAACTCAAAACGACCTCAGAAAGGTCATTAGAAGCTATGAAAAAATAATTTTAAAATAACCGGTAACCCTAACCTATTTAACCATTTTTTTTTTAATTTTTAATACCACTCTGAATGACCTTTCTGAGTTGGTTTCATTCTGAGATGGCCGGTCATCATTTTTTATGTATGTACACTGGTCATTTCTTCAAAGTGAACGTGTTTTTATTTTAAACAGTAATTTTAGTTAAAAAAAAAAACAAAAGGTATCCATTAATTTGTAAAACTTTTTATGTTTACTTGCAAAACGTTTTTGGTTCAGAAAATTATACGTTTATTTCGGATTAAAAGTTTTAAACCACATTTATCACCTTTCAAAAACAGTTATTAGTGTTCGGATACATTCATAAATATTCAATTTTTTTGGTTTTTATTGTAAAGCGGAAATATTTTGACCGTCTGAAAAAATATGGCCGAGGTCTGAAAGGTTACAGTGGAGGTATCCACCACTTACCCGCCCTGGTATAAGTAACAGATGGTTACTCCTTCAAGGCTCTCGCAAGGACTCTAATTTGTTTGAAAGAACGAATCTACATTTAAGTTTGAACGAATCTAGACATCCAGTGTCCCTGCATACAGTGTTAGGAAGCAGTATGCAAGTGCTTACATAATATACAAAATGCGAAAAATATAAAGCAAGTCAGGGATAAACAAATTAAAAAAAGATGAGAGAAAAATATAAAAAGCCGGCTGCTCGCAGGGTAATGGCATCTTGCGTATGTTGCAAGCATCTGCAAGAAATAATGAAAACAAGTATTGTGATATGAAGAACGCTTGTGTCGGGTGGGATACCTCTCTCGTCATCTGGCAGTACCAGCCAGAATGTGTATGATGATCGGTCTGCCGTGAATGAATCTCAACATCCGCGCCCTTTAGCCGGTTTCTCGGTTGTGCCTTGACGATAGTAAGTGGAAAGTAGGGGAACGTACCCGAAGACCCTAAGGATGGAAGCATCGAGTTGCCGGAGGCAGGGCGGAAGGACGCTGAATTCGCCCAGCCAAACCTCAGGCCCACACATGTCGCTGGGGGAGGCGCAGATGAGTTGTGAGGATACCATTCCGAAAAAAAAATTTTTACGCCAATGTATCCAGGAGCGAGGTCTAACTCACCCCCAAAATGGGGAAGTTGACATTACAGAACATTTACAGTTCAGTTTCAGCCACAAGAGTTGGAGCTTATTGCTGAATCGCTAAAACAGAAAAAAAAAATTTTCAAAAAAAAAAGAAAAACTAAAAATAAGAGAAAATAATACTTAGTGAAGAATAACAGTTGGTTACAAGTAGCAGAATATATTATATACCATGTTTTTAATTTGGTCAGTAATAACAGAAATGTATCAATTTGTTATGAGCGAAGGAGTCATCAGGACCTTCGCTCTCAATTCGGCACATCGAAGTCTGAAATGGGAGAAAAAGCAGAACTACATGAAGTACAGTTTGGCAAGAAAGTGTAGAAAATAAATGATGGCGCTGCGATCGTTTTCTAGTTTTAAATGGCAACACCAAGATGGCTCATAAGACAAAGAACGTATGTTTTAAAAAAACACTTCTGGCAAAATGCATATTTCATAGCGTATTTGTATTTTCAAAAAATTTGCACAAAAAACTGTAATTGAATAGAAGCAAAATAAAACAAAACAAGTTTTAAGTGGGTTTTTATTCCGATATAAAAACGTAGGTACTTAAAAATTTAAGTCTATTAATTCAACACCCGACATGTAATTATTGTCTTCGTCCTCGTGTGATTCTTCTTCTTCCGTATCTTCATCTTCATCTAAACGCAGTTCATCGATATCATCATATATATTACTGCCTCATGCATAATATTCTGCATCAATTTTCATCACGTGTTTGCAACAATTTTTCCAATCATCAGCACTTATGCTGTTACATAATGCCCATTTTCCGTTTTCCCGGTGTTTCAAATTTTCCATCTGCCTTTTCCCCTTCCTTGACAATTCGTCTTACCGTTGATTCAGATTTACCTGTGTGTGAAAAATCATTAAAATTATTATTATATAAGGGAGTTTTAAAAACACACACTAGATAATATTCACTTGGAAAGAAAGAAAGAGAAAACGAGAAAAAGGTAACTTTTCTACGAGTTTAATATTATTTTTTTTATTGAGTTATTCCCTTTTTCTTGTGGCCGCATATTATCTGTCAAAATGAAGTGTCAAAATCAGATTTTTTTACCATAACCTCAAATCAGATTGTAATGGTTATTATCGCTCGAAAATTGGCATAAATCTTGTAATACTAATGAAATTTATTAAACAAACTATACTACGTACCAGTCATTTCAGCAGTTCGTTTGCAAACATCTTCTAAATTAAAAAGAAGCTTCTTCGCGTGACACTCGGCTAGGCAGCGTTGAAAAACGCAGAATATAACCCCTCTTGTATCACTATGTAATAATTTATTCATTTTAATTAAATTCAGGCAAACAATGAATAAAAATATTATCAAATCAGCGATATTCTACTCAGATTTAAGACAATAAATCAACCGTAACACGTTGATACACACAATATGATAACACATAATATGACAGTCATAGGAAACGTCATATAATTCGGTGTTGCCATAGTAATGAACACGTTTAGTTCCAATTGAATTAATTTCTACTTTTTCTTGCCAAACTATACATAAAGATTTTAAACCACCAGGAATTTATCGCAGTAAAAACAAAATATTTTCAACTCTGCTTGGGTCTAAAATCTAAGGAAATATAAAAGCACTGAAGATAAAGATATAGAAAACCAAAAAATCGGAGAAATGGTAATAAAAGAGATAAGAAAGAAAAGTCAGTGGTCATCAGGAGCAAATACACCAGGCATCTGAAACTCACAATGATTTTACAGCTGGTCAGCGACTCTAAGATCAGGCCATCTTTCAACCCAAACCTTTGTAAACTTCCGCAGGCACTCAAAGTTCACCTTATTCGAGACGAGATCAGCGTTCCATACTGGTCTCGTGGTCACTTGTAAACCATCCAACATTTCCTCTCGAGCATCCGTCATAATCTCACAATGCCACAGAATGTGCTCGGCTGTTTGGTCCGTATTGCCACACGCGCAGTTTAATTAAAATCTTAAAATGTACCTATATTTATGTACTATCTTTTTCCCGCGGCTTTGCTCGCATAGTATTAGGGGTTTCCCACTCCGCCTCCTCCACCTTCCCTCTCCCCACTCCACTCCCCCCCATCAACCCCCCCCCCTTCCCCCTCCTCCCACCCCCCACTCCACTCCCCCATCAACCCTCCATCCCCCTCCCCCTCCACCCACCACTCCCCCCACTATTACCCCCTCCACCTTCCCTCTCCCCACTCCACTCATCCATCAACCCCTTTATCCCTCCCCCCTCCTTCTCCACCAACCCCTCCCCCGCCCCATACCCCTTACCAATGCATCTCCCCCACCTTCCCCCACCCCTCCCCCTTCCCCATTCTTCCCTCCTCCCTCTCCCACCCCACTCCGCCTCCTCCACCTTCCCTCTCTCCACTCCACTCCCCCCATCAACCCCTTCCCCTCTTCTTCCAACCACCCCTACCCCCACCCCCTACCCCTCCACATTCCCTCTCCCCACACCACTCCCCCCATCAACCCCCTACTCCTCTCCACACCCATCTCCATCCTTCCCCTTTCCCCTTCCTTCCCTCCCCCTATCTCTCACATAACCCCCTTTCCCCTTCCTTCCCTCCCCCTATCTCTCCCATAACCCCCTCCCCCCACCCTCCTCCCCCTCCCCTTCCCCCCTCCACCAACACCTTCCCAAGACCCCCTCACCCCCTCCCCACTCCCCCCTCTCACCTCTCGCATTCCACACATTCATTCTCAATACATTCAGTTTTCAAACTACTCGCGTGCCACCTATTATAATTTTTTAAACAAATTTCATAATGCCAGAACTCAACGGTAGTTTTATACAATATAACGAACAAAAAAAAAAATAATCCAGTTTGGTGCAGTCGTTCGGATTTATGCACATGCATACATTTCGGTGATTCATTTTTAGAGATAGTTATTAAGTACAACGCCAAAAAAGCACTCTTTTTAGGGTGAATTGCCTAATTTAAAAAAAAGCATCGTTTCCAAGGCGACAATTGGTTTGCTTTTTTTCTGACGTTTGCCAAAAATCGATCGGGACAGAAAACGTATAAAAATAATTTCATAACGCCAGAGATTATTCATAACGCCAAAGCTTACCAATATACAGGGTGTTAAGGGACGTACTTGACTTACTTTAACCAGTGATTCCTGACATTATTTGGAGTAAAAAATGTATGTACCTAAATGAAATTTTGGTCTCCGGTGACTTTTTTTTTCTTTTCAAATTTTTTTTCTTCAAAATCAAACAAAAAAAATTTTCTTCCGCATGTCATCACTGGTCACTCAGCCGGGTGTCCGATGAACCCCTTACCCCCGCCTCCAACTGTTCAACAAGTACTATTTTTTTAAGTTTTTGTAGAAAAAAAAAAAAAAAAAAACATCAAAAATGTCATCTGAGACCAAAATTTTATTTACATTTTTTACTCCAAATAATGTCAGGAATCACTGGTTAAAGTAAGTCAAGTACGTCCCTTAACAACCTGTATATAGCCTATAGATCTTGTAAATAATGTAGCTTTCTATTAGTGAAAGAATTTTTAAAATCCATTTAGTAGTTTTTGCGTGAAAGAGTAACAAACATACAGCCATACAAACTTTCGCCTGTTAATATTAAGTAGGATATTTGATTTTGAGTGGATTTATTTTAAGTGTGATAAATAAAATATGCTTGAAAACCCAGGCGATGGAAAGTTAAAGATTTACTTAGTTCGATTTTGCTACTAACGCAGGTGAAATATTGAAGTTTCTCAACAAGTCCTTAGGGAGAGGATGGCTCGCCCAAACGACCAGATTACGGCCAGGTGAGAGCAGTGGGTATTACCGCTTCTGTTTCCCGTGCAACTTTTCAACTGCAAACTGTAGCATCTGGTTATTTAATTCCTTCGTGGGTTTAACTCTATTGAGGCAGCAAACTATAATAATTACTGCTTTTTAATTTAACGTAGCTGTTTATTATATAATTACTAGCTGACCCGACAAACGTTGTTCTGCCATACAATGTATGGCAGTGAGGCATGGAACTGGCAAAGGAAGGATGAAAATAAACTGATGCCATTGAAATGAGATCCCTGAGGCGAATGTGTCGTAAAACTTTGTATGATCGTGTGAGAAATGTGGATATCCGCGAAGAATGTAAGGCTGATGTAAGCATAATGAGTAAGATTACAAAACGGACCCTCAGATGGTTTGGGCATGTAGAGCAAATTAAAGAAGAAAATAGTGTGAGAAGAATATATGACGCAAATGTGAATGGAAGAAGAAGTCGGGGACGCCCGAGGATGACATGGCACGATCAAGTGAATCTGATACTTGAGTCGGGCCATGTCAAAAGTCAGAATAAAAGAAGAATATGTATGAGACGTTGTATGAATGTGAGTGAGGCAAAGAGTGTGTGCCAAGACCGAGTTGTTTGGCGGTCCGTCCTCTCTGCCTACCCATGCGGCGAAACGGCGTGATGGTTAGTTAGTTATGTGTAAGTGTGTGGGGATGGGATCTATGACAGAAAGAGAAATAGAGCGCACTAAAGTAAGAAAATGAAATAAAGAAAATCAATACGAATTTCGAAGAGCAATTGCAATATTTTGTCAGTCCGTCTTTAGCCAACACAAATAAGCTCGATGGTTTGCCCACGCGAGAACTTGATGCCGAATGAAATATCAAAATGACGCGACGCTTCTCGTGAATGTCTTGCGCAGTGTGGATGAAAGCTCGATGAGGCGGACGTAGCGCCATCTGTCATTCAACAACATAAATAATTACGTTCTGTTTGAAATACGACAGGCGGTTTAATTTGTTCACACAAAAATACTAAAATCGCGATTAAAAAATGGGAGGGTGGGGGTAGGAGGATTAAAATTTGGGATTATAGGTATTTTTTGATGCCGAATAAAAAAAATACAGAATTTTTTTCTGGGTAGGGACACCCTAATCACCTAGCGGTATGAAACATACTTTAAAATCTATTCTCATACCCAAATAAAATTACACAAATAAATCAAATAAATTTTATTTGCCCACGCCAGGATTCGAAGCCGCGACCTTCGGATTGCTAGTCAATAGCCTTACCCCTACACCACGCCGGTCATCAAAGCGTATGAAAGATAAAAGGTATGAATGATATTTTCCCTATTATTATATATATATTTTACTTATTTAAGTAAGAACATGGACAGTAAAATCTTATTATAAAAATGGCTAAATTTATTTCGAACAACATTTTGTTTTTGATTTGATACCATCACCATTGAGAGAATCCAAAATGCTAATTGCCGTTGTTGGTCTATCCGTGAATGTTTTTCTTTTAGTCTTCGGGTATTTTACCCCAAATATTCCCCAACATTCTTTGAGGCTTCACTGAGTGGTTGGCTAAGGGACACGGAAGCTAAGTGTAGTTTATGATCAGACTGAAAGCCATTCACATTTTTTGTTGGTACTCGCCAATTGATTTGAGATTTATTGTATTACTTATGTTCTCTATTTTATGCAGATGCTTGCGGGTTTTTACAGATGCAATGCCGCCTCATGGAGCCTCATGAATGAGTTTTTCTTTTGCCCTGTTTAATTTATCTTTGTCTTACTAACCTATTTTTTTGCATTTTGTTTTTCCTGTTAAGCACTTGCATACTGCTTACTAACAACGTATGCATGGACACTGGAGGTCTAGATTCGTTCAAAATAAATAAATGTAGCTTCGTTTAAGAAAAAAAATTAGAATCTTGCGAGAGCCTTGACGGAGTAACCATCAGTTACTTATACCAGGGCGGGTAAGAGGTGGATTACCTCCACTGTCCGTGAATGTCCGTGAATGTCCGTGTATGTCCGTGAATGTATAATATATATAATATATATATCCAGCGCTGAATTTTCTTTTAGTCTTCGGGTATTTTACTCCAAATATTCAGTTAACATTCTTTGAGGCTTCACTGAGTGGCTGGCTAAGGGACACGGAAGCTAAGTGTAGTTTTTGATCAGACCGAAAGCCATCAACATTTTTTGTTGGTACTTGCCAATTGATATGAGATTTATTGTATTACTTATGTTCTCTATTTTATGCAGGTGCTTGCGGGTTTTTACAGATGCAATGCCGCCTCATGGAGCCTCATGGATGAGTTTTTCTTTTGCCCTGTTTAATTTTTCTTTGTCTTACTAACCAATTTTTTGCATTTTTTTTCCTGTTAAGCACTTGCCTACTGCTTACTAACAACGTATGCATGGACACTGGAGGTCTAGATTCGTTCAAAATAAATAAATGTAGCTTCGTTTAACAAAAAAAATTAGAATCTTGCGAGAGCCTTGAAGGAGTAACCATCAGTTACTTATACCAGGGCGGGTAAGAGGTGGATTACCTCCACTGTCCGTTAATGTAAAGTATGTTTTTATTTCTTAAGTTTTACTAACACCTGTACAGAGCAAGCACTTGCATACTACTCGCTAACAACTTATGCAGGGACAATGGAGATCTAGTTTCGATTAAATATAAATGTAGAGTCGTTCCATCAAAAAAAAAATTAGAGTCCTTGTGAGAGCCCTGAATGAGTAACCATATGTTACTTATACAGGGGCGGGTATGTGGTGGATAACCTCTAATATCCGTGAATGTAACTCCGGCTCAATGAACCCGTATTTGCTTTGAATTTCATTTTCATTTTCAAAATTTGAACAGATCGTGTGAAAATTCAGTCAAGCGATAAATTTGAAATGTGTTTCTCTTTTACGTAATTTTTACAGTGTTAATCTCGATAAGTAAAGTCAAATTTCATGATTTTTCAAAGGTCTGCACTTATTAGCTAACACGCAATTATCAATCCTACAATTTTCCACAGGTTGTCGTTAATTTATCTTATTGATTTTTTTAAAATTATTTTCTCTACAAATGAATGCATTTCGTTTCAAACAACAGCCTTAAAAATACAAAGCCTTCTGTATTCTTTTGTCTCAGGAGAGTGGTTCAATATTTGTTGAAAAGTCCCATTATTTAAGTTGTCAGCGTGTAGTACAGTAGAACATCGACAAACCCTTGGGTGGCTCGCACCGGATACCGGGTGGAAACCTCATTAATCTTTCACATGATCATGAGAAGGGTACATGGCGCAATACCTTACATTATTCAGGTTATCCTTCTTTTGATTGAAATGCGGTCCTTTCAAAAGTTTTCGCACAACTACCCTCGGCCAGTGTCTGAAAAACGGTCACATTATGGTATCAGCTGGAACAAACAAAGCATAATTGTAGTCTATTGGTTCAATTTGGGAGGCGGTTATGGGTACCGCTGTCCAGGGAACCATTTATTGGATAACTGACACCTCTGCCGTAGGTCACCCCAAGTGGTTCGCTTGGTGACTTAGCTAGGGTTGCGTTTAGTGACTTAGATGGGGTGCACAGGTTCAAGGGGGTTAGATTTGTCTGAGTCTTGGTGGCGGATGCGTTTGCTATCCTTCTACGTGGTGGGCCGGATCAGGTGAGACTAGTTGAGGGAGACCTTTTGATTTCTCCGTTTCTCTCTCTCTCTCGAGGAGATTCATATATCCGTCACTCCTGAACACGCCAACCTCCAGATTTTTACCCACCCCTCGTACCTATTTCCTTTCTAGAACTTCCTCGCTTTCCTTTCCTTAAAGACCCTCCACACAGCATCCCTTAATATGACACAGGCCCTAATGGAAATTATTTTTCCTCAGAGCCTCCAATGTAGAGATAATTTTTTTTTAATGTAATTTCAGCATTAATCATTAGTATAGTTAGTAATACGAAGTTTTGTTGGCCAAACAGTTACAGAAGGCCCTGAGAAAATAATTTTCCCTCAGGGCCTGCCACTATGCGACGGTATGCGTGGTTATACTGTACTCGGAGTATGTTCAAGATGCCCTTACAGTGTCCGTACGTAGTTCGCTAGTGTAAAAACTCATGCAGTATGTATGTCTTTAAGTTGCTTCTTCATTGGAGGACTGCACCTGTTGAATGTTGGCTCGCAATAAATGGCAACAACCATGTTTTGATAACCAGATCTGAACAGCCCGTTACTTTACAACCTTCTTCTTCCCCATCTCCTTCCCCTCACCACTCCTGTCAGCTTAATAACGTAAGTACCTCACTTCGGATGCCAAAATTTAAAAGAAAAATTACCTTTGTAGAGTGGGCTGTGATTAAAAATTTAATTTAAAAAACCATGTTAGACGATTGATTTCTTTTGAAAACTTCTCAGGCAAGATCAAATGTAATAAAAAACCTCGATATGTAAGTGAAAACAGTTATAACATAAGTGTCACTTAATACTCGTGTGTAACAGACCTGTTTTAAATAGACCATTTGGCATTTCACCTATCTGTAAATTTGTTTGCACGTTCCGTTTCCTATCTCGAAAATCCGCTTCATCCACTTCTATTATTCAAGCAAGCCTTTTACTAGATGGCTAACTTTGACAGAAATTTTCAAACGGTACGTACCGGCCTGAAGAAAGCTTGAAAAAAGAATTGTCCTCGAGAGATGTTTTTTTTTGAAAAATTGTATATTTCCTCATCACACTTAGTTATGTAAAATATTGTGTGGTTTATAATTAAGTAGGTAGTATTTAAGTAGTATTTAAGTACCTACTTACAAATCTTATTTTAATTGCAGAGGATTTTTTTTCCTTTATTAAATTGACTCTTGACTTGTAAAAGGCTTTTGACTCGCAACCCGCTAAGGTCGCGGGATCGAATCCCGACTTGCGCAAATAAATTTTATTTGATTGATTTGGGTTATTTCTAGTGACCGACCGAAGGTTCGGTTTCGGTTTTGGCAAGTTTTGGCAAAAGTATCTAGTTTCGGCATCAGTTTCGGTTTCGGCATATTTTCTGCCGAAATTCTGCAAAAGATCTCAATAAATGGTAAATTTGGTCTTAAGTGTGATGTGAATTTAAACGCAATTTAAATTAAAATACTCAATTAATGAGGTCCTTCCTTTATAATGTACATAAGTGTTGATTATTGACAAATTTTTGTTCCAAGAAGTAGTTAACATGTTTGTTAGTTTTTAATAATTTCAAAAAAAAAAATTTTTTCACGTAATTCACGTCTAAAAAAATTTCGGTTTCGGTTTCGGCCGAAACTGAGACACCTACCGCAGATTCGGTTTCGATTTTGGTTTCGGTAGAAAGTCCTGTTTCGGTCGGACACTAGTTATTTCACAATTAATTAATTAAAAATAATATATAGTACATTTGCGACAAGTTCCAGAGTGGAGGATACTCTCAATATCGCCCTGGTATAAGACCAACATTTAGGATTGAAACGTTGCTTGAATTGGCTTTGGACGGGTTTTTGTGACCAGGTACTTCCCCACATACTAACTAAGTACATCCCCACCTTCCTCTTCCCCATCCCTTTCCCCTCCCCACTAATTTCAGTCTCACAACATACCCCAATTGGGATGCCATCGTCTTACTGGCTCCAGACGGAAATAGCTGGTATTCTTGTGAGGTATTCACATAAAAAATATAAAAGGCGGTTATTTAAGTACTTATTACAGAGGAAATTTTAGTTGTTATTTATTAAATAAAAGAAAATTAGAAATATGCTTTTCTGGACGCGAGATCTATTATTCACAGAACCACTAGTAATAATTATTAATGCCTACCAGAACATGCAAACTATCGCACAAAGCTCCCGACATCCCCAATTTAGACAAGTAGCGGTGATGGCAGAATTCAATTGAAATCTCATACCTTGCAATATAACTGTTAACCATCAAATAAACTTCCTAGTGATATACGTATACCTTATAAAGTCCTCAAACGGCCACAAGTCTCTCATTATGTAATGATTTTACGGGTCTCTGTGCATCCACTGATAGTGGTGGGAGGCCACTAGAGCCCCGAGCCTCCCACCGCCCACCACCCCGCCACCCCGCACAGCCTGCGTGGAGCTTCCAAACACTAAGCTCCAGGGTTAGTAACTATTGCCAGGCGGGATGGGCTGGGGGTGGAGGGAGAGTGGCTTCTCACTAATTGACGGTATTCTCCGCTGTGCGATTGCAGATCGTAAAACTCTGTTATTGGAAATAAATAAGGGTTGCTTATTAAAATTCAGCATTTTAACAATGTTCTTTTTCTGTTCAGTTCAGACGTCCTATTTTTATAGCACATAAAAAAGCCACGCTGCCCAAAACTTCGGTGCATGAATATTTAGGAAATAATAGTGAATTAAACAATTTTAAACAAGCTAAAAAAAGATATAAAAAAGGGAATGACAAACAAGATTGTCAAAAGGTGAAATACATAAGTACCCACTTGAGGCAAAGCTTTATGCTATAAAACTATTTTCAATTAATCTTTACTACGAATTGGTTTACATTATGAATACCAAAAATTTGGTTTGGATAAATTGAAGGTTCTTCTGTCGCTCCCTTTAGACGGAATTAAAATATTTTTTTTTTTTATTACTTTATAGAAAATATAAGCGTACACTATTAAAAAAAGTATTTTTTCATAGGAAATGTTTGAACGCATAACATATAACAAATATTTTAAGAACGTTGTTATGGCTAAGATTAATTCTAATTAATTCTTTTTTTTACTTATAAAATGATTCAAATATAGTAAAATTACCTTAGCACTAAAATCGGCCGTTTCTAGCCTCATTTGCGAAGCGATTTTATGTCTTTTTTCTATATTCAGGGTGGTACGAGGAACACTAAGAAAATACACATTTTTGGCTTGTGGCTTCCTCTTAAATACATTATTATTAATAGTTAACAATCGTCCGATTGTTAAAATGCATTGTCATCGACAACGAGCCTATTACCGAGTTTCAGATCGATCGGATGTCGGAAAGTGGGTTAATTTTCACTTCCAACATTCCACTTCATTCATATATTTGTGCCTATGGGTCAGTATACGCATTAGAACTGCATGTAAATTTTTTACCTTATGGGCCCGCAAACAAGATTTGTACCGATTTATTACATATTTTCCTTAAACACGGTAAGTTTTAAAGCTCTTAAAAAAATATATGTTATTCTTGAAGATAATATCTAGACTTTGCCCGCGCCGAAACGCAAATTATATCAAATTCCTTCGATAGAAAAAAATCGCAAAGTATGCTCCAAAAATTATTATTAACACGTTTGTTTCAGTTATTTTTCAAGTTATATGTATGAAAAAATTCACAGTGTTTCTTTAAATGCTATTTAAGATAATGCCCGCGAGATTTTTGCTCTATTTTAAACGAGTCGTGTTTTATTAAACATTTTCCCAATTTTAGCATCGTAAATGTTAGCGCTCTCCTCTAACATTCGTAATTTCGTATCTCTCCATCGTCTTCTTTTCGGGCCCGGTTGCCCGGATATTAATAAACAAAACATGGAATAAAGAATCTTAGCCTTTTAATCGCTGTATTTTTCAGTTTTTTTTCTTGTGTTTTTTTGACTTGTGTGTATTTTTATCTAATGTAATTTTATTGTTATTATTTCTTTCTTAAGTTTCAAAATTATCTGTCACATTAAAATTATACTACTAACATGTAAAAGCCCTTTGTGCGTTGAATAATAAGTCATTTTTTGAAATACACAAATCCTAATGTAAAAAATTTGTACGATTACTCCACATGACTCTCTGCAATAATCGTCCTTTATATAGTTGTTTAGCGAACGATTCATATTATTATTTGGTCTTGTGGTTCTGTTTACATATTATGTATCAATACATAATCCACCTTACATATTAAGTAACGTTCCTCAGTGAGTGAAATCCAGTTGGCTTTATTCGAAACATTTATGAACCGTTTAGAGTTTAGACAAAACTTTAAGCTTTGTGTACCGGAGTATAATGTAATATCGCCAAGGGATACGATAAATAAACGGACGGATATATCTTGGAACAGGAGTCTTTCCTGTGTATAAAATACCAACTTTATCGTTGAAGTAAAATATTATTAAAAATTATTATAAGCAATAATTATCAGCCTGAAACACTCATCCACATTGAAAAATCTTCCGAGAAAAGATACATGACGCCAACGGGACTTGAACCCGTGTCCTCTCGATTGCCGGTCGATTGCTCTGACCACTGAGCTATGGCGGCTTATCTCGTACCCGCCAAATGATTCAATATATGCTAGTGTTTCATTCAACAATTACTGCTTATTATATTTTTTCCACCTGAAAACAACCAACTTTATTTTTGCGAGAGAAACATTGTAAGTGTTAAATCCCTCGCTAGGTGGCGTCGAGACAAATTATGTCTTCATTTATTGGGGAAATACTTAAACTTGTCAAATATTAATTATTATTTTTAATTGTAAAACTAACGTTTTTAAGACAAGATTTTTTATGCATAGCACAAAGGGTAACAATTATTATAAGCAATAATTATCAGCCTGAAACACTCATCCACATTGAAAAATCTTCCGAGAAAAGATACATGACGCCAACGGGACTTGAACTCGTGTCCTCTCGATTGCCGGTCGATTGCTCTGACCACTGAGCTATGGCGGCTTATCTCGTACCCGCCAAATAATTCAATATATGCTAGTGTTTCATTCAACAATTACTGCTTATTATATTTTTTCCACCTGAAAACAACCTTATTTTTGCGAGAGAAACATTGTAAGTGTTGTAAATTCGCTGACGTCCCGGCGTTGCCCGGAGTTTACATAAAGTTTTTCCAAGTCATAGGCAAATAATAATTTTCTTCTTGTTTTTAACGTCAAGTGGGCAAAATTTCATTAAGAAGTACAACAAACATTCTGCTTTAAGGGATGGGAAAGAAGTTAAGGAAGTTTTTCTAAATTTCATAGGGTGTGTTCTCTCCTTTTGAAGGTTATGTATGCAAAATTTCATTAATCTCGTAATAAAACTGTAAATTCGTTTTAAAACACGAACCCATAAGGAATCTATCTTTTTTATTGAGTGAGAGTAAGAATTTGCATTTCAACAGTCTGTAAATTTGTTTGTACGTTCCTTTTCCGTTTCCACGTGATTGTGTTACCTACTTAATTGCCTGAAAAAAATAGAAAAAATAATTAAAGTGTCATCGAGATGTTTTTCTGGGCAAATTTCATAATTCCTCATTCGAAAAAATATGTTACAAAAAACATATTGTTTATAAGGTTTTTTGGTACCTATTTAAGAACCAACAGACCCATCTTATTTTAATTTCAGAGAAATTATGTTTTTGTTTCATTAAATGAGAGGAATTTACAAACACAAATTTTTGGATACGATGATAACTGTTCATAAAACTACTGTATAAAGGGTTTTACAGGAAGTAGGTAATTGAGTTATTTTAACCAATGATTTCTGCCATAGTTTGGAATGAAAAATTTAAATGAATTTTTGATCTCCGGGATTTAATCCATGTTTTGTTTCAATTTTTTTTAAACCTAACAAAAAAATCTTCCACATATCATCACTGATCACTCACCCAAATAACTGTCCAACCCCTCACCCCGACCCTAACTATTTTTGTAGGTTTTAAGTTGAACAATATTTATATTTTTGCTCAAAATAGTCAGGAATCACTGGTTTTTTTTTAATTTATTTTTTTATTGAAAGAATAGATAATACATATTATAATCAACAAACAATTCCTGCTAAGCCGATTTAATTGGCTTGTCAACAGGTGCTTATATTTTAGTTACATATAGATTTTTTGCGGTAGCCAATTTTTCACCATATATTTAACCTTTTTCATAGAATTACATTTCTTTATAGTGTCAGGTAATAAATTAAATTATGATGTATTCAAACGTTCTCTGTCCGTACTTATTGTTAAATTTCGGAACTATTAACCCGTCGTTGCGCGTGAATCTAGTGCTGTATTTATGTTCTAATTTCTCTTCATGCGGCGGGGTAAATATATGCTGAATTATAATTTTGTGCCATAGTATTGCCTTAACAGGTAAAATTTTGGCACTCTGAAATAGCTACGGTGTATTATGTCTCTGTTTGAAAATATTAGGGACGACTAATAATTTTTCAATTGCGTTTTGTACAACTTGGACTTGTTTCAGATTGGTTATGGTAGTATTTCCCCATATTGTTAATCCATATCATATAATAGATTCTGCCAGTGACATATAAATTGTTTCAAGTGTTTCAATTGATAGGAGAAAAATAATGTGTACATTCTGCCAGCAATTGATCTGAGTATTTTACAGGTTTTTTTTATATGTTTGTCCCATTTATAAAAAAAACAATTCACTGTAACACCAAGATACACGTATTTCGTAACTAATTCTAAGCTTCCACATTTACAATTAGTTGGAAAATTTTTATGGATGCAATTAAAATTATGAGAAATAATATTAAGATTAAATTGAAATTTGGCATCAGGTGATCTTATATGCAATACTTTGGTTTTTTAAGCATTTATTAATAGTCCTGCATCATGTGACCATTTACAAAGTTAATTTAGCCAATTTGCATGAGTTCAATTTAAATAAAGTAAGTTCAAGTTAAATAAAGTTGGCGATTACGTCCGGTAACAACTTGCCAATAACCATAGATAAGTCTTATTTTCGGTCGAATTCAGTTGATTTATTGCAAAGCACGTTTCTTGGTCATTCCATTAGATTTTTTTTATTCACGTTCACTATCCACATACGAGTATTATGGATAATACCCCACTCATTCGCTATTCGGCTGCGTTCTCTCCGTAATCCTTTTACCATAATTATAACTGGCAACACTTTTATTTGACTACTCGCATACGAGGATTAAAGGATTAATAGCCGCCATACCGGGAAATAGAATTTTTACATTTTTAGTATGGTCGCAGCTTTTTTTCACTTATTTTATTATTCCAACTGCCCGGAGCCTGTGGAACGATGGTTTCCCCTATTATTGGGGAATGAGTTTTCCAACTAATTGGGAATATGTAGTTATCCACTGAATCGATTATGTAAAAAAATGGATCACTTTTATTTTTCTTCGATTGATAGCGGTCCAAAATTGAACCACATTTTCCTTCCATTCGTAAAACATTTATTGTAATTATTTAAAACATTTCCTTAACCAGCCATTTATTTTAAAACGAAGCTATTTAAATGCTTTATCTATCATGACCATAGATGATGCAAATCCAAACTTTGTTGACTATTCTAGAAGTTCTATTCTAGTCAGCAACTCGCACGTAGACTTTTCTTCCCTAGGTAAAAGTACTACGGATAAATAGAATTTAAGTATCTTTCCGGATATGGCGACATTACCTATGGCGTCATTGCCTGTCACGGTTACTTTAACTCAGTGACTAGCTGTCACTGGTCACTGTGTAACGATTTAAAACTACTCGCCCCGGTATCAAGCGCTTGAGAAGGACATATTAATTTTACAACCGTGCAGTTACGAACACGGCAACGGCCGAGTACATAATCGGAGATTGCTAATCAGTTCCAGAGAGGTTGGACAGCTGTCAGGAAGTACATCACGGAAAGGATTCGCGAGAGTTGCGCCATCAGACACGTGAGCGATTGTCATCATCTTACGATAGATTCTCACATTATGGTTTACTGTATTTATAAATTTGTTCTTCAAATAATTATTAGGAAGGACTGGCGCCCTAAGTATCTAAAGCAGGATTACTATTTGAGATTTGAAACTTTAAACCTTTTTGATTCTTTTACATACCCACAGATCAGCATATTAGAATTGTTATTACACATCACTAGTCAGATTTAGTTTATCGATCTGAACATGCCCTGATATTCATTGTAAATGTAGAGTCTCTTGCCTTCTAAATTGATTAATTTCGTAGATAATGGATGATAAGGAATTATGAATATAACCTCAATAAAATTTGTTCTTAGCATTACTACATAACTCTTTAATTCCATTTAACCTTACTTAATTTTGTCCTACACATGAAATACATGTTTTACACACTTTCCAGAAGTATTACACGAGTAAATAATTGGTACATTTGGCAGCCCAGCGTGGATTAAACCTAGTGATCTGTTATTTTGTGGGTAGGATGTAAATTTTTGCACAATGTTTTATGTGTAGTTAAAAGTTTCAAGTGGTAATCTTGCTAATTTGTGAATATATGATGACAGTCGCTCGCGGTTTTGATGCTCGGTGGATCCATTTCGTGATGAAATTCCTAAGTTAAATAATAATTTTACACAGTTTAATATATTTGAATGTCCCCCCTGGAGCTCTAGCGCTCTGCGCTTTTTACTGTTTATTGACTTACAGTACGCTGTAGTCAAATTTATTTTTTATTTTTTATGAACGAGGCAAGGTTATTGTTGTCGTGAATATTTGGTACATGTGCTAATTATTTCTTTCATACCTACATAGCATAGTTTCTTCGTGTGATGTCGGAACCGCAAATTCTAACGAGGAGTCAGGCCAAGATTCAGGATTCTGTGACAATGGTGAAACAAAATGAAGCTTCGCCGGAGCTACAGGCGGAAACGCAATCGTCTTCCTGCAAGTCATTCCCCGTACACAAATGGAATCTGGTTTTTGACGGATCCACATGCGTACGCAACTTCATAGAACGTGTAGAAGAATTAGCAGATTCTCGTGGTAGAACCAGTGAGATGCTTCCGCTGTGGTCAACCGGGTGTGAAGGCTCCTGACTGCAGATGCAAGAACCGAAAAAACTAGCAGCTCGGGTTGCCTGTGCAGTGGGCGAGGAGACGTCTTCATCTACTGTGCCGTGTGACCCGGAGTGGACTAATTGGCTTGCTGTCGTGGAGAAATTCTACCAGGACCTTAGAACGTCAAAGGCGGAGAGAGCGGGTAACAATGATGGCCGTCCTCACATATCATTTCAGGTTCTAAATACTAAATTTTCTGGTTTGCTAGATTCAGGTTCCCACCTGTCTATTTTGGGAAAGAACTTTCATACACATTTTGTGAGATTAGGATTTAGATTGGCGACTTTAAAAGAAAAATTTTCTCTAACTTCTGCGACAGGTCACTCAGTAAAATGTACACAAAAGATAACAGTTCCGGTGCTATATAAAAACATTGTCAAATATTTCACTTTTGTAGTTATGCCTGAGATCACTTCAAATGTAATTCTAGGTATAGACTTTTGGAAACTTTTTAATATTTGTCCAGAAATTTGCAAATATATATCACCACGGGAATCAAAATCTGAGCCGAAATCAGTCACAGAGATAAAAGGATTAGAAAACAGCTTAAATTTATCAGATAGACAGAAGCATGAGCTTAAATGTGTCATAGACGAATTTAAAGATATCTCGGGAGACAGGTTAGGTAAAACCGATTTGGAGTATCACGTCATTGACACAGGTGATGCTCAACCGGTAAAACAAAGATATTACCCAGTTTCACCACACTTGCTGCCGGCGGTACACAAAGAATTAGATAGAATGTTAGAGTTAGGTGTCGTTGAACCGAGTCATAGTGCGTGGAATAGTCCTATTTTACTTGTTCCCAAGAAGGATGGATCATTTAGGTTATGTTTGGACAGTAGAACTTTAAACTCGCTGTCGAAAAAAGACAGTTTTCCTATTCCTTATGTTTCAAGCATACTAGATTCCTTAGGCGGTGCTAAATACCTGTCTACTATTGACTTAACAGCAGCTTTCTGGCAAATTCCTCTGGAGGAAAACTCTAAAGAGAAGACGGCTTTTACTGTTCCGAAACGAGGTTTATTTCATTTTGCTAGAATGCCATTCGGTCTTCATGGGGCGAGCTCTAGAATGATGCGTTTAATGGATAAAATATTTGGACCTGAATTTGAGGGCAAAGTATTTTATTACTTAGATGATATTATAATTATAAGCACTTCATTTGAGGAACACATGTCTCTTTTGAGGAAAGTTCGGAAAAAACTTTCTGATGCGGGTCTAACTATCAATATGGACAAATCTGTTTTTTGTAGAGACTCTTTAAAGTTTCTGGGTTATGTCGTCGATAGTCAAGGTTTAAGAACCGATCCAGATAAAGTTAGAGCCATAGTGGATTTTCCTATACCGAACTCGCAAAAAAGCTTAAGACGTTTTATAGGCATACTATCTTGGTATAAAAGGTTTATTTGTAACTTTTCTATAATAGCAGCTCCGTTGCATAATTTAACAAAAAAGGAATTTACGGGAAACAAATTTAAATGGAACAGTCAGGCAGATTTAGCGTTTAAAAAACTTAAAGATATTTTAGTGAGCGCACCTGTTTTAGCTTGTCCTAACTTTAAAAAACCTTTTATCATATCATGCGACGCATCCGATACCGGTCTAGGAGCGGTCCTGACACAGGTAGACGATTCGAATAGAGAACACCCTATATCATTTATCAGTAGGTCTCTGAATGCTCAAGAAAGAAATCATTCAACTACAGAGAAAGAGCTTAATGCAATGATTTTTGCTCTGGAGAAATTTAGAGCTTATATAGAAGGATCTGTCATACCGGTTAAGATAATAACAGATCATTACAGTCTAAAATGGTTAGTAAATATTAAGTCTCCGACAGGCAGATTAGCGAGGTGGGCTGTCAGGTTACAGCAATTCAATTTTATTATAGAACACCGTAAAGGAAAAGATAATATAGTGCCTGACGCTTTATCACGTGATCCCGTAGAATTAGCTGTAGTAGAACAAACTATACCAACCAAAGAATCGTGGTACGATAAAATGTGTAGAAATGTTCTAACCTTTCCAGATAAATTTCATGCTTGGAAAGTTAATAATGGAGTATTGTACAAACACATACAGAGTATGGAAGCTCTGCACAGAGTGTATGACTGGAAAGAAGTTGTACCTAAAGAGTCTAGGAAAGATATAATAACGCAATATCATGTACCTCCTTCGTGTGCTCATTTTGGTATTATGAAGACTTTGAATAGAATTAGTCAGAAATATTACTGGCCGAAGATGGCGGCCGACGTAAAATCATTCATTAGCAAATGTTACACTTGCTTGGGTCATAAGAGTACGAATCAGTTACCACCAGGTTTAATGGGTGATCCTAAATTAGTTCAACGTCCTTGGCAAATGATTGCTACAGATTTATTAGGTCCGTTCCCCAGCTCTTACAAAAGAGGATATACATATTTGTTAATAATCTCTGACTTCTTTACAAAATACTCTAAACTTTTCCCATTACGAAAAGCTACTGGAAAGAATATTGCTGAGATCATGGAAAATGAGATATTTTACAAGTTTGGGGTACCTGATACAATAATTTTGGATAATGGTCCCCAATATATTTCAAAAGACATGAAAGCGTTAGTTAACAAGTTTCATATAAGACACCTCTTTTACAACTGCAGGTATCACCCGCAAAATAATCCTGTAGAAAGAATTAACAGAGTGTTAGTGTCTGCTATTAGCTCGTACGTCGGTGGTGATCATCGGAGGTGGGCAGATTGTTTACATGAAATTGAACTCGCTATTAACACAGCAGTACATGAGGTCACTGGATATACTCCCTTTTTCTTAAACTTTGGAAGGGAAATTATTATTTCAGGAAACGACTACAAGTCTTCAGACTTCAACCCTGAAGATATCAGATTCGCCGCACGGGATTCTTGGGCATCGGATTTAGACGAGTTAAACGATATTTTTTCGCAGGTTCGTACGTCTCTAAGGCAGTCGTATGAAAAGAACAAAACGCAGTATAATCTACGTCGTAGGGACATACAATATGAAATTGGCGACATCGTTTGGCGTCGTTCGTTCGTTCTTTCAGACGCTAGTAAGTATTTTTCAGCGAAATTAGCTCCCAAGTTTATCCGCAGCAAAGTCATTAAGAAATTGTCTCCGGTTGCTTACATTTTAGCTGATTTAAATGGAAAACCTGTTGGAACTTTTCACATCAAGGATTTAATCAAGCATGAAATCTCAGATTAACGTCGTGTAGATCAGGAGCGTATTTTAATTATTTTGTATACTTTTGTTTCCATTATGCGCAATAATGGAAGCGATTAAAAGATTCCATTTAACGTGAGAACATGACTAAAACTTATGTTCTCACATTGAATGCAATTTTATATTTGTTTATGAAGTTATTTTGTTTGTCCGTGTCCAGGTATTTCTAACACATGTATTTTGCTATTTTATACTTGTTCAGTGTGCAGGGGTGACCTATTCTTACCCTTACGCATTGAATGTGTGCACATGAATAAACATAGTACTAAATTTTGTAAATTTATATATTCAAATCATCAAATTTTGAATAAGTTTGGATGTGTGTGAGTACATTGCACATCCGTTTGGCATTTTGATGATTCTCATATATACTTTTATCATATTCATTTTGAAATGGTTATGTAATTAACTGTTTTCAAGATGCGCTTGCTAGTCCGGAATGGTAGGCGTATCTTCAAGATAGTTTATAGTAAAATACAGTTGGGTTTTATGTTTCGTTGTCTCGTTCTGTTTCTTTGTCTTGTTCTGTTTCATTATGCCCTTTGGGGATGTTACATACTATAAGATGAGAAATAGTGCTTTTTCAATTGCATGTGGTACAAAACCGTGCCTATATTTATCAAATTATTAATGTTAATTTGGGTTATCCCATTCAATAATCTATATTATCAAATGAGTATGTATATTCCTTGCAGGATCTGCTGGATTATGGTTACAATTGAATTAATGATTAATAGTTCGTAATATTTATTATATTGTTTTAAACTAGAAGGCAAACCGAAGGGTTCATTCAGAATCTTTGGCATCGGGTTACTATTTTCATCACATGATAGCAATCAGATGCTTAGAATATCTATTTAGTAACTTTAGGAAGTTACGAAACCCAGCCAACGGTTTTGTATGAAATTTCTTGTGGTAGTGCTTATTTTATCCATTTGGGTTTTTTTTTTTTAATTCACATTTTATGTTGTTCTTCGTCCTTACAAATTAAAATAAATATGAAGTTAATTAAAGAGAGAGATTTGAAATCCTCAACACAAATAAAATGCATGTGGCATATGCCAACGTCGGTTTACTATTCGGGTAATTTTATTTTAAATATAATAAATTTTCCTTCTTCGGGTTGCGGGGGTCATTCTTGAGCTCGGAATGACCTCAACAAGTCGAACTAGCATTCGATGATTCGATCAATACCTTGTTCTTGATCAAATCATGGAATGTTAATTGGTTCTTCATTCAGGAAGATTTACAAAAATAAAATAAAACAAAAGATAATAATTCAATTTTACTGCAAATTGCATCATCGGATTACATTTTAACTGAAAATTTAAAATTTGATTTATAGCATACTACATTGGGGTATTAAAAAAAAAAAAAAAAAAATTTTTTTGTTTATTCACAAGCTAATTATTCCTTAAATTTTATCAACATTGCATGGGTTAAATTCGATTAACAATTCATAATTTATTCAATATCGAAGACAAAACTTATTTTTACTCAGATCTATGGGGAGGATAATAACATTCATTTTCATATAGAAATTTTAATATCTATTTCACAGTAAAAGCTTAAACTTTTGAATTTACTTGTTAGTAAAATTATTATAAAATTTATTTATAAAGATATTTAAAATCTCATTTTAGAGGAGTGACATCTAGGTGGGCTGTTTTGAAACTTCAATTGCGTCTTGGCTAGAAAATAAAAATTGTTTAATCATTCTATCAATAGGGTTTTCAAATTATTTATTTATCCGCAGGGTGTCCAGTTTGTAATATTATCTTATTTGAAAATTATATCATATTATTTCAGCTAGGGTTTTTTTTTTTTTTCTTTTGTATAACTAACAATCAGTTCTAACTTAAAATTTTTTCTAATTCATCAGTAAACCATTTTATAGTATAGCTTAGTCTTCGCAACATCAAGAATTAAAATCAACATTAAATCGCAATCATCACTACAAGTTCAAGACCTTAACATATACGTCCGGTGGAATTCATTGCTGCTTTTGGCCAAAACAATCACAATCTACATGGAAGGAAGAACTTCAAATTCATATGGACATGTTCACATAAAATGGACCGGTCATCTGCACTGGACAATATCAAGATTACAGACTATCAAAATTGAACTTCAACCTTCTTCTCCTACCTTGATCTTCAGCCTTCATCTGTATACTCTTTGGATGCTCATCCCAGCAGTTTCAAAATTCATCATGGCCGGATTTGGAGGAAGAGCTTCGCTTTCATACAGTCACCAAACAAACCTCTAAGCTGATAATCTTCTTTCTACTACTTCTGCCTTCAAGTCCTGGACCCTGAACGTGATCTTCATATTGGATATAAATTACCTGGTTTCAAGGGTACATTCTGGAATCAATTCCTCCAGAGCAAATCATCTATTGGCATGATCAGCAAGCTTCCTGTATTGAGATCTATAAAGGCGCCAGGAGGGCCTAAAATTTCCTTGGAAATTTTTTTTGAAGGGAAGGGAGTAATGTAACGATTTAAAACTACTCGCCCCGGTATCAAGCGCTTGAGAAGGACATATTAATTTTACAACCGTGCAGTTACGAACACGGCAACGGCCGAGTACATAATCGGAGATTGCTAATCAGTTCCAGAGAGGTTGGACAGCTGTCAGGAAGTACATCACGGAAAGGATTCGCGAGAGTTGCGCCATCAGACACGTGAGCGATTGTCATCATCTTACGATAGATTCTCACATTATGGTTTACTGTATTTATAAATTTGTTCTTCAAATAATTATTAGGAAGGACTGGCGCCCTAAGTATCTAAAGCAGGATTACTATTTGAGATTTGAAACTTTAAACCTTTTTGATTCTTTTACATACCCACAGATCAGCATATTAGAATTGTTATTACACATCACTAGTCAGATTTAGTTTATCGATCTGAACATGCCCTGATATTCATTGTAAATGTAGAGTCTCTTGCCTTCTAAATTGATTAATTTCGTAGATAATGGATGATAAGGAATTATGAATATAACCTCAATAAAATTTGTTCTTAGCATTACTACATAACTCTTTAATTCCATTTAACCTTACTTAATTTTGTCCTACACATGAAATACATGTTTTACACACTTTCCAGAAGTATTACACGAGTAAATAATTGGTACAACTGGTTCACAGTGGATCCGCGGAACTGGCTATTTTTGGAACCAGTTCTTATCGGATTTATAAAATGGTTACCTACACTCAAACTAAAAGCTGCCCGCATGGCCTAGCGGCAAAAGCCTGCGGAGCGGGTTTTTAACAGCTAGTCAGTATTTAATCGTCTGTAATATAAGATCTTCTTCACTCTTTTGGAATGTACCGCAAATATATATATTTAGGTGATCCGATAGTTGATCCCCGGGCAGTTGACCCCCAAAATTATATTTATTATACATTTCTAATTTTTTGGCCAATTTCAAACATAAAATCGACTTCATCAATGTCTTAAATAATAAGTTGGTATGGATATCAAACGAATTTATGTTTTATCCTTGTCCGGATCTTGGCGGCAGATGTGTCTGCCTGCACAGCGTGGCAAACCGGATCGGGAGAGACCAAAGATATTGAAATATAAGTAGATGTGCTATCTGCTGTTTTTACTATGTCGGTGTGCGCTTCCGGGTGTCGCCGATATTGTTTACCAATTAACAAATAAACTAAAAGAACAAATTATTAACGAATAAACCAAACGAACGTTAAACTAAATGAACGAATTCTTTCCTTATTCAAAATATATTGTTAACCAATATTAATGCACATTTTCAAAAAATCAACGAAATGAACAAATTCTTTTTGTATGAAAACTACGCTAATTAGCGCGTTATCCGGCGACAGTTGCGCGGACACCATAGCATATCTCTTCTGTATTTGAATATCTTTGGGAGAGACTGATTGAGGGAGATCTTTTGATCTCTACAGCAGGACTCTCTCGGAACATTGCCTTGCACCGCACCGGAAAGGATGGATTCATTCGCCCGTCACTCCTTGCCACACTGATCCCCAGTTTTCTACACACCCTCATAACTTTTCCTTCCCAGAACTTCCTCTCCTTCCTTCCCCTAAAACGACCCACCACATAGCATCCCCAAAGATGACATTGGCCCTGAGTAAAATTATTTTTCTTAGGGCATCCAGTGTGGAGCTAATGTAAAAAAAGCAATAATATTCAAAAATCTGTTTCTGAAAAAATAAGAAAATATACAGATTTAGGAAATGAGATTAAAAAAAATTGGCATTCTCAGACTATAAAAATATTACCATTTGTTATTTCGGCTACTGGCATTATACCTAGCTCATCATCATCATCATCTGTGGCTCTACAACCCAGGTCGGGTCTTGGCCTCCAGCAGAGCCTGCCTCCATGACTGTCGGTGTTGTGCTGCATTGCGCCAGTTTCGGATGCCGATGGTGCTTGCATCCTTCACCACTCCATCCAGCCATCGAAGCTTTGGTCTTCCAACTCTTCTCCGACCCCCAGGTGCACCATCCATAATTCGCTTTGGGATATCTCCTTCGCTCATTCTCTGGATATGTCCAGCCCACCTGAGTCTTCCAGTTTTGATTTCCTTGGAGATATTAGGGTCCTCGTAAAGATCGTATAGCTCCTGGTTGTATCTGATACGCCATTCTCCATTATCACAGACTGGGCCGTAAATCCTTCGCAGCACCTTCCTTTCAAAACTTTCTAGGGCTCCTTCATCACCCTTACTGATTGTCCAGCATTCCGAACCATACATAAGAACAGGTCGTATAAGGGTCTTGTAAAGCAGGACTTTAGTTCTTCTGGTAAGGTGGCGAGATTTCATATGCTTCTGTAGCCCAAAGTAGTATCGATTTGCAGCTACTATTCTTCTTTTGATTTCGCTGGATACATTGTTGTAATTTGTCACCATAGTACCGAGATATACAAACTCGTTGACAGTTTCAAATGTATAATTATCTATCTGTATAATTGGTGGTTTCTGGCGTCCATGTACGGGCATATATTTTGTCTTCCCCTCGTTGATGACCAATCCCATGTTCCTTGCCGACGTAGCTAAGCTTTTAAACGCCGATTTTAGTTCATATTCTGAGCGTGCGATGATATCTATATCGTCAGCATAAGCAAGGAGCTGAACAGACTTGTTAAAAATATGGCCTGTGGTTTGTATACCTGCATTTCGGATGGCCTTTTCCAGCGCTAAATTGAATAAAATGCAGGCAAGTGCATCTCCTTGTCTTAGTCCATTGAAGGTCTTTAGGGTGTCTGACAGATCCTGTTGTATTCTGACTTGGCACTCAACATTAGACATTGAGAGCCTTACTAAGTTTACCAGTTTTCTTGGGATATTAAATTCATCCAAGGCTCTGTACAGTCTTTCTCTATTTACCGTGTCATAGGCAGCCTTAAAATCTATGAAGAGATGGTATGTATCAACATTAAATTCTATTGTTTTTTCCAGTATCTGTCTCAGTAAAAAGATTTGATCAGTTGTAGATTTCCCCTTACGGAACCCAGTTTGATATTGGCCAATTATGCCATCCGAATATTTCATAAGCCTACCACGCAGTACATTTGATAGGATCTTGTATGAGATATTCAGCAGCGTTATGCCCCTATAGTTAGAGCAGTTCATAGGGTCTCCTTTCTTGTGAAGAGGGCAAATTATTCCACAGTTCCATTCACTTGGCAGAGTCTCAGAGCACCAGATGGATTTAATGATATTATATATATGGACTTGAAGGTTCTCTCCGCCATATTTGAATAACTCTGCAGAGATGTTGTCAGTTCCAGGTGATTTATTGTTATGTAGACTTTTAATGGCACCCATTACTTCTTCTAATGTTGGTGGTGGCTCGACATTGTCATCATCATTAGTACCACCATCAGTGATGTTTCCATCCCTTGTCAAATTTTCACCCACACTCTCATCTACACTTCCGTTTAGCAGAGCATCAAAATATTCCACCCATCTATTCAGAATTCTTGACTTTTCATTCAAAATATTTCCCTCGCTGTTGTAGCACATTGTAATTCTGGGCTTGTATTCTTTTCTTTGATGGTTTACCTTCTGATAGAAAAGTCGACTTCTGTTTTGGGCCTTGGCTAGTTCCACTTCCTTGATTTGGTTCTCGAGAAATACTCGTTTCTTCCTTCTGTGCAGTTTTTTCTCATGCTTTCTTAGTTCTCTGTATTCCATCTCTGCTTGCCGTGTACGATGTCGCTGTTGCATTCTTAGATATGCGTCATTCTTCACATTGGTTGCTTGTTGGCATTCTGCATCGAACCATAATTCTCTTGGTTGTGTTTGCCTGCTTCCCAGAACTTCGTCAGCTGCATTGGTAATCACAGACTTAACACCATCCCAGTATGAGTTAATATCATGTTGTTCCACATGGTCGCTGATGTCATCCAACTTATGATTTATGGTTGTAATGAACTTTTCTGCTGTTTCTGGTACTTTTAGGCTTTCAATATCAAATTTATTTGTGCGTGATCCCCTCTGTTTCTTCACGTTTGATATTCTACTCCGTATTTAGGAGATAACAAGGTAATGATCCGAGTCAACATTTGCTCCACGGTATGTTCGTATGCTCATTAAATCAGATTTATGCCTTGCCTCAACAAGTAGGTGGTCTATCTGGTTAACATTTCTACCATCTGGTGTTCTCCATGTTCCTTTATATATATCTTTTCTTGGGAAACATGTGCTACTCACAATCATATTGTGGGACGTTGCAAAATCAATTAATTTTGTACCATTATCATTAGATTCTGCGTGCAGGCTATGTGCTCCAACTGTAGGTCTATACACTGATTCCCTTCCTATCTTTGCATTAAAATCCCCTATCACTATCTTGACATCATGGTTTGGGCAGTCCTGATGGGTTTTCGAGAGCTTTGCATAGAAGGTGTCTTTTTTCTGTATCACTTTTGTCTTCTGTGGGTGCGTGGACATTAATAATACTATAATTAAAGAATTTTCCAGATATACGAATAAGTGATATTCTATGATCAACCGCGGTAAAGCCTTTGACCAAATGCTTTACCCTTTTTGAGACAATAAAACCTGTTCCAAATGCATGATATTTAGCAAGATCGTCTAAGAGGACCTAGCTCTCTCATTCAAAATTTAGGCATATTAGATTTGTCAAAGAATTTATATATAAGAATGCAAAAATCAGTTATTTTAAATACATGTAGTATTACAAAAGATTTTTTAAATATTTATATTGAAGGATCTGTAGGATTTCTAGGACCAATTAGGAGTTCTATCGAGCCGAACCCTCTGATATGAAAATATCTGGAGTCGGTGAATTATTTTCCCATTTGGTCTCTGGTATGTTGACATGTTGTTCTTGTATTGTTTTGTATTTATTATACTTATATAGTGCAATTTCATAGCGTGAATTGACTAGATGATCATTTGTGGAAAAGTGTGTGAAAGGGTTTAGTTTTTCCTGTGGGGAAGATTTAACCCGGACAATCTGAAAACACAATTTGTTAATCTTATCCTGACGAAGAAACCTTTGGATTTGAAATATTTAGATAATTTTGAAGAAAAAGTAGTGTTTTACGAGGTGTTTTAAATTTCATCCGATGAAAGTCTTTGAGGAATTCCCTTTATAGGGGGGGAATCTTAGCTTCATAAACATTCCTGGAGGGACATGTGCAGTGCGCATGTGCACTCTATCAGAGCACTTCTCTGCTAGTATGGGAAGTTTATGACGCAGACCAGTTATGTCCAAGAATACGACCGTCCCCTTCGATGGCTTTGATGGCCCTCTGGAGACAATAGTACGTCAAATATCCTGCATAAAAGATTTTTCTCACAAATTTATATATTTATATTTAATATTTTACCAATTTTTTTTAACCCAACAGTTTATCACCCGGCCCCTCAAAATTATGATTACTATAAAATTAAAAATTTTATGCATTTATTTTTTTTTTCTTTTTTCAAAAGAAAGACAAATATTCCCGGTTTACGAATAACCCGTCAATATTTGAAAATCTCCTACTATAATCACAGAAAGCCGGAAAATTTGCTTGTGTTGTGATGGAGGACTTAGCTAGTCTAGGAATCGAACACGCGACGCCCGGGTTGTACCCAAAACGAAGCCAACTCAACCACTGACCGGTCATAAACCGGGCATTATTAATTACCAATTTCAAACTTAAAATGGACTTCATAAATGCCTTTGAAAATAATTATTTGGTATGGACATCTAACGAGTTTATTTACATATAGTGTCGATTTTTTGTTCTTATAAGCTAGTATGCACAGTATTCTTCTTGTTGTTGTGCCCTGTCCGTTCAACGGGTGTTGGCTCTACGGTAAACTGGCCAAACCACTGTCTAAGGTTTTTCAGTCATGAGGTTCTTCTTCTTCCAGGGCCCCATCTTCCGGCAATCTTTCCCTGCATTATGAGATGCAAGATCTCATACTTCTCTGGATGTCTCATTACATGTCCAAGATACTGAAGTTTTCGGATTTTTACAGTTTTGATAACTTATTTTTCTTTTTCATCAGAACCATAACATCTTCATTCGTAACCCTGTCCATCCAGCTTATTTTAAGTATTCTTCTGTAGATCCACATCTCGAATGCCTCATGTCGCCTAATTAGTTCTTCAGTAAGCGTCCGTGCTTCCATTCCATTACAGTATTAGAGACAAGTAATTTTAGTCTTGATGCATTTTAATGAAATTATGTTTTATTCTTTTCTCTCTGCACATCCCTTCGGGGACACTTAGTAATATTTTGCATAATTAGACGTGCCGTATTTTCCCTAACCCGACTGCATATTGCAAGCATGCTGGGTAGCCACCTGTCGGGGGATCAATTGTCATGAAATCATTGGAGGTTATTCACCACTAACCAACCCTGGTATATGTAACAGATGATTACTCCTTGAAGACTCTCGCCAGGACTCTAATTTTTTTGAAAGAACGAAGCTACATTTAGTTTAGAACGAATTTAGACCTCCAATGTCCCTGCACACATTGTTAGTAAGCAGTATGCAAGTGCTTAGCGGGAAATACAAGATACAATATGTGTTAGTATGACAAAATATAGACAAGACAGTGGGACAGGTTGGTGAAAGTCCATGAGGTCGCAAGCGCTGGGTGATTGTATCCAGCGTATCCTACAAACACCAGTTTGGGAGGAAGACACATTACATAAATTAATAATAAGGGTCATGGAATCAGGCGTTCGGCGTGTAACTTTCGTAATCTAGCGAAATCAATCAATGGGATAACGTTGAAATTCTTGATACAAGCCGCTGGTTTTGATTTATGCAAAAAAATAACAAACATCACCTAAAAGTGATTTATTTTATTTTGTGACGGTCAGGCACAAATATTAAAATGTTTTCGACTATAATCAGAATTATACAATAAAACCATATCCGAAAAGGAGTTCATATATAGGGGATTTTACACTTCAAAGCATTTTTTATAGGCCTGATACTTCAATTTTCTCTAAACACGATTCAAAAAGGTGATCGATTATAGCAAAGGCTAACAAGATGTGTCCTAATCGTAGTATTTAATCATAGCATCAATAATATTTCCAGGTTAACCAAATTTTCTATCCAAAAACAAACGATTTTGATTTTTTCGCATGGCATAGCCTAAAGCGCCTTTAACCAGCCAATGGCCGAAAATCCACATTTCGTCGAAAGATGTTCTTACGATCGTATATGGCGGTTCCAATGAGAAAGATTAATTATTCTCCGTACCAGCTTTTTTATTACAACTCAATGTCGGTTTTATTTCATTCCAAATTTGCTTTAATTTATACCTACATCCAAAAATGCTGAAAGGCGTGATGATAAAACTATTAAAATTATGTACTTTATGTAATTATTATTAATTTTTAAATAATGTTGAAGCAAAATAAATGTGCGAAAAAATCTGAAATATATTAATTTGTAAGACCGTAAATAGACATTCAAAATAGAAAAATTTTCATCATAAATAAGTTTTCGGATATTTTTTTAATGATTTTATTTGAACCAAAAATTTAAATTTTGAAACATGCGTTTACTAGATAACGTATTGATTTACAATAATATAAGATCACATGGTATGAAACATGTCTTGTAAAATAAGATTTTTCATTTAAAAATTTTATAAATCTGCCAACGATCTATGGTATAACCTTATTATGCTAAAAATAAACATTTTTCTCAAAATTTAAAAGGTGCGTTTACTAGATAAAAGAACAATCTTTCGAAATCAATTTATATTTTTTTGGGGAAGAGAGTCAATACGTCTAAAATTTTATTAAAAAAGACATATTTCTAGTTTTGTCTGGTTTTTTTTTACATTAGCTCCACACAGGAGGCACTGAGGAAATCAATTTCCCTAGGGGCCTATGTCATCTTTGAGGATGCTTCGTGGAGGGTTTTTTAAGGGAAAGGAAGAAGAAGAAGATATGGTAAGGAAAAAGTTATAAGGGTGGTTAGGAATATGGGGGTCAGTGTGGCTAGGAGTGACGGACGTATGAATCTATTCATCACACTGCGGTGCAAAGCGAAGGGTCGGGAGAATCCAGCTGGAGAGGTCAAAAGGCCTCCCTCAATGAGTCTCTTCCGATCCAGCCCGCCACGCAGTGGTTGGGCAAACGTATCCGCCACCAAAACCTAGACAAACCTCATCCCATGTACCCGGGCACCCCTGCTAAGTCACCAAACGTAGCGAACCACTTGGGGTGACCTGTGGCAGGGGTGTTGGTTGTCCAATAAATGGTTCCCGGGGCGGCGGTACCCATACCCCCTCCCAAATTGTTAATTGTTAAACCCTCTTAAAGTATTGATACTTTGGTTTTATTGTCAACTAGCGGAAATTTCCGGCGTTACCCAGGCTTTACGAAATCGAGTGTAAACAATGACCCACCTCTTGTTTTGAAGGTTAAATTTCGTCAGTATCGGAATAAAACTTTTTTTTATAAAAGTCAATTCATGCCGCCCGCCTGCCACAGATAATTTTCTTTATATAAATAAATTATGAATTGTTAATTATTTGTATCATCTACGCAGATCTTAACACGAAGGTTTATGTGTAATCAATATTTTCGATAAATATTTACCACGAGACCATTTACATTAAGAATGCTAAAGAATAGGCTTTGAACAAATTAAAACTTTTTTAATCGCTTCGCTTGGTGGAATTAAAACAAAATTGTTAATTACGAGTATTTTTAAAAAAATTATGTAAACGTGAACTACAAAATATGTTTTTTTTTTTATTTTAACTTTATGAGTAAAACCTCAAATTGCAATATTTATATAAATGAAGACAATGTAAGCGAAACTCAATCGAAAATCTGGAAACAGAAAAATCGGAAAAACATGTGTCAATATGTTTTTCCGATTTTTCTGTTTCCAGATTTTCGATTGAGTTTTCCTCTGGAACTCGTGTCCCAGAGGTGTCAATATATTTTTCCGATTTTTCTGTTTCCAGATTTTCGATTGAGTTTCGCTTACATTGTCGTCATTTATTTAAATATTACAAAATATGTATTTTTTCTTTAGAAATGTATGAAGGGATATAAGAAAACTTTTGAAGAATAATATTTTAAAGCTAAGATTATCGGTGACAGTTTCCCTTGATAGATTTTTTTTCTTTCTTATAAAACTATTCACAAAATAAATTAAACCCACTTTTGCGCTAAAATGGCTGTTTCTAAGCGTTTCTGTTTGACAAGCGATTTATATGCTTATTCCCTATATTCGTGGTGATATAAGGCGCACTACGAAAATACACATTTTTGAAAAGTATGGAATGCCGCTCGTTGAGTAAAAACGCACGGCGGAAAAGAATGACTTAAGGTCCACCACTAAGGAATGCAAAATTGTGTGATTTTGGTTTGAAAATTAGATTGCTTATAAATATTTTAGATGACGTAAAAACTGCTTTAAAGTTCAAAATCTCCTACTTACGAACTCCTTTTCGGTTGTGGTTTTACCGTACAATGTGAAAAATTAATTATATCGAAGTTTGCCAATACTTTGGAGTGTGACCTTTTGTGCCAATCTCACATCGAATACGAAATTTTAGCTAGGAGTAATGCGTATTCCAGTGCCCTCGACCCCATCATTAAAGCACAAAAACTAATCATAAAAATAATTCTCATACTGCCGCTTACCACCAGCACTGATACGATCTTCAATACCTTCAACGTTATGGACATTCAATTCAATTCAATTCAATTCAATTATTTATTCATTTTAAAACATTACAAAATAAAATTGCAATACGTTTTAAAAGAGTATTAATTTAAAATTTAAATAGGTTTGAGTATATTATATTTATATATATATGTATATTTATATTTCAATGAAGCACAATCATACTAACAACAACAAAGCTTTTTGTCTGAATTGTGCTTCATTGATATTAAACATATCGATATCCGAAGTGATTCTATTTAACAACAAGGCAGCTCTCCCGACTGGCATAACCATTGGCAAGTTAGTATTGCAAGCCGGGAGATAAAACAGTCTATGCTGTCGATGACGGAGATAACCATCGGGAACATAGAAACTAATGCTCTCCATGATAGCCGAGTTTTCGAACCTTCCACGAATCAGTCGGAAGAAATGTGTTACAATGAGCGCATCCCTTCTGATCCGTAGAAGGTTCACACCAAGCATGCCCAAGAGAAAGTGGGTAGGGTAGAGCCACGGATAGTAGCCATACTTCCTCAGGTAAAGAAATCTCAGAAATTTCTTCTGAACCCTCTCCAACATGAGGGAATACTTCACTTGGTGTGGGCTCCAAACCACCAACCCACTCTCAAGCCTACTCCTAACCAAAGCATTGTATAGTACTGTGAGAACCCGGGTGTCTCTGAAGTTTCTCGCAGTGCGTATGACGAAACCCAACATTCTCAGTAAAGTACTACACGTCATTGTGATATGAGCATGAAAAGTTAACCTACTATCAAACAAAATACCAAGATCTTTCATAGTGGAGACACGTTTTAAATTTAGAGCCCTCATAGTATACCGGTAAAACCAGGTTTGACAAGCTCTAGTGAAAGAAAGAATGAAACATTTAGAGATATTGAATTCAATCTGATTCCGTTTACTCCAGTCAACAATTCTATCAATGACATAAAGAAGCTCTACCAAGATCCATCTTAGTTAATTTACACAAAACAATAAAACTATGTACAAATCTACACAAACAATACACAATACCCGAGCCAAAAACAAAGAACTTCTCCAAACTCCTTTTTCCAAAACCACCTTTGGATAAAGACACTTTAAAAACATAGCTTGCAAACTTTACAATACACTACCAGCTACGATCAGACATACTGACTCCTTGATAAAATTCAAACAAAATATAAAGAAATGGATCGTAAGTATCGGACGCCAACTATTACAAACATCTATAAAATATATCACACATAGACAGAAATAACCATTCACATACGACCTAACACATATAAAATTAATGAAAATAATAGAATTCTGTGAAATTTAAATCCATAAATAGACTAGACAGAATTTACAACTTTACTTCAGCTCCTCCAACACTTATAAGATAACTCTCTTTAAAAGATATACCCACCCTCCCAATCACTTTTCTGTTTTATTCTATTCGAATTAATATGTATTTTACCTTAAATATTCTTGTAACTACGATATTCATTTCTATACTTCTACGCCTGTCTCGACACAGGTGTATCCTAGTGAGACAGACATCAAATAAACCCAATGTAAATATACTTTTTATAGATAAATAAATATTAAATTAAAAATATAATTTGTAATACACCACTTAATAATGTTTCTTTTAGCTTGTGCTTCGTCAGGGCTTAGTATAATGTAAGTCATGTACGCCTCATACGTCGTAACATATGTCTGGTAATGTTGTAGGTAGCTTGAAACAAGCTTATGAGTCCAAGTGGCTAACGAGTATGGAGTAATAGGATGGGGCTCAGCAGCATCTAATCACATAAAACAACTTAAGGTAACTCAGAATTGCATCATAAAGACCATATTAGGTCCCCATGAGGACGTCAACAACGGAAATTTTTAAACCGATTGATGTTCCAAGCATACAGAAAATCTATGCCAAAACATTCTAGTACATCACCACAAAAATGATTCAGAGGCAGACACCTCACATGCTCATAAAACCAGAGCCAAACAAACAGACATACTTAATATACCAAAGTGTAACTCTTCATTTGGACAAAGAATTCTGAATTTTTAGCAGTAAAGTTATATAACAAACTCCCACTTAGTAACAAACAAATTAAAATAAAAAATAGCTACATTAAGGACATTAAATGTTGGTTGAAGGAACTATCGGAAAATGAACTTACTAGTTTCTGGAAAACCTTATCCAAACAATAAAGTTGAACCATAGAAGTCGCTGAAAACTTATCCAAAGCATAGTCCCCCTCAGCACAGGATCTCCTAGTAAAACAATAAAGTTGAACAATAGAAGTCGCTGAAAACTTATCCAAAGCATAGTCCCCCTCAGCACAGGATCTCCTAGTCAGGAGGACTACGGATATATTTTCTATTTTATATATATACCTAACATGTTTCATATAAAAATGTAAAAAATAATAAATATATAGTTACTAAATAAAAAACTTGAGCTAAGCGAAAACCGGTCGGATGTTAAATATTAATAATAAATAAGTGGTATATTACACAGTGTATTTTTCATTTAATGTAAAATGAATGATCGTAAAACATATTTATGTCTAAACTTCGCAAAATAAAAAAACGCCTTTTTTGGCGATGTTTTTTTCGAGAAAAATCAAAACAGGCGGCTAGTGTTAAACGATAATTTAAACCTTTATCACCATCTACATAAGAAATCTTATTGTTAGAGGCCTGATACCGAATTTTACACGAAGTGGTGCATCACCTTATAGCGTCCCGAGAACATAGCCAAAAGATCTCCCACCAAGAAACTATAATGTCCGCTTAGTGTTCCCCGGGAAGGTATACCCTTCAGAATGCATTATATTATTGTAGAGGAACTATGATACTAGTGGAGCAATAACGCTCCCTGTGCTCAATGGCTTGGAACGAATATCGGCTCCGAAATCGAATTTCCATCTGCAATAGAATTTGTTCGTTCTCGTGATGAATGTATTTTGGAAACCGGAGACGGTATTGATAAAATAAATCCCTTCAGAATATAGAAACATATGGGGAAGACAAATAATGTTTTGCAAATACGTATATCCACTTCCGTGTGATTGTATTTATGTTAAAGTTCAGGACAAGCATAGACACGGATCGTACTAGATGGCCAATTTATTTTTTAAGGAAAAATTTCTTTAGCACCGTTGTGATTTGAAACTCGATGAAACGGAAGCGAGCGAAAACTAAAAAGAGACATACAAATACATCTATAGGATTTAGACTGCGATAGTAGCAATAAAATATTTATTTATTTCGCGGGTACTCGTTTCCAATATAATAGTGGATAAATCCACGGTCCCACGCAAGTCTACTTTGATATAGTGGTATAAAGCACCTGACAAACCTTAGCCTCCAGACATTCAGCAGACCAAGGACCGAATCCTACGAAATCCAAAAAATATATATATTTTTGTAAAATCAATATCCTATCTTCAAACTAATCCCAAATGAGCAGGCAAATAAAACCAAAAAGAAAGCGACATCTAGCGACTCCGAACAAGAAAACACAAATTCTAATAAGATGACCAAATGTATAGGAAAAGGTGCACTGGAATTGGACGACAAAAATATGGAAAAAATCATCCTTCACATTGATAAAAAAGTGGTTCGTAGTCTCCTCACTCTTGCCTACTTTATTTTTCTAAAGGTTTCACTTCTACCGTGTGTGAACTGATTTTTATTTGTGTGCCCAAAGCCAGTGTTACTGTATTTGGGTGAAAGTGATGTTCGTGTCGTGGCAGTGTGTAGATTACATTATACCATTATGTTGTTATGCCAAATGAATGCAATTAGATAAGAAGATTTGATGAAGAAATCATATTTTCAATTCGGAATAATATTACTAAAATAATGGTGACCGGGCAATTCAGAATGAACTCGACTCAGCACCTCCTTTGAAAAGTCATTAAAATTTGTGAAAAGAATATATAAAAAAAACGATTAAATAAGTTAGATCAGTGTTTTTCAACCTGTGGATCGCGACCCCCTGGGGGTCGCGAAGCCTCTACAAGGGGGTCGCAGGGGGTCCAAAGTAAAATATTAAAAAAAAACAGTAAAGCTCAAAAATATTTTTACTATGAAAATATTAATTATAGGACATTTTGAAGTTAACATGAAATTTAAATTATAAAATTTCTATGGGTCAAAAATCTGTTAAGTCTCATTCACATTAATGTGAAGGTTGCGCCTGTTTTTCGTCAATCAATTTCTGCCATCGCGGATCTGTTTTTGCAACATTTAGAATTGAGTCGTTTTCTAAATTTAATCGATTCCTCTGTTTGTTTTTTATTTGGGCCATTGACGAAAACGTCAACTCGCACAAGTAAGAGGTGGCAAATGGAATCAAGCACTTCAAAGCTTCTGTGGTCAATTCTGGGTATTCTAATTTTCTTTTTAACCAAAAGTTATCAAATTTAACAGACTTGAATTCCAAGTGCAACATTCCATCGGCAGATAATTCCAGCAGATTTTCTTTTAGGTTGGTTTCTAAACTTTCCTCATCTATAGCTGCATTCAAAAACGGGTTTATGATCCACATTTTCCCAGCGTTTTGAGATAGTTCTTGCACCGAGAAGACACATTTCTTCTTTCAAATTCTGCAAGACAATTTCCATACCATGATGTTGATCTCAAACCAAATTCTCTAGCCACCCTCCTGTTGGTGTTCACTGGGTGTCATTCTTTTTTCATTTCATTCAATTTGTGATTCCTGAATTTCTCTAGCCACCCCTCCCCCCCTCCAGGAACCATAGTCGTCAAAGGTAAATTGCAGGCGAAGGGTAGGGGGTCGCGAAATATTTTTTTACATAATAAGGGGGTCGTGCCATGAAAAAGGTTGAAAAACGCTGAGTTAGATTATAGGCAATTTTTCAAAAAAAAATCAATGACTTTTTAAAGAAGTGTTGAGTTGAGTTGATTCTGAGTTGGCGTAGAACCTAAAATAATATGGAAATAGGTAGTTTGTAACGTAATCTTTACCTAATATCTCTATCTTTACTTATCACCGCCATCCAAATACTCTCAATATTTCTCTGTATTCAAAATAGAAACAAGTGCAGACATGTGGGTAGATTAGTGTAAGAAAAGACGGATTATACCAGTAACAAAGATGCAACATTTATTTAAATACTTTCAAACAATTAAGGGTAGAGCATGATTAAATTGATTTAAATAACCAGGGGTGGTTGATTACCATAGGTAAGTCAATTAATGTGAAAACTATTATCTCGGAACATGTGGGTCTCAATAAAAGGAAGAATAATATTTGTAAATCCTGAAGGGCGCCTGTACGGATAACCGAACATATTTATAAGGATTTAAATTAAATGCTAAGGATAATAAAATACCAAAGTTAAGCTAAATATCTCGTGATGATTCATTATTAAATATTAATTCGCTCACGCGTGTATTGGCCATGACCTTTGGCGGCTTGAAGTTCAGCTGTCCACACCATGAAAACTCCCCAGAACCAACTGACGAACGTATCGAAACTTCATCTCGATTCGCCCTCTACCAGCGCCTGTACATTTACGGCTGTCAAATTCATCCGGTACCCGCGTGGCTAGAAACTCCGTCTAAATCAGGCCAGTACTTGCCCAAACTGCTGCATTACCCCCATGGCCAAGAGAATTTTTGCAAAAAAATTCCACTACGCCACCTGGCGTCAGAAGTCCTGAAGAGCGACGGTACCGCTGCCACCAAGAATTACAAAGTGCTTAACGAGATTTGTGGTGAATGAGTTTGAGCTTCTAGTGCCTTCCCAGCTGTGTCACTTCTCGTAATGTTCTTCCCAAATATGTAGAGATGAATTATCCTCAAGATGATGTTGTAAACCAGTAAGCCTCCCTCGATAATGATTCAGTGAAGCAGTGAATGAAAACTTCAAACTGCCCAAATAATAAGGGCTCAATCCTCTGCTTATGTCAGAGCCACAATCTGTAGGTTGATGCAAATAAGTACTGATCCCTGTAGTTGAAGAAATCCATTTGATGCAGACCAATGCTTGGGTTAAACTTCTGCCTATTCAAGAGCAACTGAAGGTAGGTTGACATAAATAAATGATGTGCCATGTTGATGTAGAATTTCCATATGACGCAGTCCAAATGCTTGTGTTAAAACTTCTGCCTATTCAAGAGCAACTGAAGGTAGGTTGACATAAATAAATGATGTGCCATGTTGATGTAGAATTTCCATTTGACGCAGTCCAAATGCTTGTGTTACAACTTCTGCCTATTCAAGAGCAACTGAAGGTAGGTTGACATAAATAAATGATGTGCCATGTTGATGTAGAATTTCCATTTGACGCAGTCCAAATGCTTGTGTTAAAACTTCTGCCTATTCAAGAGCAACTGAAGGTAGGTTGACATAAATAAATGATGTGCCATGTTGATGTAGAATTTCCATTTGACGCAGTCCAAATGCTTGTGTTAAAACTCCTGCCTATTCAAGAGCAACTGAAGGTAGGTTGACATAAATAAATGATGTGCCATGTTGATGTAGAATTTCCATTTGACGCAGTCCAAATGCTTGTGTTAAAACTTCCTCGAAGAATGTAGAAAACCACGTGAGCGAAAAATAATTACTGAGCTATCGTTAAGAAGAAGCAATTACTACGTATTAAGGTGAAATAAAAACTTATATAAAGCAAATATTTAGATTGAGCTAAAATAATTTGACCTAAACTTGAAAAGATTTAAACAAAAGAAACTTGACTCTAAACCCACATTCCACTCAAAACTTATGGAAATATTTATCCACAATACTGTTATAATACCATTGAAAATTTAATAACATCTAAAATCTTGACACCTATCAATAAAAATTTCAAATTGTAGAAACCCAAACCCCTCAAAAGAAAATAACATAAAGTTAAGGTAATGAAACAACCACTGACATCTGTTGAACAGCGGAGAAGGATGAATAATCCTGTCAATATTAAATGGTTGAGATCCCGGAATAAAACTCCAAGATTATGTAAGAAAATTTAAGAATTAAAATCAGTCATACAGTTCCATTTTAAAAAGACAAACATGTGCCTTCAAATGAGTTCCGAGCTCTAGAACCGACTTAAAGTCACATGCCGTGTCAAAAAGGAACTGTGCAAGAAATGTTAAAAATTAACTGTGAAACTAAACATCTAATATTATGTACTCACTCTATAGAGATACTAATTAAATTTCCATTTAAAATGCATATCTAATTAAACTCATGAAAAATGAATTGTTATTATTATTTTAATTTATTAATTGGTAATAATTATGTTACCCGAAGTAAATTTATACATTATCGTATGTCTCCAGAACTCGTTCCTGACTATTTGAAATAAACATGCAACGGAGCTTCCTAAAACTCAAAATAGATAGTTTCTGAGAACTTCTGAGATTATGCGCAAGTATCAAAGTAAGATTGTATGACTATAAACACAAATTATCCGTAAAGTTTCTCTATGGAGAATTATTTTAATAATTTGTGTAAAATAATCAATAAATTTAAATCTTATAAAATAAGAATACTGTTTTATCTGTATTTCTTTGAAGAATGCATCACCCGAGCTAACATTATTATAACATATCTAAGTAAAGTAAACCCATTTCCTTGACTTGGAAAATTCCCATGCTGCGAAACTTCCTAAAGCTCCCAAATAGATTATTGTCAGCTTCTGAGGCTATTGATTATGTATAATTATCATCATGAAAATACATGTGGAATTTTCCAAGGTAGAAACCGTATGCACGACACCATTCAAGTCAATAATTACTACATGTAACCATAAATTATCAACCATGTACAAAACCATGTAGTATCATTATAAACACAATTCATATTATACAAATAGCAAGGTTTACCTACAGGGAAAGGAACCCACTAATTTTATCAGTTCAAAGCATGAGCGTAATGGCCAATTACCCCCATGCTCTGAAGGAAAATTTTCATACAAATTACAATATTCATATGCTACACTAACTATCACAAATACAAAGGACAAACAACCACAAAACAATTAACATATAGCACTCAATGTGTGGACACAAGTTTCATGTCAAAGTCATGTCATCACATTGAATGTATTTTGCAAACATAAGGTCAAAATGCATGCAAATTTTTACTAACTATCGGTACTTTGGACCGAATTAAATCCCATTACGGAAAGATTCTATTTTCTTACTGAAAGGAAATAAATTAAACCGCTGACTCCTCAGCATGCTCAGACTTTAAAATGTCCTTCGCGTGAAAAATACCTAAAAGCTTCCCATCCATGTCAGCCAACTGGTATGCCACAGGGGAAATTTTCCGCACAACTTTACTTCTAATAAATTTTGGAGCCAGTTTAGCTGAAAAGTGTTTAGAAGCATCTGAAAGAACGAAAGACCTCCGCCACACTACGTCGCCTTCCGCGTACTGAACCTCCCTCCGACGAAGATCATATTGACGTTTGTTGCGTTCATATGATTGTCGCAAAGATGTGCGCACCTGTGAAAAAATATCATTTAACTCTTGCAAACCTGCAGCCCAGGAATCCCGTTCAGCAAATCTAATTTCCTCCGCGTTGAAGTCAGCTCCTATGTAGTCCTTCCCTGAAATGATAATTTCCCTGCCAAAATTGAGGAAGAAAGGAGTGTAACCAGTGACTTCGTGCACAGCAGTGTTGATCGCTAATTCTATCTCAGGTAAATAATTTGCCCACATTCTGTGGTCAGTGCCTACATATGAAGCGAGGGCAGAGACTAAAACCTTATTAACTCGCTCAACAGGATTGTTTTGAGGGTGATATCTACAGTTGTAGAAAAGGTGCCGAATGTGAAATTTGCTAACCAAAGCCTTCATGTCCCGAGATATGTACTGCGGACCATTATCTAACACAATAGTATCTGGCACTCCAAACTTGTAGAATATTTCATTTTCTAAAATACTAGCGATATTGCTACCCGTTGCCTTCCTTAGAGGGAATAGCCTAGTAAATTTTGAGAAAAAATCAGAAACTACTAACAAGTATGTATAGCCTTTTTTGTAAGAATTCGGATACGGACCCAGCAGATCTGTGGCAATCATCTGCCAAGGACGCTGCACCAACTTGGGATTTCCCATTAGCCCTGGCGGTAACAAATTGGTGCTTTTATACCCTAAGCAAATCTGACATTTACTAATGAACCGTTTGACATCAGCTGACATTTTAGGCCAATAATATTTAAGTTTAATCCTATTCAAGGTTTTCATAATCCCGAAGTGAGCACACACTGGAGGAACGTGGTGTTCTACAATAATGTTCTTTCTAACCTCCTTTGGCATAACTTCCTTCCAGTCATATGACCTGTGACGAGCGTCCATGCTTTGGATGTGTTTAAAAATCCTATCATTTTCCACTTTCCAAGCTGAATATTTGTCCGGATTAGCTAAAATTTTCTCTCTAAGCCTGATGTACCACAAGTCGGAAGTACTAAACTTTTGCGCTAATGCATTTACTTGTAGGGGATCACGCGATAACGCATCCGGAATGACATTGTCTTTACCCTTTCGGTGAATAATTTCAAAATTAAATTGCTGCAGTCTTACTGCCCAGCGTGCGAGTCGTCCACTGGGCGACTTTAATTGTGTTAACCACTTGAGACTATAGTGATCTGTAATTATTCTAACCGGAATAGGTGAACCCTCAATGTAACCTCTAAACTTTTCCAGAGCAAAAATCATAGCGTTTAACTCCCTCTCCGTTGTGGAGTGATTCCTCTCTTGTGCAGATAACGACCTTGAAATGAATGAAATCGGGTGCTCTATTTGATTTTCATCAAATTGGCTTAAAACTGCCCCGAGGCCTACGCTCGATGCGTCACAACTAATAGTGAAAGGCTTACTAAAGTCAGGGCATGCGAGAACCGGAGCGTTAACTAGGATATTCTTTAATTTAACAAAAGCCGATTGCGCCTGTTGATTCCACGCAAACTTTTTTCCCGCGAATTCCTTCTTTGTTAAGTTGTGTAAAGGAGACGCAATAATTGAAAAGTTATGGATAAACCTTTTGTACCACGATAGCACCCCAATGAATCTACGTAGACTCTTTTGAGACGTAGGGGTGGGAAAATCCACAATTGCTTTTACTTTCTCGGGATCAGTGCGAAGCCCTTTACTGTCTACAATGAAACCTAAATATTTTAAAGAGTCCCTGCAGAAAACAGACTTTTCCACATTTATAGTAAGGCCTGCGGCTTGTAATTTCTGTTTCACCTGTCTTAGAAGTTCTATATGTTCTTCAAATGAAGAACTTATTATAATAATGTCATCCAGATAACAGAACACTTTGCCATCAAATTGTGGCCCTAGCACCTTGTCCATTAACCTCATCATGCGGGAACTCGCCCCGTGGAGGCCAAAAGGCATGGTCACAAAGTGAAACAAGCCTCTTTTAGGGATTGTAAATGCGGTTTTTTCTTTTGAATTCTCTTCTAAAGGAATTTGAAAAAAAGCGTCATTCAAGTCTAGCGTTGTTAAATACCGAGCACCCCCCAAGCTATTCAAGATGTCAGAAATGAACGGTGTCGCGTAGGCGTCGCGTTTAGAGTTTGCGTTCAAAAGTCTACTATCAAGACATAACCGGTACGTGCCATTCTTTTTTGGTACTAAAACAATTGGATTATTCCACGCGCTATTGCTGGGTTCAACCACTCCCAAAGCTAACAGTCTGTCTAATTCCTTGTGTACCTGCGGAAGTAGGTGCGGTGAAATCGGATAAATGCGTTGCTTAATCGGAGAGCAATTACCTGTGTCAATGACATGCTTCTCTAAGGATGTTCTACCTAACCGATTACCCGAATAGGAAACATACTCCCGAATGACTTTATTTAAGACTGAGCGTTGCGAAATGGATAAGTTTTCTGCATTTTCTAAACCTATTACATCAGCTCTACACTGTGTTTTGACCGACTCCTTAGAAGCCATCAATTTTGATATTCTTGGACAAATATTGAAGATTTTCCAAAAATCACAGCCTAGAATAATGTTAGCATTTATCTGAGGCATAACCACAAAACTGAAAACCCTCTCTGTGTTATCAAAACGAATCGGTACCGTAATTTTATACGAACAAACAACAGAATGACCTGTAGCCGAAACTAAAGAAAACTTAGTGTCAAGCTTGGAAAGCTTGAAACCCAAATCTAAGAATTTCCTATGAAAATTGTTACCTAAAATGGAAATGTGAGAGCCCGAATCTAAAAGACCAGAAAAATTTAACCCTAAAACTTGAAAAGAAATGTGAGGACGGTTGTCCCTGTTTACCGCTCCCATCTCCTTTGAAGTATTTAAGTTTTTATAAAAATCTCTTACTACAGCCAGCCAGGAAGCCCATTCCCCGGACGTCTCCTCGGCGAGCGTCGACGTCTTAACGCCCGCTGTCTGGAACTCCGGGGTATTCAGTTTTTTGAACGGCGGCAGCCACAATCTGGAGACTTCAGTCCTGGTCTTCCGCAGCGGAAACAATGCACGCCCCTGGAAACGTTATTAGACGGGCTAAGATTATCATGGTTCATAAAACGACGGTTATTTCTAAAATTGGGATTGACATTTCCTGAATTATTATTATTCCTACCATTGTTCCTGTTATGTGAATTGTTATTCCTGACAAAATTTTGATTATTAGATGAAACAGTAGTAGAAGGAACCCTGTCACTGGAGCGGCTGTCCGCTAACTCAATCATTTTCCCAAGTTTTTTCAGAGTACTGATATCCGGAATTACCGATAGCGATAACTTTTGAATATATCTAGGCAACATATTACATTGTAAAATCTCCAATAATTCATCATCAGGTAATTTCGATGACAACCGATTATTTAAAATGAGAATGCGAGTAATAAAAGAGTTTAAATTCTCCTTCTGCATTTGAACGGTAGCTCTCAGTTGAGCCAACAGTCGCCTCTCGTGATCCAGAAACTCATATTCCTCTTTCAGAGCCACGACGATGTCAGACCATGATGCAAATGAGGAGCGATTTACTCTGTACCATAAGAGTGCATCACCAGAAAACAATTCAACAGCAGATGTAAAAAGTGAAACTTTACTCACATTTCGAGCTAGTGCGAGCTCTTCGATCCTCTCTATAAAATCGTGTACGCCAGCAGAGCCATCAAAAGTAATGTTCCACTTGTGAACAGGAACCGACAAAGGGGACGAAACGGGAATCGATGCAGCTAAGTTATCACCAGGTTTCGCCATGTTGATTGTATCTGCTTTACTCCTTGTGACAATTGTATATTCCATAACCTAACTACAAAGGGATTATAAAACAAAAAGTTATTAGAACATGCGACAACACAAGATGTTACACCAATACTCGGAAATATTTCCCATGCATCTCAAGATAAAATTATAAATAAAATGTCGCCAGATAACTGGAGACGTTTGAAAAGCGCAAAAAAAACGCCGGTGAGTTGGTTCCTTAGCAAAGCAAAATTGTAAACTTAAAACTACCGGGAGACACGTGTCTATGCAGGTGTTCAACAAGCCGCCGTTGACCACAACACCCATGACGAACAACAAATCATCACGAGATAATACAAATTAAAGAACAATAAAATACACGAGCACATGTCCGAGACGCCACATTAAGTTCTTTTATAACGTTGGGCCCAGATTGTAACGTAATCTTTACCTAATATCTCTATCTTTACTTATCACCGCCATCCAAATACTCTCAATATTTCTCTGTATTCAAAATAGAAACAAGTGCAGACATGTGGGTAGATTAGTGTAAGAAAAGACGGATTATACCAGTAACAAAGATGCAACATTTATTTAAATACTTTCAAACAATTAAGGGTAGAGCATGATTAAATTGATTTAAATAACCAGGGGTGGTTGATTACCATAGGTAAGTCAATTAATGTGAAAACTATTATCTCGGAACATGTGGGTCTCAATAAAAGGAAGAATAATATTTGTAAATCCTGAAGGGCGCCTGTACGGATAACCGAACATATTTATAAGGATTTAAATTAAATGCTAAGGATAATAAAATACCAAAGTTAAGCTAAATATCTCGTGATGATTCATTATTAAATATTAATTCGCTCACGCGTGTATTGGCCATGACCTTTGGCGGCTTGAAGTTCAGCTGTCCACACCATGAAAACTCCCCAGAACCAACTGACGAACGTATCGAAACTTCATCTCGATTCGCCCTCTACCAGCGCCTGTACATTTACGGCTGTCAAATTCATCCGGTACCCGCGTGGCTAGAAACTCCGTCTAAATCAGGCCAGTACTTGCCCAAACTGCTGCAAGTTTTACCGACTGCTTTTGGCGCAGACCCGTGAAAAATCTCGAGATTGTCAGTGATGCGCTATTGCGTGCTAATATACTGTTGCGTTCAGACAAACAGCTCTCCAACTCGTCTTGGGAGGAGATTACTTCATGGGAAAGAATAGTGTTCCTTTATGTTAATCTGGGATTTATTTAGTACTTCGCATTTACAAGTGATGACTATTATAGTCGGCCCAACTGGAAGCTGGCTAAATGAGATCCAAATTGAATGAGCTCCTGCAGACTGCACCCAGGCCCTTGGCCCTCCTGGTGCCCAAACTCTGAACTAAAATAACTCCATCTAGCGGAATTACGGGACAGCTCTTAGCACTGCCCTCTATGTGACAAGCTCGGAAGCTTTTAGATATACCACATATAATACTCGTAACTCGTGTTCGGTAGACTCGGTGATTAGATAGCTTCCTTTCGTTCGGAATTAGAGCGTTAGAAGTCAAATTTGGTCAAATTACTAATTGGAGTAGGTAAAGAAGTGAACCATCCTGAGAAATACAAATCTTATATCTCATGAAGCAGGGAAAGATTGCGGGAAGTCGAAGCCCTAGAAGAAGGAGAACATCATGACTGAAAAACCAGTGGTTTGGCCAGTCTACTGTAGAGCTATTCCGGGCCGCAGTAAACAGAGTCCGCGTAGCCGACATGATAGCCAGCGTCCGTTGAACGGACAGAACACGCGAAGAAGAAAGAAGTGAACCATTTCATTCCATTCCAGTGGTTTTTTTTCGCTTTTGTCTCATCTAATTGGGGATAGTCTGAATTCTCAACAAATCATTTCCAATTTTGGAAATAACAATTAAAATGACTTTCTGTTAAAAACATAGCATTATAAGTAGGTATTTATCGCTAATCTGAATTCCCCAAATACACACTTCCAATTTTGAAAATAAAGCTTGTAACGTGTAAAAAGAAAAGGGAATGCTTGTATTAAAAGTTACATGTATAAATAATAGAAGGTAATAAAATCCAGAGCATGAGACATAATAAAACTCTTAACTTGAAAAACAAGATTTATTAATTTACATCACAATCATAGATATTATTTGATATTGTAATATATATTGTTAAATTATTAAGAGTTAAATCTGCAGGGTCGTGCCTTTCATCGAAAAGAGAAGGTTATTGTAAACGTAAGTTAATGTCACGTATGTTATATTTTAAAATGAATCTAAGCAGTTAAAAGTTATTACGGGCGCCATCCTATTTTTAAAGACAAATTAGGAAAACTACAATAGCTATATTGATAGATAAACCATGGTAATAGTAAGTTAAAATTAATACTACATTACGTAGGATCGATGTATGCTTCCATTGTGTTCCTCGTGTGGGAATTCCGTGACCGGCTATCCGAGCCGCTCGTTCAGTGTTGGCAAGTCCGCACCGCTCGCTCCCAGAAAGAAACTCCATCTTCAGCCGTTAATTGCGCCTCACGAACCCGTGGCAGGCAAAAGGTCACGTGGTTGCATACTAGTGATGTGCAACTTGCACTGTTGATGTCACGGATAGCGTTGCCACTGCTACAAGCTTAAATTCTAGCCAAAAGTTGTAGTTTTTTCGTTGGTTGTTTTTGGGGTGTTAGGCCGTGTTGCGCTACCCCCTTATTTAGACAACACGGTACAACACCCCAAAAACAACTAACGAAAATATTTTTGGCCGTGAAAATCTAAAAACATAACCAAAAGTTCTAGTGTTCATTGAACTGGAGTTACAGACAGAGTAACAAACGACATTAGTCTAACCTTGGCCCTCTGCTATTTTTAATCTTTACTAATGACCTTGGCCCCATGTTACGCTGTGATTTTGTTCTATTTGCCGATGATCTCAAGATTTACCGTAAAATTTCCACTGATTCTGATCATGTTAAGCTTCAAGAAGACCTTTACACACTAAATAACTGGTGCATTCAAAACGATATGTTTTTAAATATTGAAAAATGTTACATTATTACTTTTACTCGTAACAGAAGACGAAAGGATTATGCATATTCCATTAATAATGTTCTATTAAATGCAGTCACCACTATAAGAGATCTAGGAATCACTCTTGATTCAAAGTTTATGTTTGATGTACACATCAGTAAAATTATAAGTAAATCATTGAAAATGATTGGATTCATCCATAGAATATCAAAACCATTTAAATACCCCCAATCCATTATAACCTTGTACAACTCGTTGGTCAGAAGTAATTTGGAATATGGGAGTGTTATCTGGAATCCACATTATTTAAAATATTCTAAAACAATTGAATCTGTGCAAAAAAAATTCCTAAGACTGCTATCATTTAAACTTGGATTTAATGCCATACTCCAATCCTATGAGGAACGATTACAACACTTTAATTTTACAACATTGGAAAAAAGAAGACAATTTGCTGACTTAATATGTTTATATAAAATTATTCATGATAAACTTTTAACCAATCATTGTCTGAGCAACATACATATTAAAGTTCCTAATAGACGTAACTTAAGAAGTCAAAATATAATCCATATTGAAATATTTAATAACAATATTGCATACTTCAATCCACTGTCTCGAATGTGTCGTTTGTACAACACAATTGAATGTGACCTTATTGATATCTTCGCAAACAGTCTCGAATATTTTAAAAAACAAATTAAAAATCTTCTACCATGATATGTCATGGAAGAAGATTTTTAATTATTGTTAATTGATGATATGTCAGGATTAATGATATGTCACGATTGTTAATTGCTTTATTATTATGTCTTTTCTTTATTTTAACTTTATTATCCTTTCCAGAAACGTTTCTTTCTCTGTACACTTACCATGTTTTAAATTTCATGTCTTATATTTCTTTTTTATTATTATTATTATTTCTGTTTTCTTTTCACTACTAGCATCTCCGTCTAGCAACAACTAAACCTTAATTACGCATGCTGTGAACATTTCTAATTGGAGTGTTAATATCAGTTCATATTCCAACGTAATAATATTAATGCAATAATTTGTTAACACTCTGTAAATGTTTCAAACAATAAATAAATAAAAAATAAATTATTATTTTTAATTGTTATATCAACTTTAATTTTAATTTAATTATGATATAAACAACACGTAAAAATAATATCGGGTCAGTGGGGGGGGAGGAATATTAGGCATTGGATGTTAGTAAAAAAAGATTTAGTTATTAATAATATTTTATTTACTATTTTGATGCAAATTAGGGTTCGGAAATTTTGCATACATTTGCAATAATTTTGGAAAGACTTAATTGTGTCAAAAGTGCATACATTTTTATTAATAACTAACTTTTCCATAGTTTTCGTAAAAATTGTTTAAACATAATATCATTTACCGTATCTCTTTCTTGGACAACCGCTTTCTTTCAAATCGGTATTGATAATACTTCACGGGTTATATGTTCGGAATCCTAGTATACTTCAGTTTAGTATGTCAGTATACTAGTCTGAATTTTATTTTTCACTAGCGGGTTCCAGGCATGCGGTGCAATGCCATATTCAAAGAAATAAATTGTTTCTGCCTGCACGTCTTTTCCCGTGCGTCCTGTTTCCCTCCCGCGTCCATTTCCCTCCCGCGTTGACTCCCGCCAACCCCCCTCTCGCGTTCCATATATTCAGTCCCAGTGCATTTAGTTTTCAAATAGCTCACGTGCTAATAAAAATCAATCAAATTAGGTACCTTACATTCATAGACAATTCTTTTGTTACAGAAAAAAACAGCTGCCTGCTAAATTCACATTCATCAAACGCGCGAACCGTCAAACGTGCGAAGTTAAAATAATCGATAAGTTTTTTCTGCGCAATTTTCTTAATTTTTCTTTCCGTAAGAACCTTTCCACAAAGTATTAGAAAACTTCAAACAAAAGATGAATGAAATTGGTAAAGTCGTTCTGAAGTTATGGCGTGACCAAGGGAAAAAGGGATTCATTTTTATATATACAACGTGTCTGGAAACTCGTAGTACAAGCGGGAAACTGGTGAATCTACATCACGTAGAGAACCCAAAAAACTTTTTTTTTCGATCTGAGCATTTCGATTTTAATTTTTTTTTTTCTATTTTTCCATTTTTTCGGCAACTAAAGGGTTAAAAAAATTTTTGAGCCCGGTTTACCCTTCGTTGCATTTTATAAGATATTACACAGCTGAAATCAACCCCCTAGTGAAATTTTTTTTCAAATTTAACCAAAAAATTTCCAACTTCGGACCCGATTTACTCGAAAACGAAAGCTCAAATCAAAAAAGTTAAACCACAAAATCGACTCCAAATGTGATGTGGATTCTCCAGTTTCCCGCTTGTACTACGAGTTTCCGGACACCTTGTATAAATATGTCATTTTTCGTACAGCTACAGCCAATCTAGATAATACAATATCTTTAAAGGCGTAACCTATTTTTCACCGTATTTTTATATCACTGCCATATTTGTATTGGTTTGTGAGCGCGAGTGCCCTACACTACACTGGATTCGGAAATGGGAACTTATGCGGATAGTAGCGATGTTACATCAATATAAATATTTACCTTTTCGGTTTACCTTCGACCTTCTTTATTTTTGAACAAAACGACCTCCGTAGTCCAGTGGGTAAGACTCTTGACTCACAATCCGGAGGTCGCGGGTTCGAACCCGGCATGCGCAAATAAATTTCATTTGATTAATTTGTGTTATTTCACAATTAATTCACTTAAAAATAATATATAGTATATTTGCGGCATGTTCCAGAGTGGAAGATACTATTAGCTATTAGTATCGCCCTGGTGTAAGACCACCATTCAGAATTGAAACGTTGCTTGAGAATGGCTTTAGCCGTGTTTGGTGACCAGATCTGAATAGCCAGATACTTCCCAACTTTCCTCTTCCCCACCTCCTTCCCCTCCCCACTACTTTCAGCCTCACAACAGACCCCAATCGGGGATGCCATAGTCTCACTGGCTCCAGACGGGAGCAGTTGAGATTCTTGTGCGGTATTCACTGTAAAAAAAAAATCATTTATAATTATTTACTTCAAAAGATCATACAGGTCTAAAATTATATTTTACATCTGCCCTATCAGATGCAATATTTTTTTTTATTATTTATTAATCAAAAATATTTCTTCGACGGATCTAAAGTTATGGCAGATAGCGTAAATAAATATTATGACAAACTCGGTATTTGAGTTGAAACGATGCTTGACTAGGAATTTGGAGGACTCGGGTTCAAACTCGGCGTGCGCTCGTAAATTTTATTTGATTAATGTGGGTTATTTCACAATTATTCATTAAAATAATATACAGGGTGTCCGGTGGTAAAGTGCATTAACTTCGGGAGGTGATTTTACATGATAGTACAAGTAAAAAAGATGAATAATTTTTTTCGAAATTCCAACTTTTAAGGGTAGTTTTGAGGTAAAAAGATAAAATTAGTCCGGCGTGTACGGCCAGATTTATTATTTTCCGCTGTACGGGCCAATCACAATCGAGTCGGGCGCCCGGCAGGCTCTCAGCAAATAAGATCGTACCTCATACTAAGGAATTTTATTAGGTTCTAGGGATGTCGAAAGTGAAAAAAATATCGATATATCGATGTATCGATGTATCCATATTTATTAAAATATCAATATCGACGTCGATATATCGAGGAAAAAATATCGATATATCGATATATCGGTCAAATTTTCAAGAGATTTTGCGTTAAAATAATAGTGTATTCAGCTCAATATTATCAATAGTAATTTTTATCACTATTCATTTTTATTTCGTAATAATTACAAAAATATCAAAAACTAAAAAAGCTGTCTTCTAACTTATATGTAAACTGAGACGCATACAAAGTTTGTATGCATCTCAGTAACATTCTATTGGCGTATTAAACTGTCAAAAAGGACTTCGTGTTTGGAACAAGGTACAATCAAAAATCATAGACAATTGGGAACCAACACATAGGAGTGGCTTAGAAAAAAATGGCGAAAAATAGTATACATTTCTATGTATGTACCTACACACATGAGATAGTATTGGTGATCACAAATACTAATGAAAAGACAATAGATTTGTAAGCTATTAATAGTTAAAATTTCAACCGCCAGATGTCATGACCCAATACAGTTACTTTTTTCCGTTCGTTCCAATACTGTTTTGGATTCTAGTGACTTTAAATACATAAATTTAAAAAATATCGTTTTTGATACAATTTTCGATATTGGATATTTTGTATCGATATATCGGATCAAAATATATCGGCTAAAAATGTTGATATATTGAATTAAAAATATCGATACTTTTTCAACAAGCCTAGTAGGTTCGTCTTTTTGTATGGAAAAAAAATTTATGGAATTTCGGAAAAGGTTGTTAATCTTTTTTACTCCTACCATCATGTAGAATCACCTACCGAAGTTAATGCACTTTACCCCCGGACACCCTGTATAGTGTATTTGCGATACGTTTCCGAGTGGAAGATTCTCTCAGTATCGCCCTTTTGTAAGACTACCATTCAAAATTGAAACGTGGCTTGAAATGTTGGCCTGTGCTTTTTCCGTGTTTGGTGATCAGTTTTAAATAGCCTGGTACTTCCTCGCCTTCCTCTCCCCACTACCTTCAGCCTGACAATTGACAATGTACCCCAATTGGGGATTGGGGATGTCATGGTCTCACAGGGTCTAGACGGTTGGGAGCAGTTGGCACTCTTGTGAATGTTAGAAATATTAATAAATAACGACATCTGTCAAAGATTAAAAGAAAAGAAATACACATTTCCTGTACAAAATGTCTAATTAATAATACATGATATTAATATTAATGTTGGCAAACTAATGTTTCGCTCGTCAGATATGAATGTTTTAAATTAAAAGTTGTTGAACATGAATAATTTTACTTAGGAATACGCAGACAATTTGGCGCACGCACCCATGTACCCATGCATCAACAACCAAAATTGGTATAATTTAATTACAAACATTCGCGGATTATGAACCTGACAATGTCATGAAAACTCCTAAATCATTTTATCAGCGTGGTAAAATGATGCATGTGATGGATGCATTCAATGATCGAGGACTTGAAGGAAAAGATAGAACCCACGGGACTACTCCTCTATTAACCCATCAGCTGCAAGACATCATTACGCATGCGGTGGGAAGAAATAATTCAATCTTACTATTCAAAAACAATCGCTTGCTAATACCACTAGGAAACTGTAATTGCAATTGTAAATGTTCTACAAAATGACCTGCAATGAATCTTATACTTGCGATCTCTCGAAAGAAGCCTTTCATTTGTTCTAAATGCAATCATTAATGTTCTCCAAAATGACCTTGAAAAAATTACATCTTTGCGATTCTTTCAAGGACATAAAGGAACAATCCTTTCGTTCCAAATTCAATTATTAGTTTCTTCAAATTTGGCAAAATAACTTTGTGGCATCATTATTAATCAAATAACTTCGTTTAAACGTGGTTTACACGAAGTTATTTGATTTTCATTACAGCAATTATTAATGTTCTCACATAATTGTCTTTATATAATCTCATTCCTGTGATATCTTGAACGAAGCTTTGTTAAGAATATTATGAACTTAATATGCAATTTGGCTGTCCTGAATCGGGAATCCTTCCCAGTTGGACAGACAAAGCATCATTTTGTAATATTTATATAAATAAATAAACTACAACAACAACATCTTGTCAGCCAGTTTCGAAAGCGATCTCTCTAAAGAAAAAAGCTGTCCTCGTAATAATGGATTACGTTTTTCTTTTGAAACGATGCGACTTTGGCTGTGAAATTAAAAGCATTTGAAAGGAACAAGGTTCAGAGATAAACCTCACTTTGTTTTTTCATTCTGCTGTGCTTTTACAGCGGCTAACAAGACGATTGTTATAATCTCCGTCGACCTGCCAAGCCTCCGCCGTCTTAGGCCAGTTTAATCTTTTATGGAACGCGGAGCCTCTAGGCAGGGGTAGGAAGCAGGGGTTGGGACTGAAAGAGTGTTTTCAAAGCCTTATTTGGAGTATACGCACACTTTAAAAAAAGATTGTAGGAAAGCCGCTGATGAGTGCTTTGGATAAGTGGTTGACGTGAATCAAGCAATTTCATGGAATTGATTTTGGTCTTGCAAACACGCTCGCATCTCTTTTCGTCCTAATAAATTCTATATCGATCGAGATAGATATTGGGTGAGATCTCTTGTCAGATTTGTGTGATTTTCTATCGCTGTTACATGAATAAATAAGCATGCATACTTGCAGGAGTGTGTTTTAAACGGTGACCAGACATTTGATCCAATAAATGGTTTCTGGGACGACGGTAAACATATTTGCCTCCTAAATCTTAAGTAGATGTTGCACATATAACAATGTCGTATTTTGCTATTTGTCAGTATTCATTCAGAATTGAAACGTTACTTGAAATGGCTTTAGGCGTGTTGGTGACTAGATCTGAATAGCCAGGAAAAATTTTCACATATCCTTCTCCTCCCCACTATCTTCAGCCTCACAACATATCAAAATTAGGAATGCCATAGTCTCACTGGCTCCAGACGGTTGGGAGCAGTTGGGACTCTTGTGTTTTGATAAAAGTTCTAAAGAATAAAAATATTAAAAAAATATATCATATGATTTTTGTAATTTGTTAGCTGGTGTACAGTGTATGTAGGTTTAGTCGGATTACTTGAAATGACGTGACTAGATCTGAATAGCCAGGTACGTTTTCTCCTTCCCCTCCCCACTACCCTCAGTATCACACCATACCAAAATTGGGGATGCCATTGGCACTCACTGGCTCGAGACGGTTGAGAGAAGTTGGGACTCTAGTGTAATTTTCAGATAAAAAAGTTATACGCAAGTAGGAATCTTTTACGATTTTTTTTGTTAAACTGACTGCACGTATAAGTATGTCGTATTTTGTATTGCCGCATGCTTCTTCGGAGTCGAAATTATTGTTAGTAAAAATATTTTTACAGCGGATTTTCACTCAAGATGCCTTCAGATATAAGGACATCGACTTTGGTTGTACGGCCGTATATCCTCTTTACATACTTACTTGAAGAAAAAATCTTATAAAGGATCAGGCCGGACCAATTGTCGCCGGATCAACTGTCCGCCGGATCAAGTGTCGGCCGGATCAAATGTCGGCCGGATCAAATGTCGCCGGACCAACTGTCACCGGACCAAATGTCGCCGGATCAACTGTCATGGAACCCTTTTAAACGACCTAAACTAACATACGTGGCACCTCGCAGCTAAAATTCTGATATCGGCCCATAGAAAAAGCAAATAACAGCCATTGAAAATCACACTAATCTGACGGGAGATGTCACGCGATATCGAGCTCGTTGCTACAAAAAATAGAGAATAGCTCGGCAGTTCATTATCACTACAGTTGAATAGAGACTATTATGGTGAACATTATGTTCTTAATTTATCAAGCAGAAATCCGTATCTACTTTGAAGTAGCAACATCCTTCCAATAGTGATCTCTGGTTTCATGAAACTTGCACTGCTTTTCTGAACTGTGCTTGTAATGGAATTAAAAAAATTGATCCGTAAACCTTTGATTGATTAACTGAACGAACAACAAAATACTATATTATTGTCTGTTATGTATTTTTCACTCGTTCAGCAAGAAAAGGATTTTTGTATCCTTGGGAGTATCTAATTACATAAGTGCTAATTATAAAGACGTAAATATTTTTTAAATACACAACGGGATATTATGTTTGTAAATATAATCAGTTTGTAAATACCACTTTCGTGAAAATGGAAAAAGCACAGAACCGTGAAAAATCATGAAATCTGACTACGCTTTATTAGAATACCCCTAGGAAGTTTAAAAAAAGAAATAGACATTTCAAATAAAGAAATAAAATAATTTTCTCGTAAAAAATATTATATTTATAGGTAGATAATTTATCAAAAAGAAAAATGAAACAATACAACTTCGACGTAAATTTACTATCACTAAATGGTGATAAAACATTTGTAATTCCATTTGCCATACACAAAAATGATACCCCTAAAAACATTGATATCATCATTCATGATAATTCCAAAACACATAGTAAAAATTATTGTATTCAAAACTGCACAATATTAAAAACAACAAACACAATCAAATATTTAGGAGTTATTATCGATAAAAATTTAAAATGGAAGGAACAAATTTGTCAAGTTGTAAAAAAAATTAGAAAATTGATTTATATATTTTTAAGAATCAGAAATTTTTTATCTGTAAAAAACTTATATCTAATATATTACGCTTTGGTTCAATCAACTTTACAATATGCTATCATTAGCTGGGGATCCGCATACAAAACTAATCTTTCCCCAATTGAAGTTGTGCAGAGGCTAATAATTAAAATCATATTAAAAAAACCTTCTGACTACCCAACGGATCAACTATTTAAGAAATTCCAAGTACCTTCTTTCAAAGATCTGTACAATAAAAATGCATTGATTCAAATTATAAAAGAAAAAGAAAAGTATCAATTTATAACTGAAAACCGTACTAGACATAAATATATTTTTTCATGCCCAAAATTAAACACTTCCTTCGCACAACATTATTATACTTATCAAGGAAGACTTATTTTCAACCGATTACCGGATGAAATTAGAAAAAATAATGATAAAATCCAATTAATAAACACTGTTAAAAAATATTTTAAAGATAATCTCAAAAAAAAAAAAGTTTCCGACTAATCTGATCTCAAGAATAACTTATTACTCAGTTTCCAAGTGATACTCCGTTCTTCAAATAAGTTAAATTTTGTTTTGTTTTTAACAACTAATTACAATAATTCTAGATACATTATCCTAATAGTAAAATTGTTTATTAGTAGATAAATACTTATAATTACATATCACCGAACTTACAACTTATTGTTTTTTACATTCACATTGTAATTTAAGAACTTATAACATAATATAGCATAAAAAAATGTACACTACTCTTCCAGACACAAGCTAATGCTTCTGTGGAAGAGTGGTATTAACAAATTTGAACAGGAACATGTACGCAAATTATTACATTATCTAAATGTAGATTATATTTTATATGCTAAAATAAAAAAATAAAAATAAAAAATATATATATATATATATATTTATAAACCACTTATATGTATAATGCGTAAATCCTACCGGTTTCGGAACAAACGTTCCTTCGTCAGGGAAAGCTTATACTAATTTGACAGTTTCGAACAATGTTTTATTATGGTAGGGGTGGAGGCGTTGCTAGTTATTAATGTAGATTGGGTGGGTAGGTATTAATGCAGAATGGGTGGGTAGGAAAACAAATCCATGATCGCATTATATAAGTGGTTTATACAAAGTTGTATTGTTTCATTTTTCTATAATGGATAACCACAAAGTTACATTCAAAAATATAGATAATTTATCGCTTACTTTACCGATCAATTTTTAAAATGATAGTTTATTTAAAACAAATCCGAGTTAATCGAACCAGATTTGCAATCACTCACAGACAGACCCACGACCGAAATTGGTATGGATTTTGATGAAAAAATTATTATTATATTTTTAGGTCTTAAAAACATAAAAAATCTATGTTTTTAGGTTTTCTGCGGGTAATTTCAAAAACGTTTGAGAGGTTTATTTCGTTGAAAGGGGGATTACAAACCCCTGCTTTATTTCATCGCTTCGAAAAGTGATGACAAGACTCTGCTGGTTTATTCCTCATTAATAATACATCGTGGGCTGAGCGGAGAAAACGCGCAGGAAAGTGGAAACTTTTCTTCTTTCGATCCAGAGCAGATAATAACTCCAAATAATTGACTATTTGAGAAATGAAAGGGCGACATTTTACTAGGTTATTGTGGCGTTCTTTGCGATCGGTTATTTGTAATAAGGCCGTTATTTTTATGAACAAAGAGAGAAGAGATAAATGAAAATATATATAAAGACGAAGTTGTGGAACAGTTGTTGTTGATTTTAATGTTATGGCTGTATTATAGAGGAGCGTTCTTAATACGTGTACGAACAGTCAACAAATCGTATTCTTAATTCAGTTAATTCAAGTGTATAGATCATAGGTTCTCAACGTAGGTGATAACCCCCCCTTGTGGGCATTTGAGACTTTCAGGGGGCGGTAGAAGACCAAGAGAAAACTAGGGGGCGTTGAGATGGTATTGTAAAAGCGTGAGCAGGTTAAGAAATATGGTCTAAAAAAATACAAAAAAACACGCTTATCGCGTACTAATAATCTTAAGTATATTATTATTATTAAGAATTGACACTATATCATGAATACAAGAAGGGGGGAGGTAGTAAACCGGTACCCCCACCCCTCCCACCCCCCCACCTCCCCCCCTCCCTCCCCACCATTGTGATAAATATAATTGTGACAATAGTTGTGTCAGATTCGCGATAGATGGTAAGTAAAAACAATTAATTGGGGGTGCTAGAAAAAAAAATATTCTCAAAATGGGCGGTGGGCAAAATAAGGTTGAGAACCTATGGTATAGATGATAAACCTTCAGACGCCAAAGAATTCCCGGTCAGTGGTTGAGTGGGCATCGCGTTTGGGTCCCACCCAAGCGTTCCGTGTTCTATTCCTCGGCTGGCTAAGTCCTCCATCACAACTCAAGCAACATTTTCGGCCTACTGTGGTGGTAGTAGGAGATTTTCAAATATTGTCAGGTTATTCGCAACCCGGGAATGTTTTTCTTTCTTTAAAAAAAAATATATATATAAATACAATTTTGATTCTTATGTGGATTAAACACAGTTAGGTAATTCTATATTTATTACTACCGCACCAGAACCTCAGCTACCCCGAGCCTGTGCAACTGCATATCTTGAAGTTGGGATATGTTGTGAAGCTGAAAATGGGAAATGTAAGGCTCTTTAGATCTGGTCACTTAACACGACTAAAGCCTTGCAAGTAAAGCATTTCATAAACACGGAATAATTTCTACAAACACACTTCTGTTTGTGTTAAGAGAAGTTACTGTTACCACAAACAGAATCTGCACATATGCCCTGATGATAGACGTGTTGGCCAAAGAAGAAGGAAGGGATTAATACTCCAAAAATAAATCACGATAATTTATGAAAGACGTTATATTGAATATGGTATCTTAAAATATAAAATTGCTGGAATCTTAAATCAATTGTTGAATTATTATTATTGGTATTTTCGAGAATCGGAATATTATTTCTTTGATAACGCTGTTTAAATTATTTTATTTGAAGATAAGGTATTGTATTTCAGATATGATGGATTTTTGTGGCTTCTTTGATGGGGTTTATAAGTAAAGTGATATCGTTATAAATAAATAAGATGATATTATTTTCGATTTAGGGGGTGAAAACGATTTAAGATTCTGATTCTCGCAGTTTCTTTATCTATTTGAAATAAAACAATAACTTTATCCACCATTTGACCACCAATTGTGGCACCATTTTATGAGGAAAATGATTTTTTGTTAATTTTTTGTTTACTCGTATATCGATACCACAATTTACTGAATTAAATTAACATGTTTTCAGAACGAAGTTCCTTGGATCAGGGTTCTATATAATATATCCATTTGATTAAATCTTAAAACATGTTAATCAATTTTTTTAAATGTGATTTTGAGTTTCATTTTATTTTTTGAAGAGTTTAATTTTGCAATGTGCAAATGTAACATTTTAAAATCTTTTTTTATTATTTGATAAACAATATTTTTTTACTATTTATTTTACGTGAAAATTTTGTAATATTTGTCGACAAAAAATTTCGTCGATACCTAAGCTTTCTTAGGCAATATACTATTAACTAATAGAAATGAAACTTTGTATAAAACCCTCATTAACAGAGGTGGCCGGATTCGTAGCGTGAGGTTTGTCTAGGTTTTGGTGAGGGATGCGTTTACCCACTTTGGTTGAGGGCCGGGCCGGATCGAGAGAGACTGGTTGAGGGAGAGCTATCCAGCCGGATTCTCTCGATCCATCACCGTGCACCGTGGTGTGAGGGATATATTCATATGACTTTCACTCCTGACCCCCAGATTCCTACCCACCCCTCATACCCTTTTCCTTCCCAGAACTTCCTTTCCTAAAAAGACCCTCCACGCAGCACCACAGCAAACATGAAATAAGCCCTAAGGAAGAATTATTTTCCTCAAGACCTCCTGTGTGGAGCTAGTTTTAAAATAAAAAGTAGAATATATATACAGGTGATCTACTCACTTAGAGCCAATTGTAATTATTGTATCATTGACCTACTTAAGGATTAGTTCTATAATATATGTATTCATGTATGTGCATGTGTATTACAGTCCATATTTGGATGTGTGTATACATATGCGTAAATGTTTATGTATGTATTTATTAATATTCAATTTTGGTCCTCTTTGTTCTATGTACTTGTATTTTAATTTAATATTACTTATTTTAACTTATCGTTGCACAGATAATATTTTGATAATTAGTGTACTCACCAATAATTGGAATAATCGCTTTGACCATATTGAAAAAGTTAATTACTGTAATAAATGTGATTGTATGTGAAAATGTATTTTAATTACTGAAATAAATGTGATTGTATGTGAAAATGTATTTTAAAAGCACATTAAAATGTTAATTTTGTTATATTTTTGAAAGAATAAAATAAATTGAATTGAATTTAAATTGAGTATTCTGATTCGTTGTATTTCAACATGAAACCAAACCACAAATTGATTGCTTAAGATGTAAATATTGTTCACTCTCTTAAAAATACTACATTATGTTCTCCATCCAGTAAATTTAGTTAAAATTAATTCGAGAAACAATTCAATAATACTTTATTACGCCTTAATTTTAAACATACTTTCTGAAAAAATTATCGTTTTATTCTTCGTTTCTTTTCTGCTCCATCATTGTAAAAATAAATACCTCTCACCTACGACCAATCTGAAACCTTTTTCTAAATGTGTTTCCCTACTCGTTTTTCCTCCAATTTACTACCTGTCAAAAACAACCGTTTTTTAAACAATGTTTACAAATGGAACAAATTTAAATATGAGGGTAAAATCTTAAAATAGAGTATCTACCTTTCACAATGTCTTCACGACATGGACAATTTTTTTGTACATTAAGAGGAACGGTAGAGCGTCCCCTTGAAAGAAAACTTAAATTTGGATTTGAAGCCAAAGTACCCAAACAAAATGAATACAAAAATTCAATCAAAAGATACGAGGGTAGGTTTTTAAGTTCGCGGAATGGGGGGGGGGTTAGGAGTAGAAATAAAAATCCAAAATTAATTTTTCCTTTTATATATATTCACCTGATACCCTAATACATTTTTGGATCTTTTTTAACGCATCAGATTTAAATATCCGGGTTAAATTTTCCCCACAGGAAAAACTAAACCCTTTCCAAAAACTTCCCCAAATGATCATCTAGTCAATCCAAGCTATGCAATTGCACTATATAAGCATTATAAATACAAAACAATACAAGAACAACATCGCAACCTACCAGAGACCAAATGGGAAAATAATTCACCGACTCCAGATATTTTCATGTCACAGGGTTCGGCTCTGTGGAACTCCTAATTGAACCTATAAATCCTACTGATCCCTCAATATAAATATTTAAAAAATCTTTCGCAATCCTACATAAAATGACTAATTTTTGCATTTTTATATATAAATTCTTTAAAATTATTATTAGATATTAACAAATCATTTCACCAAGTCATTATGATAAAACGTCTCGCATACGGAGCGAGTTACTGGCATACGTATTTTCTCCCTCATGAAATCCTGGCCTCAAAATGATTGGCATCAAAACTTTTCTTCTTATAGCAAGTTACAAGGTATATTAAAATGTAAATGGTTAAACTACCTACTTATTGCCTATATCCATACAGTATTAAGATAATTAATAAATATCATTAATTATAATAATAATCATTAATTATAATAATAAATAATACCTCTACTAATTGGCGTAATTAAATGGTCCAATACAGAGTTAGATAGTTTAGAACGATTAATTAGAACTACGTTAACAAAGTTTAATTGCCATCATCCAAATTCAACTATAGAACGAATTATTTTACCTAGAAATTTAGGAGGTAGAGGAGTAGTCTAAATAACATCTTTGAAACACAATCAGGTAGAAATGCTTAGAAATTTTTTCCATAGGAAAGCTAATAGCTCAGAAATGCACAAAATAATTTGCAAAGCAGATAAAAACATTACACCTTTAAATTTATATGACGAGAATGCCAACATTCTTATAAATACTAATCAGGAATTATTAGATTCCTGGTCAAATAAAATTATTCACGCAAAACACTTCAATTATCTCAACCAAACGTGTGTTGAAAAACTTTCGTCAAACAAATGGTTGAGTATTGGAGAGTTGAGCGCGGAAATAGAAGGATTTATGCTTGCCATTCAAGATAGAGTCATTAATACTAAAAATTGTAGGAAGCATATAATCAAAGATATAAATCAAATTGATGATTTATGTAGAAAATGTTTGGCTTTTCCGGAAACTATAGAAAATATTACATCGGGATGTTCTGTATTAAAGCTATCCTAGTATACATTTAGGCATAATCAGGTTTTAACCTTTAACTATGGACGTCGGGTCTCAGAGGCCCAACCCCTTCTTCAATTTCTCGGAATAAACACCTTCCCCGCGCGTGCCATCCCCGCGCGTCTCGGTAGCTTCAGTTTTAGTTGTGTTATGACCAAGGAGGGAGAAGGTCGCGTTATCCGGCACTTATTACGTGAGTAATAATCATTTAAAATTTGATCAGGGCCTGGGAGACCCGTTGACTATAATTTCAAAAAGTCAGAAAAAAAGTCAAATTTTCAAAAAGTCATAATTTTTTTTATGACTTTTTGTTACTGTTTCTTTAATTAGCTATGAAAAATTATTGGTTTTGATTTTTGTAATACCTACTATAATAAAGGAGCCTTAATATGATCTCAAGTCAATTAAGACTGAAAACTGACTAGGTTTGTTAAATTTGGAGATAATTATTAAAATATGAATAAAAGTTCATTATTTTTATTACTCGATCTTTTATTTATAAATACTTTATACATATAAACTCCTTGCTAAAGTCAGATTGGTCCAGGTTTGAAAATTAGAAGAATTTTATGAAGGGGTCTGTGTGACCCGACGTCCATGGGAGTGTGATTTTTTTTCACGTCCATAGTTAAAGGTTAAAAATAATTCACCAAAGTTTCGTAATTCAACATAACTTGTTTGATTGCCGTAATATAGTACCATATTATGAATATGAACCAAATTCATTTTTAAAAAATGAATTTTATAAAATATATTATGATAAAATTATACTGACAGACAGAACAATTAGTCATAATAGACCTGATATAGTTTGAGATGACAAAATTTAAAAAAAATAACTTATATCATTGATGTAACTCTTCCAAATTCCTGTAATATTCAAAAAACTGTTTCTGAAAAAATAAGAAAATACACAGATTTAGGAAATGAGATTAAAAGAATTTGGCATTCTCAAACTATAAAAATATTACCATTTGTTATTTCGGCTACTGGCATTATACCTAGGTCTCTCATTCAAAATTTAGGCATATTAGATTTGTCAAAAAATTTATAAAAAAAAATGCAAAAATCAGTCATTTTAAATACATGTAGGATTACAAAAGATTTTTTAAAATATTTATATTGAGGGATCAGTGGGATTTATTGGTTTAATTGGAAGTTCCACAGAGCCAAACCTTCTGAAATGAAAATATCTGGAGTCGGTGAATTTTTTTCCCATTTGGTCTCTGGTAGGTTGACATGTTGTTCTTGTATTGTTTTGTATTTATAGTACTTGTATAGTGCAATTGGATAGCGTGGATTGACTAGATGATCATTTGGGAAGCATGTGAAAGGGTTTAGTTTTTCCTGTGGGGAAAATTTAACCCGGACATTTAAATCTGGTGAATGAATGAATGTAAGAGTAATATTTTTTTAAAAATGAAGAAGTGTGTGAAGAGATATATAATAAATTTTGAAATCAATACTTTTATGTTCGAGAATCTTAATACATAAAACAAAGTCGGGTTGGTTACACCATTTATAACTCAAGAAAGGCTGGACCGATTTAAATGATCTTTGATTTTTTGGTTTTGTCTCTGCCCCGAATTGCAGAATAGCTATTAAAACCATCACGAAAAAAATGAATCAGAAAAATCCACGAAAAAAAAATTATGAAGAAAAATTATTTTCCCCATGCATTTTGTATGAAACGAATTATCATCTTTTAAAAGAGTTGCAAAAATATTGTGATAAGTATAATATTAAATAGTGAGTGAATTCTGAAAATTCAAAAACGTCAAATATCAATGCGCTGATTGTTTTGCTTTTATTCTTAAACATATAATACTGCCCCTCTTTCTTACACACCCAATGTCAATAGTCGCAAATGAGACAAACGTTAAACGTGCGTCTGCACCCCTCCAAAGGAAAAATACAATAATTATAATAAATCTCCCTCACACGTATAAAGAAAATGAAACGCAATTCCCATAAGTAAGTGGAAAGTAAGAAAATCACAAAAAATATAAATTCGTTCACAACCCCATCTCTGATACTGACAAAACAAAATACGGACAGTAGCGCATCGATAATTGATAATCGATTAATTGTGCAATTTTTAACTTTTTTTAAAATAAGCTTCACACAGGAGGCCCTGAGGAAAATAGTTCCCCTCGAGGCTTACGTCATATTTGGGGATGCTGTCTGGAGGGTTTATATAGCTTTTAAGAAACTGGACGTACAAGAACTTGTGTAGGGCTAACAGATTCTTCAATAGTAATCAGCTAACTCTGTACAAATCTGGAGTACGCAGAACAATTGAATTTGCTAACCACCTCTGGGCTGGAGCTCCAAAATATTTGATGTACCTACTTTATTCTGCGCAAAGGAAGGCGGTCCATCTGAATGACCGATTACCATCTCTAATGCACAGACCCAATGTAGGCATACTGAGTCTGTCCTGCTGTAAAGAACTAGTAGCATTGATCCCGGCGCAGGTGCGTGAAACTCGACGGATACGAGCGGAATACCTGTTTTTTTTTTTTTCTTTAACTCCACACAGGAGGTCCTGAGGAAAATAACTTCCCTCATGGCCTATGTCATCTTTGAAGATGCTGTTTGAAGGGTCTTTTTGAGGAAAGGAAGGAGTGAACACGGGTCTTGAAGATACCCATGTTGTAGGAGGGAGGAAACACAGAGGCCAGCAAATCGTTCCACAGCCGAGCCATTGAACTCAAGAACGAGTCATAGAAACGACCCGTTCTCATGTGACTAATGTCAACCGTGTACAAATGTTGGGCGCGTGTTTGGCGTATTTCCCGACTATGCACTGGTTGCTGAGGGGATCAATGACGCTAGTTCCTCGGAGCATCTTCCATTGTAATACGGTAGAACAAGGACAGCATTCCCACCTGACGCCTGTGCTCTAAAGATTGCAGTCCGTCTGTTAAGATGGGAGAATCTATCAAACGGACCGCCCGTTTCTGCACAGTCAATGTTTTTTTAGGTATTTTGAAGCTCCAGACCAGAGGTGGCTGCCAAATTCAACCGTGGGGCGCACTTGCGATTTGTACAGGGTTAACAGTTGTGTACTATTAATCTGTATGTATCTATGTATCTGCGGGCCCTGTACAGTACGTCCAGTTTCTGAGAGGCTAACTTAACTCTGGTTTCGATGGAGCCCCCGTACCTGAGCTGGTCACTTAGAGTTACACCAAGCATATCTATGGAGGCATAAGCACCTGTGCTAAGAACGGGTTGTTTCCTCGACTCGTTGTATGTTAAGTAGTCGTATTTGGAACGAGCTATATCGGCATGTGTTTTTCCTCTTTTATATAATCCGAGCCTCTTCGAGACCCTCATTAATAAATCCCTTCCTGTAGCTCCTACCTTATCCCAACTACTCTCAACTCTGCCAAACCGGGTGTCGACATAGTTCCCCTGCCTTTACACTTTACGAACAAGAGCCCTGTCAGTTGTCACATAAAAAAAATATTTTAAAAAGATGTGATCATTGGTATAATATAGATATGCGGATGATCCCCTTGAACTACTAAATATGGGGTCCAAAACCAAACACGAAGCGTACGTATATTTGAACTTTGTACATCGATCAAAACGGAGACACGTTTTTCTATTTTAGATTAACCACCCTTCCTTCCAAAATGGGACATCAATGTTTACACTGCCAAACTTTTGTTTTCTCGCAAAATATCTTTGGCTATCAAACAAGTCTGGAAGTTGCTCTCGGAGAAACGGGGGTGAAACGTGGGTTAAAGAAAGCGTAAAGAAGAGGTGCAAGGGAAAATAAAAATAAGAACAGAAATTTAAAGGGGTGGGTATAAAAATAAACAATTTTACAGTACATTTAGGAAAGTGTTCATACCTACGCGTAAAGTGAGAACAGATTGAAAAATGTTTGTTTGCTGAGGTTACTCATTTCTTTAGAAAGATGTTTACGATTATGTTAATGATTACGTCTAAAAGGGATCGAAATGAAAATTTAGTCTCTTTCAATGGCCCTCCATTGATATGCTTTGTGTAACCCTAAGTGACCAGCTCAGGTATGGGGGCTCCATCGAAGCCAGAGTAAAGTTAGCCTCCCAGAAACTGGGCGTACTGAATAGGGCCCGCAGATACTTTAATAGTGCACAACTGCTAACCCTGTACAAATCGCAAGTGCGCCCCAGGGTTGAATTTGGCAGCCACCTCTGGTCTGGAGCTCCAAAATACCTGAAAAATACCCTCGACTCTGTGCAGAAACGGGCGGTCCGTTTGATAGATTCTCCCATCTTAACAGACGGATTGCAATCTTTAGAGCACGGGCGTCGGGTGGGAATGCTATCTTCGTTCTACCGGTATTACAACGGAAGATGCTCCGAGGAACTAGCATCATTGATCCCTTCGGCACCGGTGCATAGTCGGGAAACACGCCAAACGCGTTCCCAACATTTGTACACGGTTGACATTTGTCACATGAGAACGGGTCGTTTCTTCGACTCGTTCTTATGTTCAACAGCTCGGCGGTGAAATGATTTGCCGGCCTCTGTGTTTCCTCCTTCCTACAACATGGGTCTCTTCAAGACCAATGTTTATTCCTTCCTCTCCTCAAAAAGACCCTCCACACAGCATCCCAGATGACATAGGCCCTGAGGGAAATTGTTTTCCTCGAGGCCTCCTGTGTGGAGTTAATGTAAAAAAAAAATTGTTTACCCGAAAATCAAGATGAATGAGTATACTACACAGTGCATCACGTATAAGTTGGTGAAAATGGAGGACGCTGTTGTCTATACCACAACGATAGTAGGTTTCGTTGCCAGATTAGAATATAAAGGTGTAGCGTTAGTTCATCTTTACGCCACCGCCAACTTATACACTTGAGGATCGACGAAGAACAAGCGACTAACGCTTCTTTTTAAATTGGAAATTCGGAGCTCGACTGTTGCGAACTTCTGAGTCTATTTAATATAAGAGTACCTACTCGACACACTTGATAGTTGAAAGGTCTACTTTAAATGCCAATTATTCTATTTCAATTCAGTTTTCGAACAAATTGTGAGCAGCCGAAGAGAAGAGAACAACTCTCGTGTTGTTAAGCTTATTTTTCCAATTTGATTGAAAGATGATAACGTTACATTTGAATTTCTGTGAAGCAATTGATCCTTATAATACACTTGATAGTTGAAAGGTCTACTTTAAATGCCAATTATTCTATTTCAATTCAGTTTTCGAACAAATTGTGAGCAGCCGAAGAGAAGAGAACAACTCTCGTGTTGTTAAGCTTATTTTTCCAATTTGATTGAAAGATGATAACGTTACATTTGAATTTCTGTGAAGCAATTGATCCTTATAATGTTATACTTAAAGACAAGAACCAAGATTGATTTATTGCGTTCTTGTTTCATTATAATTTTCCATGTACTTCGAGTGTTTTGTTAATTATTTAAACATAAGCGGTATTTCATTGAGGAAGAAGATAACACTAATAATCTAACCAAAGAGAACAAGACAAAGAAAATTAGAAAAAGATTATGGTCACAAATGGTACTCGAACCCAGAACCTCTCTGTTCGCGCATTATTATATGGGATTGATTGGGTATTGCATTCGCAGACTTGGTGGGTAGCATATGTCAAAATTAATTAATGAATTAATTAATTAATGAATTTATCCCACCTACCTAATCTTTCCATCCTAAATGTCACCATTAAAAATTGTTGCAAGAAAGTACTCAACTTTGGAGAGCTGACAGTATGCTTTGTTGTTCAGTGCAAAATAACATCTCAGACAGGGCGCATGTATCATAACCTCTTGCTATAAGAATATTGTGATTTTTAAATTAAACATTGTGAAGTGTACACCACAATCTGGAGATCAGCGAGGCCCCATCTGCAATGGTAAGTCTTATTTTCCTTTTTCCAATCTGGGCTTACCTAATTTTTCAATAGCACTCGACTGACTATCCATCAGGTTTTGCGAGTGTATGCTATTTAATCATCCCGTATAACTTAGCGATCACGTAGTTTCGAGACTGGTCCTTCGAGGGTTGCATAGGCTTTGCTCTGCAGCACTTAACGCCAATTTACAGTGAAGTCGCAGTTTCGCGACACCATTTTTGTGGTCCTTCGAGCCCGATGGCTGGTGGCTGATGGTTATCTAACCGGGACATGCACTTTTACCAATTCAGCCATTACCGCCTTCCACCAAACCGTCATAATTATCAATCTCATCATCTATTTATAAATATTTACAAATTTTGGAATTAACAATTCTATATCATAGGAATTCATTCTATATTCATTGGAAACAACCGTTTTAAAAAATTTTATGGATAGCGTCAACCTTTGTTACCACGACAATTATGACGGTTTGATGGAGGTAGCAATGACTGAATTGGTAAAGGCGCATGTCCCGGTTAGACGAGAGGTTCTGGGTTCTAGTCCCAGTTGAAACCATTATATTTTTCTATGTTTCTGTGTCTTGTTCTCTTTCATACTTTTGTTTAGATTATTAATGTTATCTTCTTCTTCAATGATATAATATTACATTGATGGGAATAACCTTCAAAAGTTATAAAAAGAGAGTTGTTTTTAAAAAAAATTAATTAACGGCATTCTTCACATCCAAAGTAATATTGTAGATAATTTTGATACGGGCATTAACTTAGAACCTACAAAAAAATTGTATCATCTAAAATTTATATTAAAAAAATTAAAACTGTTTTCCCATCAATGACAGTATTTACTTTTGCCAATTGCAAACTGTTTCAAAATTTATTTTAGGTTTTCACGGCTAAAAGTATTTTTGATATTTGTTTTTGGGGTGTTATGCCGTGTTGCGCTACCTCCTCCTTTAGCCAACGTTCAACGCCCAATGGTTCTTGGTATCCGGAAACTGATGGCTACACCAAAGCTAAATGCAGAAAACCATCTTGAAGTGTACTGTAATGCCAGCTCGCAGTGGAGCGGAGCTGTGAACACGGTATTGCTTCGGAGTACTTAAGCACACATTTCATCTCTAACATTTAGACGTCTGTCCTGATGATGGACACTGTAACGCTGTCCGAAACGTTGGCTAAAGGAGGAGGTAGCGCAACACGGCATAACACCCCAAAAACAAATAACAAAAAAGTTTCAAAATTCATTTTAGGCACTTTCACTTATCTGGGTATTAATCGTACTTACGAAGACAATATTGATTTGTTTGTCTTTTAAAAGCGAAAGTTGGGTAATAAATGGAAAACTTGAGGTCATTCGTAATAAACGGAATAGGTAAATAACAGGGGTCATTTAAAGCTTAACAACTAACAACCCACATAAAGAACGGCTTAAAGTGATTTTAAAAAAATAGTTTATATAGATTTAAAAAAATAGATTAATTGTTGACTTTGAAACTGAAGTTAGCGGGTTCGGTAAATAGATTTTTTTTATTCATCTAGCTGTCCCGGCGAACTTCGTACCGCCTCAGAATCAATAACCGTCGTGTTAACTTATTAGCTGAATTAAATTAAGTTTTTTTATTAAGTTACAAACTACCCAATGAAGCAATTATCGATGCGCAACTGCCCGTGTTTTGTTTTTGTCAGTATCAGAGATGGCGTTATTTACGGATTTTTTTGTTTGAGGAAGATGTATTATAATTATTGTGTTTTTCCTTTGGAGGGGTGCAGATATACGTTCACCGATTGTCTGATTTTCGACTGTTGATATTTCTCTCTCTCTGGTTTCAATCCTGGGATTGGTTTGCAGCAATTTCCTTTAGTTTCCTCTTCCATTCTTCCCTGTATTGTGCGGCTCTTTTGAGGTCTGCATATGATAAGCAGCGCACGTCCACCAGCAGGTCCTCCAGGTACTCTCGGCGTGGGCGTCCCCTAGAGTTTGTCCCCTCGGTCATACCCTCCATTATGGAATGCAAGAGGCCTTCTTGTCGTATTACATGGCCGATCCATCTTGCACGCCTTTCGGACAAGGTCCTGAGCAGGTGCCTTCCTCCTTCGATTCTTTGGAGAACCTCCTCATTTGTAATGTGGTCTCTCCAGGAAATTCCTAATAGTTTTCTATAGGACCACATCTCAAAAGCCTCTAGTCTCCGTTTATCTCTTTTGGATAGGCACCATGTTTCGCAGCCGTACATCAAGATACTCCATACATAGGTCTTGATGAGGAGTATTCTCAGCTTTAGGTCTATATATTATTTGATTCAATTATTTTCGACCTTTTATTGAAAGCAAGCCTAGCCTGGTGTATACGGCTGTCGACATCGCTCTTAGACCGACCGTCCCATGTTATTTTGCTCCCGAGATAGACAAACTCCTTGGCGTTCTTTAGTGGAACTCCTGACATCTCTATTCGCATCTGATGTTGCGTTCGGCCTACAGTCAGCAGCTTTGTTTTGTCTTTATTTATCTTCATGTTATAGTTATTTTGGAGAATGCTTTGCATGGTTGTTAAGGCCTCTTGCAGTTCTTCTTCGCTTTCAGCAACCAATGCAATATCGTCAGCAAACCTTATCATATCCACCTTTTGCCCGTGTATCTTTACACCTTTTCTGTGACTCATTCTCTCTCTCAAGTCGTCAATCGCACTTTGTATATAAGCGTTAAAAAGAACAGGTGACAGAGAGCATCCCTGTCTCACCCCTTGTCTTATACTGGCTTCTTTTGTATCATTGTCACATCTAATTATAGCGGCCTCATTCTTGTATAGCGCCTGGATTATTCGTCTATCTCTATATTTGATATCAATTCTCTTCAGAATCTCGAAGAGTCTTTTCCATTCTACTTTATCGAAAGCCTTTTCCAGGTCTATGAATGCGATGAATGTGTTTTGGTTTCTTTTTATTCTTTTTTCAAGTAGTATTCGTAGCGACAATATTGCTTCTCTGGTTCCTACACCTCTTCTAAAGCCATACTGATCTCCGGAAAGGATGTTCTCTACTTTTGGTTCGATTCTTTTTAGAATGATATTAGTCAATATTTTTGAGGCATGAGATATTAGGCTAAGAGTTCTGTGTTGTTCACATTTCGTCGTGCCTGCTTTCTTTGGTAATGTAACAATTAGGCATTTCTCGAAATCCTCTGGTATCTTTCCAGTCTTATACATTGTCTGTATCATTTTAAACAGGGCATCTATAGTTCCTTTTCCTGCTGGTTTAATTAGTTCAGCCGGAACGTCATCGATTCCGGGTGCTTTCCCGTTTTTGAGGTTTTTCAGTGCGAGATCAAACTCTTCTCTAGTGATGGGATCTCCCAAATCATCTGCGTCTACCTCATTTTCTCTTTCTATCAATGTTTCGTTGTCACTATTTCCCTTCCCATTGTACAGCATTTCGAGGTATCTTTTCCATCTCTCTCCTATTTGGTCATTTTCGAAAAGTATTTTGCCGTCTTCTCCTTCTATTGCATTACCCTTTTCCAACTCTCATCCCAAAGAAGTCTTTCACCGCAGCGTGAGCTCTTTCTATATTTCCTCTCTTGAGGTCGTCGTTTATCTCATCGCATTTATTCTGGTAGAATGTTTCTTTGGCTATTCTTGACTCTCTATTTATTCTGTTTCTCAGCACTTTATATTTCTCTTGTGATTCAGTTCTTTTATCATTTTTGAGCTCTCTTCTATCTTTTATCATATTTAGGATCTCATCGGTTATCCATTCCTTCCTTGCTTGGGGTTTTTCCTTGCCTATAGTTTCCTCTGCCGTAGTTATGATCTTCTTCTTTATCACTTTCCAGATCGCATTCACATTCTCCTCTTCCATTAGGTTGCATTCTTGCGTTTTTTCCCTAAAACTGTCGCTGATCTCTTTTATCTTTAATACTTTTGTATCCCATTTGAAATTTTTTCTCTTTTTTATTTTTTTCAGTTTTAGAATACTTTTGGCCATTACCATATTATGGTCACTATCTATATCTGGACTGGAATAGCTTCTACAGTCTTTTATTTGGTTTTTAAATCTATGTCTAACCATTATATAGTCTATTTGCAGTCTTTGTCTGTCTCCAGGGGATTTCCAGGTATATCGCTGTCTTGGGTGGTGTTGGAAACAAGTGTTTGCTATCACTAATTTGTGTTTTTCGCAGAATTCTGTCAATCTGTTTCCTCTGTCGTTTCTTGCACCCAGCCCAAAGGGCCCAATGCAAGTTCCTTCACGTCCTTCTCCTACAACAGCATTCCAATCTCCTAGGAGAATCAGATTTTCACCTGCTTTTATCTCTAATATAAGTTTATCTAGTGAACTGTATATCTCCTCCACTTCTTCTTCGCTGTGACTAGATGTTGGCATATATACTTGGATAATTACAGTGTCTACAGGCTTAGTTTCTATTTTGACTAGAATAATTCTTCCACTATATTGCACGTATCCCTTGTTGATATTTAGGGTGTACGAAAGAAGGGCAGCATTATATGCTCAACAAAAGCAAAACAATCAGCGCATTGACAATTGACGTTTTTGAATTTTTGGAATTCACTTACTATTCAATATTATACTTATCCATCACAATATTGCTGCAGCTCTTTCAAAAGATGAGAATTCGTTCCATACAAATGGAACGAATTTTCTTCATGACTTTTTTTGTCGTGAATTTTTCCGAGGTTCTTATAGCTATTCTGCTATTCGGGGCGGAGACAAATTCAACAAATCAAAGATCATAAAAATCGGTACAGCCGTTCTTGAGTTTTAAATGGTGTAACTAACCCGACTTTGTTTTATATATTAAGATTGAAAAAATATATTTTAAGTCTCCATAGTTGAGTGGCAAAAATCCTAAGCGTATTCGAATCTCGGCATGCACAAATACATTTCATTTGATTAATTTGTATTATTTCACAATTTATTAATTAATTTCAATTTGGGAGGCGGGTATGAGTACCGCCTCCCGTTAACCATTTATTGGATAAACAATATCCCTGCTAAAGGTTACCCCAAGTTATCCACTTCGTTTGGTGTCTTAGTAGGGGTGTCCGGGTTCACGGGGTGAGGATTGGCTAAGTTTTGGCGGCACATGCGTTTTTTTTTTAATCCTTTATTTTTCCCAATTTTACATTTTATAGTTATACATATTTTGAAAATAATAAAAATAATGGGAACCCACTAAGGCGCAGCCTGTGCGTGGGTAATATAGTTAAATATATTTTATTTTAGTACCTAGAAAAAAGGATACATTGATATATAAAGCCAAAACATGATTAAAATTTGTTTAAACAGTTTGTACAAAAAGTGTGTACAATATTGTACAGGGTAATAATAAGTGTATTATTGTAATAATAAGTAGGTATAAGTGTAATAATAAGTGAAAAGTTTATGAGAAACATAAACTGATATAAAATTAAATAAATACAGTTTTTTACATCTGTATGGTTCAGCCATACTTTTTAACTCTTTTGTGTAATGCGGAAGTTTAGTTGCAACTATTCTACTCTCGAGCCAGACTCTTTTAGTCTATCGTCTTGTACCGCAGTTGGAGGGATGGATTCAAATGTACATTGAACTCCAGATTCCTATCCAACCCTTATATCTTTCACCTTCCCAGAACTTCCTCTCCTTCCTTTATCTAAAAAGCATACATGTATATCCTCCACACAGCATCCCCAAAGATGACCTAGGCCCCGAGGGAAATAATTTTCCTCAATTTTATATTTTCAACACGTATGATAACAGATACTTTAAGTATAAACCTGGTGAAAGACCACCATTCAGAAACGAAACGATGCTTGAAATGGCTTTAGCCATGCTTAATGAATTAATCTAATTAGTCCGGTACCTCCCCACCTTCCTCATCCCCATCTCTTTCACCTCCCCACAACGTGAGAAGTTAGGACTCTACCCTCACAAAAAAAAATTTATAAATCCATTTTAAAAAATAGTACAACCTTGTAAAGTTCATAGTTATTTTCAAGGATCCTAACTACAATGGTAGTTGGTGGCAAGGATATTTATTAACTAGTTCTATTTTTCCGACATAACTTCTGCCTGCAGTGTTTTCATTCCAAGTAAGTGGGCAAACAGTTACATCTTATCTCTGGGAAAGTTGGAGGCAATCGAGGCCATAAAGTGGAGAGCAACTCTCTTCAGAAACAGAAGGAATATCATAATATTACGGTTCTCGTTTGCCAAGTAAACCCCCTCCGCGTTTCTAGTGCTCGTCATTTAAACTTAAAAGTTCCTCGCTTTTTTAAGTTCCATACTTATCAGGAATGTTACTTTTATTTCTACATTGTTTACTCTCTGGTCTGTCTTGCTGCCAAGGGCAAAGGGCGTATATCAGGGGGGGTTAGGGGAATAATCTCCCCCCATTGGCCTGTTTAATAAATGCCTAAGATTAAATAATAATAATAATAAATAAAATGTAAAATGGTCTTTATTCCAGAATGTGGGGAGGTGAGTGCAATCCCACACATCCTGTATAGAGTGTAAGTACATACATACATAAAACACATAGATATTTATAAAATATGGTAATAAGAAGAAAAAAAATATGTATATATACATAAAGAAAAATAAAAAAGTAGTAGGCATCATTAAATAAATCAAACTTTAATTGGGCTCTTATTAGTCCATCGGGTATGGGATTATGGGAGCCAGTGTCTTCTCCAATTTTCTTCTAAGCTCGATCCTGAAGTCAAACGGGATTCTATTATGAGAATATTTCTGGAGTGGTTTATCCTTCCCCTCAGTCCTGCAATCCTGGTTCTTAATAGAGCTTTAAATCCTGGAAATCAGCCTCAGTAAACATTGAGGAGGCACTGCAGTGCCTGGGGAGACCAAACATCAGACGGTAAGTATCGTTATATTGCACCCGAAGCCTTTCCATGGTTCTTTTTTTTAAGGTTGCCCAAAGCTCGCATGTGTACAGGGTGATGCAGAAGGCTAGGAGGAGCGTTCTTTTTACCCGTGTACTGCATAGCCGAAATCTTCTACTGAGCATGTTGCATTTTATGCTGTAGTAGTAGTAGTATTACAGTCCTTTACAATTTGAAAGATGTGTATGGATACCGCCTTCCTGGGAAACATTTATTGGATAACCAACACCCCTGCCATAAGCAGGGTACTCACCTAAAGCAGGGTACTCACCTAAAGTGTAGCATGTAATGTATCTGATACTGTATCAATCTGCAAGTGGGTACGGCTCATCCACGGTAACCGCGTATCAAGCTACGACCTCCCGGATCCGCAGTCCGCAGTGTTCGTGACGATATCACGCCGACAACATGTCTCAAATGGTGGCTTTTTTCTGTGACATTTTGTAGAAAATATTAATAATCGTTTCATACATTTACCAGTTCCACAACTTTTTTTATTTTCATTTTTCTCTATCCTGTAGCAAGACAATACGGTGATCATCTTATTTTTACATATTAAATAAATAATGACATCACAAAGTAACAACCTTTTAGAAGAAGTTTTCTTCGAAAAATTAATTTATTTTTACAGTTTTCGCCCGACGTACCCATAGCTTGTCGAATATTTTTCCCAAGCATCCACTTTTAGATTTTTTTAATAATTATTATTATCTTTAGGGTCCCACAATACCGGAGCATTTTGATAAAGTTCAATTAAATTTAACACGTTTTCATCTGTCCACTCCATGATGAAAACGTTCGTTTGAAGCTCGCCCCTACGTACTCACTTCACAAACCGCCGTGTCGCCGTCCACATGCACACTGCGCTCAACGCGCGAGCGGCTCGCAGTAGACTCGTGCCTACGTACTCACTTGATACAGTATCAGATACGTTACAGGTTACACGGTAAGGTTACCCCAAGTAGTTCGATACGTATGGTGATTTTGTGTCTGGGTGCCTGCGTTAATGGGGTGAGGATCGTATAGGTCTCAGCGGCGCTTGCTTTTGCTCACCTACTGCGTAGCGAACCGGATCAGAAGAGACTGATTGACGGAGACTTAATCTAGACCTCTCCAGCTAAACTCTCTCGACCCATAGAGACTTGTACCGCAGAGGGAGGGGTGGATTCATACGTCCATTACTCCATATTGATATATTGATATACATTGATATTGACATATTGATCCCCAGATTCCTACCCACCCCTTCTATCTCTTCCTTCCCAGAATTTCCTCTTCTTTCTTTCCATAAAAAGCTCCTTCAGATCCTCAGCATCGCTAAATTTGACATAGGCTCATTTTTTTAAAAAAGAATCCTAAAAGATCCATAATTATTATTTAATCGCCGGGTAAGCATTAAGCAGCAATCTAGTGAAACCAACATTATTAAATTATACTGTAAAATGTAAAATATTGTTGTCCCCCCCCCCCCTTCACTTAAATGTTATAGCTACGCCCTTTCTTGCTTCTATCTCTCCATCATCAATCTACGCTATTTTTTTTAAATAATACAGCAGATACGTACGCCAAGTTTACATTGAAAACACACCACCCTTCAATAAAAAATACAACTTAGTAATTAGTAGAAAATCATTATACATAAGTGTATATTATTTTCCTTGATGCGAAGCTTCATTTAATGACGCCATTACTGATAGAAATCTGCGAGGACACAAAATTCTTTTTTTCTGGAACATGTTATTTATTATAATAAATGGAGGCTGTAATGAAGATAATACCAATATATGAAGGAAATCCGATTTTTGAAAGAATTTCTTCATAAAAGTAGCTAATTCAGTGTGATCATTACTTTAGGCAAGGCTTCCTTTTAAGAAGCGTACAAAGAATTGTATTACGAAATCTTTTAAGATTTTTTAAGTGTTTATTTGAGGTATTATTTGTCATAAATGAGAATACTTGTGGTATCGCAATTACCAGACCACAAGCAATTAAAACTTATTTTGGATTAAGTCTCGTTTTTCTTCAATTATTTGACTAAAACAACCAAATGTCTGATTTATATAATCAATCGTCCAAGTGAAAAGTTGAATAATAAACAAAATTTTGTATTTTTTGGGCATAAAATACGTAAAAATTTCTAGAAATTTTGTTTAGAAAAGTTTTATTCACGTATACATACATCTTTCTTAATTTTGTGTATTTGCTACCAGCTTTGACATACCCGTGTCATTCACCAGCGTTCTTGGCGCCGCATCCGCGCTCAAAAAGAAGAAGATGGAGAGATATGTAATCACGAATGTTAGAGGAGCGCGCTAAAATTTAAAGCGATAAAATTGATGCAAAAATTGTGAAAATGTTTAATAAAACACGACTCATTTAAAATAGAGCAAAAATATCGTGGAAGGTATTTTAAGTATCATTTGAAGACACATTGTGAATTATTTCAAAAACTTTTAAAATAACTAAAACAAACGAGTTTATAATAATTTTCGGAGCATACTTTGCGATATTTTTCTATCGAGGGAATTTCATCTTCAAAAATAATATATATTTTTTTAATATCTCTCTTCCCCCCCTCCCCAGCTCTCCTTCCCCCCCCCCCGCTTTTTTCACCAAAATCACCACTCCCACTACTACCCTTACCATATAAATAATAATATCTAATCATTTCTGTACTTGTGTCATTTTGAAGTTCACTCTAATAAGTCAGGTACACTTCATACATACATATGTCTAGTAAAGTTTTTGCTTGAAAACAAGCTTATGGGTCTGAGTCATTAAGAACTGACGAATTACGATGTGTCGAAACCGGTAGCAAATAAATTAAATTATTAACATATTAACATAACACATGTGAATAAAACTCTTCAAAACAAAATTTAAACTGAAATCTACGTTACTACTAATATTTTTTACAAAATTCATCAGAAAGGCGTCAGCTCTAAAAATATTTTTTAAACAAATCGCGGAATATTTATTTTCTTTGTTAGAATATTATCTTTAATAATGCAGACTTACAGAATTTACAAATACGCAAATGTCATTTTGAAAGCTTTCCAGCGCTTCTTATTTTCAAAGTATTCAAATATGAAATTCTATCACAAGACATAATCAGCTTAGCGTTCGAGGGAAATGATATTAAACATGTAAATGTCAGATTATTTGTTATGAATAGCATGAAAAAAAATGTATAGTATTATAAATTTATGAAAATATTAGATTCTTGGTAATATAAAACATACTGAAAGTTTTGATAAACACAAATATTCATTTAAATTAATAAATTACTTTGTTTTTACCACTTTTATTGTTTACAAAACCGACATGTTTCGTCAGGGTTTTGACAGAACTGAAAAAAAAACCTGAAGAAGTCAGCTTAGCCGACGAAACATGACGGTTTTTTAAACAATAAAAGTGGTAAAAACAAAGTAATTTATTAATTTAAATCAAAATGGTGCCACAAAATAAGTTTGCTGTGTTAGAAGAAACAAATATTCAATTGGATTCTGTCTGAAAATGCTCATAAGGTGAAACACATACTGTTATTAACAAGTGGAAAAAAGTTATAAAGGTATTTTAATCCATTAAGAATCAACCCACCTCAAAGATTTTCATTAATCTATGAAAACTGAATTCAATAAATAATAAATTAAAAGTTTCAATATAGCAAATAATTATTTATTGATAACAAGTTTAATTTCACTCCATTTTAATTTAAAGTTTTTTCTTATGTATACAATAATATTATTATTCAATTTATAAAAACAGTTTAATTGTACAAAAATTGGTGTTAAATAATGTAGATTTTCAACATAAAAATCCTTCCTCATTTGCTTACCATTAAGTACTCTCTCTGATTTTATACTCGTAAATCTTTTAAATTAAATTCATTTATACTATTTTGTATTATATAATATTCTTTATTATTATACTATTTTATGTATATATTTTCATAATACTCTCACACATTCTTTATATTGCATATGTTAATTTACTGTATAAAAAATCGACCACCATAACACGGGCATGTGCCTAGCATGGTGGTCGAAAAATCCCCAACATTTGTAAAAAAAAAATTTTCAATGAATAAAGAAAACTTAAAAAAAAAAAAGTTTATTATTGAACAAGTTCTGCTGTGAAATTATTATTACGCATGACGGCTTTTTCGATTTCTGCAGTCATTATCAAACAGTTTTAACGCGCATAAAATAATACTTGACGAATAAGTCAATTTGTAGCCCTTTTGTTTGGAACATCAGGTGTTTGTTTTAAGTACCGTCAGAATAATGCCAGCGAGCATTATTATATCATCATCACAGTATTTTATGTTTTCCATCTTCTTCCCTTAATCGGCTGTCGCGTATTTTGGGAAAAACAATAAATTCGCTTTTATTACTGGCTTTATTTCGCGATGACATACTTTATTACCGACCCTTAAATTAAAACGATCTGCGGCCATAATGATAAAGGCATAAAAGGTTGACATCTAACATTTGCGGGCAAAGAAACCTGAAACTCTCCCTTTATGTAGGTACTCTTCCGTAAATAGGGATTGTTCATGTCAAGTTTTGTAGAACCTTAATTTTTGACCTGTCAGAATATCAGGGAGGGGCGGTTTTGCCAACTTTTCCCTCAATTATTCCGACCCCTGTCTTTCAGGATGTGCCCCACTCGGAGGCTTTCTTTTATTCCGGGAGGGGGCGGAGCGGGAGGCTGGGTCCAGGAAAGTTATGATTCTCCAATCTTCACGGACGAAAACCTACAATCCCCGGCGGACTTTATTTTATTAAAGTTGGATATTATGTCAAAATTTTGTAATTAGGATCGGTTAATCGAAAATTATTACGTTGGAACAAAGTTTTGCGGTTAATCTTTAGTGATTAACACCATTAATGTTATTACGCCCTCCAAATAGATCCACTCTGTCAAAATGGCGGCGTGGGTAATTCAGCAAATTATTATAAATATGCTGTTGTTTATGTTGATGTAAAACTAAAGTTGTGTTATTCTTTAGACAAATAAATTTAGGAAGAATTCCTGTTTAGGTTCCAATCACCTAAGAGTGACTGTTAGCATGTTGAATAAAAAATTAAAAAATGTGTTATGCCTGCAAATTTATCTGTCAGAGGGGAAAGTGGAAATTACTTTTCCTGGCGGGAAATGAATTTTCAGATTTTCATGTGACGAAATTTTTTTTCGTTCATCGTAATACACCAAGGGCAGAATACTAATTTTGACGCATTCGGTTTTTTATGGTATTCTCTTATTCATCACAGGTATAAACAGGTGATTCCATATCAAAGGCTTACATTATAGCGCTTATTTAATCAAATAAACTGGACAAGGAAATTTCACTGAGCATGCCGAACTACGTAAAGTTGTTTCATTAGTAATCGCAAGGACCCAGAAAATATAAAGATTCATTTTATATCCATGAACTTCTCAACCCCTTATCTCCATTCCCTCCCCACTTCCTTCAGCCTCACAACTTACCTCAATTATGGATGTCATAGTCTTACTTGCTCAAGGAGCTTGATTGCAACGATGTTATGATTTTACTAGCACAGGCCCCTAAAAAATCGCGGGAAATCATTTTTTTAAATAAAGGTGGAGATAAAAAATATATGTATTATATTACATTAAAAATTGCCATGACAATGCACCATTAACTACTGTTAAGAACGGCGGCATAAATTCGTTATTCATTCGTACAGAAAATATGAGAATTTTATATATTTGAATTTTAGAATGTCAAGTACCGAAATTATTTTGTTTTCACAACTTTACCGATAAAACGTACTGTTTTATCCTAATCAAATAATTTATAGTTATTAAACATCATTTAAGTGATTTGCAATTATTCTTTTTTATTTTTTATTGAAAGAATAGATAATACATATTAAAATCAAAAAACAAGTCCTGCTAAGCCAATTGAATTGGCTTGTCAACAGGTGCTTATATTTTAGTTACATATAGATTTTTTACATTTAAAATTTACATCTTATATCTACAGATTCAACATTTATTCATACATACTCGTATCAATATCAATATAAATATATTTTTTCCGATAGCCATTTTTTCACCATATATTTAACCTTATTCATAGAATTACATTGCTTCATAGTGTCATAGCCCAGGCAACGAAGGAAAAATAGGGGAAATAATTCATGTAGAAGCCAATTTTGGCACAGTTGTAGGGGAAGGTGTCCTTAACAAAATACTAAAAGTACTGGGGGGTGGGGGTGGAGCTAAGGGGGAGGGGGGGGTTTAAAGGTCCCTTTTTTCAGTTTTTCGTTAATAACTCAAAAACTACTGCCTCTAGCGAAAAAGTGTTCAGGTACTAAATTATCTCCATAAAATTCTCTACAAAAAAGGTTGTATAAACTTTTTTGTTAGGATCAATGCTTAAGCAGATAGGGAGGGGGGAAAATGTAAAATTAAAAAAAACTGTTTTAATTTTTAAAAATGAAATGTTTGTCGGTAAAAATCAAATGCTTATTGTTAAAAAATCAAATAATTAATGCTTAGGGGTTGTCCATTAATCACGTGACTCTCGAAAGGGGGGGTGGGGTTCGGAAAAAATTACCAAATATCACCGGGGGGGGGGGGGGGGTGTAATGAGATATCACGTGTATTTATTTTTCGTGATAATATTCTGAGAATTTCAAAATACTTTGTACTAAAAAAAATATACGTTTGGGGGGGGAGGTTAGTCTAAAACCTCACCACATATCACCACGGGGGGGGGGGTTAAAAAGTTGCTAAAAAAAACATCACGTGATTAATGGACGACCCCTTAGGGATGTACCTTGAACATTAAATTTCGTCGAAATCTAAACATTCATCGTCATCAATGCTGTCTTCGACGGGGGCTCCGTTCATACATGAGCCGAGGCAGCCGCAGGCACCGGAGCAGGCAATCCCTGCTTTGCGGCAACCGCAAGGCATCCCACACCCAGTCGTGCATCGGCAAAAGATCGTGTTCAAAATGGAGATGGGTGCCACAGGGTCGTTCGTGTTAACTGGGTTAAGGATCCCATCTTCTCCCTTGACCCAACTCCATTGGATGGGTAGTAGAGGGTTGCCTAGCCACTGTTGTATCTGTAAAAAAGTAATGAGACCAAGGTAAGCATTCATCACAAATTAATATTTGTAACAAGAAAGCAGTATTTAAAACTATATGCAACTGGATTTAATTACCTGTAGATATATTCTGAGCGAGTGTTGCTTTGAAGCTCCTCTGGTGGGAGGAAGAGTGGCCATGTCTGATTTGGGCTTCATTGACGCTTTCAAAAATGCCGAGTACCGATGTTTGTTTAGGTTGTCTTAATGAGCAGGCGCTTTGTATACAGCCAAAAAAAGTTTCTCGCCAGCCTGTTCAATATTCTCAGGTGATGCTGAGGGATCAGAGAATATTGGTGAAATATCTTGCGTGAGGCCAGGATTTTCTGTGAAGAGCTTAGCGATTCCCACTTTACTCTTTACATATATCGCCGAGGTGGTGTCGCATCCGGAGAAGCTATGGAGAAGGAGAATCGTTTTAGCGATTGGAAGCTGTTAGCAAGAAAATGTTCTTGTTGAATGGTGATGGTCGTTTTTTTCGTGAAAGTTGATGTCAACAGAAGTTTTTGTGAGCCTCCTTTGCTTCTGCTCCGCTCGAAAGAAACAAAACAAGGTTGATTCACTTGCTCAGCGAGAAAATGACAGCAGCCGGGATTAAAACAACTGTTGCTACAGGGGATGCTGATAGCACTATTGTGAGGTGTGGGTTGGATGAAGCTGCTCTACATTCAAATGTAGCAATAGTTGCGGAGGATGTGGACTTGTTAGTTCTCCTCATTGGATTGGCACCACCATCAATCAATATATATATTTCATGAAGCCGGGCCGTGGGAATGTGGAGACCAAATTGTTTTCGGTGCGACAACTTCAACAGCTTCCAATCGCCAAAACAATTCTCCTTCTCCATAGCTTCTCCGGATGCGACACCACCTCGGCGATATATGGAAAGTGTAAAGTGGGAATGTAAATGTAAAGCTCTTCGCAGAAAATCCTGGCCTCACCCAAGACATTTCACCAATATTCTCTGATCCCTCAGCATCACCTGAGAATATTGAACAGGCTGGCGAGAAACTTTTTTTGGCTGTATACAAAGCGCCTGCTCATTAAGACAACCTAAACAAACATCGGTACTCGGCATTTTTGAAAGCGTCAATGAAGCCCAAATCAGACATGGCCACTCTTCCTCCCACCAGAGGAGCTTCAAAGCAACACTCGCTCAGAATATATCTACAGGTAATTAAATCCAGTTGCATATAGTTTTAAATACTGCTTTCTTATTACAAATATTAATTTGTGATGAATGCTTACCTTGGTCTCATTACTTTTTTACAGATACAACAGTGGCTATGCAACCCTCTACTACCCATCCAATGGAGTTGGGTCAAGGGAGAAGATGGGATCCTTAACCCAGTTAACACGAACGACCCTGTGGCACCCATCTCCATTTTGAACACGATCTTTTGCCGATGCACGACTGGGTGTGGGATGCCTTGCGGTTGCCGCAAAGCAGGGATTGCCTGCTCCGGTGCCTGCGGCTGCCTCGGCTCATGTATGAACGGAGCCCCCGTCGAAGACAGCATTGATGACAATGAATGTTTAAATTTCGACGAAATTTAATGTTCAAGGTACATCCCTAAGGGGTCGTCCATTAATCACGTGATGTTTTTTTAGCAACTTTTTAACCCCCCCCCCCCCCCCCCGTGGTGATATGTGGTGAGGTTTTAGACTAACCCCCCCCCCCTCCCCCCCAAATCACACGTTTTTTTTTAGTACAAAGTATTTTGAAATTTTCAGAATATTATCACGAAAAATAAATACACGTGATATCTCATTACACCCCCCCCCCGGTGATATTTGGTGATTTTTTCCGAACCCCTCCCCCCTTTCGAGAGTCACGTGATTAATGGACGACCCCTAAGCATTAATTATTTGATTTTTTAACAATAAGCATTTGATTTTTACCGACAAACATTTCATTTTTAAAAATTAAAACAGTTTTTTTTTTAATTTTACATTTTCCCCCCTCCCTATCTGCTTAAGCATTGATCCTAACAAAAAAGTTTATACAACCTTTTTTGTAGAGAATTTTATGGAGATAATTTAGTACCTGAACACTTTTTCGCTAGAGGCAGTAGTTTTTGAGTTATTAACGAAAAACTGAAAAAAGGGACCTTTAAACCCCCCCCCCCCCCCTTAGCTCCACCCCCACCCCCCAGTACTTTTAGTATTTTGTTAAGGACACCTTCCCCTACAACTGTGCCAAAATTGGCTTCTACATGAATTATTTCCCCTATTTGGTATTTTTTGGTCTTCGTTGCCTGGGCTATCAGGTAATAAATTAAATATCTTCGGTATAATGTATTCAAACGTTCTCTCTCCGTACTTATTGTTAAATTTCGGAACTATTAACCCGTCGTTGCGCGTGAATCTAGTGCTGTATTTATGTTCTAATTTCTCTTTATGCTGCGGGGTAAATATATGTTGAATTATAATTTTGTTCCATAGTATTGCCTTAACCGGTAAAATTTTGGCACTCTGAAACAGCAATGGTGTATTATGTCTCTGTTTGAAAATATTAGGGACGACCAATAATTGTACAATTGCGTTTGTCCCATTTAAAAAAACAATCTACTGAAACACCAAGATACACGTATTCCGTAACTAATTCTAAACTTTCACATTTACAATTAGTTGGAATATTTTTATGGATGCAATTAAAATTATGAGAAATAATATTAGGATAAAATTGAAATTTGGCATTTGGTGATCTTATATGCATTACTTTGGTTTTTTTGGCATTTATTAATAGTCCTGCGTCATGTGAGAAGTCACGTCAGACGAAAAACTTGAATTTTATAGTCTTGGAAGTAGAAATTAACCCACTTACACACATACGATCGAGCAGGAACTGATCAATGATGCTTGTTGTTGATGACAATGCATTTTTTTAATATTTGGTGGCAATCACACGCACACATGCGGACATATACTCATTTCTCTAAAATTTGATGATATTGCAAAACTTAATATTTGAAATAAATGTCGGATTATCCATTCGGTCTTTGGCTCAGTTTGAGCGTGGTTGACTCCAGCTCCTAAATAAGGAGGTTCAATTCTCAGTCAAACCAAAAAAGTATTATCTCTTTATGTTTTAAAATGCATTTGGAAATAGATGTATTAAAGTTTTTAAAAAAATGTTTTTACGGGTTGATTTCTAATGGTATTCCTACCCATCGTTTTGGAGGATAATGCGCGTTTTCATCCCGCGACAAAATATCACCGTTTAAATATCCTCCGACAAAATATCCTAGATTAGATTAGGTTTCAGTAGATATTTTGTTGGGGGATGTTTTGTTCGTTGTATATTTTGTCGGATATTTTGTCGGGGATATTTTGTCACGGGGTGAAAACGTGCGAAACCATTTTGGAGCGCAATAAAAATTATTGTAGGTGGTTATTGTTCACGCTTATGTTTTATGTTGCTCAACTACTTAGTGTGTGCCCTATACCTTAATTTCGCCTCAATTGTTCAGTTCTGATAAAATCACCGCATGGGATAGAGGGTCCCATAAATCGCTATAATTCACAGTTGTAGTAATCACGCCGCTTAAGACAGAAGTCATAAACCGCTGCTATTTTGCAAGTAAAAAGACCATCGCCGCGCCCCGCGCCGCCTGATCGCTCATTGAATACGCATTCAAACGTTTATACCCGTTCACCATTCCTTCCCAAAGATCTCTCTCTCCCAACGAACATTATAGTAGTTTATGCTTTATTTGTATATTTTGTAATCTTTTCTTATGTTTATACTGTTGTTATAAATGAATATTTGTATTTAATATGTACTCGTAAAAGCCCAATAGGGCGTCAATAAATAAATAAATAAATATACCTTTCCCAATTAACACCAGTGAAAAGCAGAATGCAGTTCGGTAAGTGAAATCAAATATAATAAAATAGATAAGAACCGCATACGCATACAGTCCACGGAACATTTGATCCCTCGCTCGAGAGGGAACATTTGCTCCCCGCCGCAACAGTTATCTTTATTTTGGACATATCGGATGTTTCTGCAAAAATGTTTTCAAGTATGCAATTAATGTGAAGTTCATTGGTTACATGTTATAAATAATGGAAATATGAGTAGAGCTTAGACAATTTTAAAATAAAACAACATTCTAAACGTAAATCAACGTCTCTACGGCCACGTTCCACTACTTAATACAAGTACAAATATGCGCACGTTTGAATCCTAAGCACTATGTGGTCCGACGATTTTAACAGAAAGCAAACACACGTAAACATTAAAGCAGCATATTTAATAGGTCTAGATTAGTAAAGGTTAGAGAGTGTAGAGTGAGAGTATGCTAAGGGAGTAGAGCTGAACCAGCACGTGAATATACCAAATGGCTGCTTGCAGTTTACACGCGAGGATAAAATGTACATATTTGCTTCAAATCATAAGCGGTGATTCATACGTATGCGGAGGGATTCGAATACCATTCTGAGGGTGGCCATTATAACATGATTAATTAAAATCATGACAATAGTGTTAGAGTTACGGTATTCATTTGTGTAAAAAAACTGTTTTTTTTTTTTTTATTTATTCAAAAGTACATAGATATACAGATTTAAAGTAAAATATATGGTTCTTAAAATTAATTAAAATACATTAATTTATTTTTAACGAAACTACCCAACTCAATAGAGAAAACATTTCTCATGTTTGAATTTTGGAGTAGTGCCATTGTAAAATACGGGTAGGTACAGAAAGTATGTTATTACGAGTAAATATATTAGAAAATAGATAAATTTATATACATGGAGACAAGTCGACATAAGGAAATCAAAAAGAGTTAAAAAAATATATATTTTTTCTTCGAACTTTGCAAAATAACTTTGTGGTATCATTATTATATTTTTATTTTTATCATTATCATATTTTTTTATTATTTATTAACCATGATTAGCATAAATACATTTTTTTTGTTATTTACATATTTTTTGTTTATAATACATATTTTATAATACTTTATATATATATATATATATATATATATAATATTTTATAATACATTTTTTCTGTTGTTTCTTGGTAAACACCACCTCACTAGGCTGAGCCTGTTCCGAGGTGGCAGGAATTTAGTCAAATTATTACTTAATCTTGTAAGAAAAGAATAAAAAAATTTTTTTATTTATATATGAAAGATAAATAGAATGAAAGAAAAAGAAAATTAAAAAAGTTGAGAAATATAAAAAATATTCATACAATTAATAAGAAATATAAAAATTAAAAATGATTATATAAGAATACTAAGAAATTTAGAAACAATAACAAATATTTGAGAGAAAAAGAGAAAGATACAGTTTAGTATGTTATTATATGGTATAAATTATCTGACCGCAGTATACAACGCCTTTGTTGAATATCCACGAATGAATTTTGTGTTTTAGATTAGCATTTTTAGTCACATGAATATCTTTAATATCTTTTTCAATTAAATTAAATAATTTTGGAGCCAAATTGCGGTAATGTCTTTGTCCATAGCATAGGTAGTATATGTCTTTGGAGTCATGTGTTGGTGTCTGTGTCTTGTGTCATAATTGTGTTGTGCAGTATGATGGTTTAGTTTATCGTTTTGGTAATGTATAATTATAATTTTGATGTACTGTTATTGTACGTTCAATACAGCAAAGTCCTTAAATAACTGTATTGTCGGGAATCTATAAGGTTTTTTTTTTAATAACTTTAATCAAGGCTTTTTGTGCTTTGTCGAGAGGGTCCATATTAGTTTTAGCAGCACTACCCCAACCAATCATACCGTGAGTGATAATTGATTGGGCTAGTGCGTAGTATACCGTTTTTAGAGTCTTCATGTTTCGTATGTTTTTAAAAAAATATATGAGTTTTCTAACTTTACCCGCTGTTTTATTTATTTGTTCTGTCCATCTAAAATAGTTGTCAATATAAATGCCTAAGTACTTGATTACCTGAGTCCGAGTTAGTGGATTGCATTGACAGCTTTTTTTGGATGTGCAATCATGTATGGTTAAGCTTTCATCAAGTCTTGGTTGTCGTCTGGGATCTATGCTAAATGTCGTGTACTTTTTTTGTCAGTATTTAGTGTCAGCAGGTTATTGTCTAACCAATATTTGATCCTGTTGATTCCTTCTGTAGCTTTCTTGTATACACTTGTCCAAGAGTCAGAAGTGAAAATAAGAACAGTGTCATCCGCAAAGCAGATAACATCTCCGCTAATGTCTAGCTGGCACAAGGAATTTATATATAGTAAAAACAGGATGGGTCCCAATGTACTTCCTTGGGGAACTCCATAAGTAATGTGTCTGTTTAGCTTGTTGCGTTGCCTACTTTTAATGAGTGGCTGCGGTCAGTTATATATGATTTGAACCAAATTAGATTATCTAATACGGATAATACAGATACAGCAGAAATAAAAATTATATTATTGCATTGACTTAATAGGTAGGTAGGTGGCAAGTACATAGCGTTGATATTTGAAATGGACGAGCTGACAATATTGTAATAAAGTTGCAACAATTGTGTGCATACAAATAACGTGTATGTACTTTGGTTTCAATTCGAAAGCTGATGAAATACTTTTAGACCATATGTTCTAGATTTTTTTGTTATTGTTATTATTATGATGAAATTAAAACTTATAATTTGTGTTGGGTTGGTCTAGTAGTTGATGGATTTGGGATTTATAAACCTTGTATATTTTTTCAGACTTGATTTTATGCGATAGGGCACATAACTATGAAACCATACATGTTTTACTTCAATGGCAAGCCAGAGATTAATGTTCCATCTATTTGGCTTTTGATTTTCGTAACTTAGTGAGATAATTCATACATTTTCAGCATTTTTCCGTGATAATTTGCGCTCAATACATGGCTCCTAGTGATAGGCAATTTTCATAGCATCCTTTTAAGTAATTGATTCGTATTATTCTTAATCAAATGCAGACTCAATTTGCTCTTTTTTTAGTAGGTTTTATATAAATTAATATGAAAAAACACGTTTTTGTAAAGGTGGTTAGTATCTATAAGCAATAATAAATTTGTATGTTCCTATTAATGGTAAAGTCCATAGATTTATTTTCAAAATGTAGGGTATTCATCAGTGTTCGTAGTTATTGTGTATTTGATTAGCTATATGAAAAAAAATCAATTCAAATATATTTATCCGTGTTCTAATTCTCGAAATCAGCCCGGGTGGGTCTTTGTCATCTCTGGAGATGCTGTGTGGATAAACTTTTTAGGGAAAGGAAGGAGAGGAAGTTCTGGGAAGGAAAGAGGTGTGAGGGACGGGAAGGAATCTCGGGGGCAGTGTATCCAGGATTTACAGACGTATGGATCACCCCTCTCACTGCGGTGCAAGGAAATGTATCGAGAGAATCTCTCTCTCCAGCTTCCAGCCTCTTCCGATCCAGCCCGCCAGGCAGTTGGAGGAAAATCATATCAGCCACCAAGTCCTAGACCAATCTCACCCCACGATCATGGGCACTCCTGCTAAATAACCAAATGTAATGAACCGCATAGGTGAACTATGACAGAGGTGTGGGTGTGGGACGGTGGTACCCATACCCGCCTCCCAAATTAATGCAAAAATAAAACAAGCAAAAAATATATTATTTCAAAATGTAAATATAATTTTTTTATTATATTTAAGTCACCAAACATTAAATTACTGAAAACATTCGTTTACATTAAAACCACCTTTAAAAAAAATAGCGCAATTAAAACGTAAGGAAATTTTTAAGGTTCTGAAAACCGTTTGCACTGAACGTCACCCTACAATATTTGCTTGCTGCGGGAAAATCTCGAAACCAGCTGTTGCATGAAATGGCTGACTAAAATATAACAAATATCTACGTATATTATATCTGAGTTCTAAGCCGAGGCTGAATGAGTGTGTTTGTGTACCTTTTATCCGTAAATCCCCGAGAGTGTCTATTCAGGTGTGTTTAAGACTTTTAAAGCATAGGGTTTTTAATTTAATCTTAAATAGGTTTTATCTAAGAAATTATTAAACACGTTTATTTTTTTGCTATAATAATCATCAGTGAATTTACCATTGTATTGTAATACATTTTTACGCAATATGGGACGTACATTAACGAAATAACTATGCTTGGTTACGCACATACTAATACCTACACATACACATACCTACACAGCACGCATACATACTATCACTGCTTGGACTTTCTATTAATTATTGTTGCAAGTCCTTTTGTCCTACCTTTTCCCCCCTCGCTTACCCACAATCTTAATCAGTCTGCAATAAACTCCCGCTGAATATAGCCATCACTGTGCTCTGCTCACGAAAATCCGCTATTAAAAATAACGCGCCGTGTACTATAAATTAAACCAACTCCCGACTATCACTGTTTGTGCCAATTGGATGGATGAACGAACGCAGCATTGCCAGAATACAAGATCTTTATCCTTTTCCGGTGAGTCATTCCATTCCTTCTATGCAACTTTTAATTTTGCTATAGCAAGCAGTGATTAGTAACACAAAAATCAAGGTCCTTCGCCAGTCATTTTACAAAAAACACATAATCTACTCTCACCACATAAACAATCATACATTTTTGTTCCTAGCGAGCCGTATATTTGAACCACAGTATTTAAATCAGCAGAGTGAGATTACATTTTATAACATCGCACAAAAATAATTATCCGCATTCAGTTTGATATACCTACATGAGTAATTTGTTTCCATACTTATTTCATTACGTTGGAAATAACATATTTACCCGCTGTTAGAATAAATAAATACGAGGCATCCTTTTAATATTTATTTCTGATAACTTATGTAGTTGTATTTTGCTGATAAAATCGCATTTACCTACCTTATAAATAATACGATTATTTCTTAATAATTGTATTATTGGATATCATTACAAAGTGGAATAATATTATGATCGCAATATTTATGATTTGTTAATGATAATAAACGCAATAAATAACTTTCTTTACCCGCTCTGTGCACGTATTCCGTTAACCTTTACACCGCGCAACAGTCAATTTAACCCCGTGAGCGGATTACAGTGAATTAATTTAATATATTAATTAATATATTAATTAATTAATTCCGCATAAATAATACAGACTCATCATACCGCATTCTGCATACCGCATACCCTTTAACCTCATACCGCATTCCACATACCGCATACCCTTTAACCGCATACCGCATACCCCTTACCTCAAACCGCATACATCATACCGCATACCGCATACCCTTTAACGTCATACCGCATTCCACATACCTTATACCCTTTAACCGCATACCGCATACCGCATACCCCTTACCTCAAACCGCATACATCATACCGCATACCCTTTATATAGCGCATACCCTTTAGCGCATACCCTTTATATACCGCATACCCTTCCTCATACCATACCGCATACCCTTTAACCGCATTTTTAGTTGTTTTACGTTTCATATTTTGTAAATATAACCGAAATAAAGAAAATGGCTACGAGCGCGTCAATCGGATCGTCTCGGGATGAAAGACGTCTCAAACGTTTAAATGCTAAACTAGCCGCTAGTTTTGCGAGCCTACAGTCGGTGTATGACAAGATAAGGAAAGCTTCGGAAAGCATTTACGATCGCCAATCTTTTTTATCAGGCGCAACTACTGTTGAAAAAATTCGTTCTGAATTTATAACAATCTTAGATGAAAAGGTGGATTGCGAACTGGAATTGAATCCGGAAGCAATCGCTGAATATACTCAATTAAATGCATTTGAAGAACTCTTCGGTGTTATTAAATATACAGAAGCAAATATGCTGTCGAATCCGGTTGCGAAACCTCGCCGTCAAATTAAGCTACCTGCATTGGAAATAGCGTGCTTTAGCGGGAATCTGGATAGTTGGTCTCTTTTTTATGAAACATATAATTCAGTTATACATTTGAATGATTTTCTGGATGATACGGAAAAAATGCAGTATCTGATGTCTAAATTAACCGGAAAAGCATTAAGTATTTGCAAAGCTATTACGCCTACGGGTACAAATTATCAAGTTATCTGGGACGCATTGTGTACTAAGTATAATGATCAACGCGTTCTTGCTGAATTATACTTTGACCGATTGCTGAAATTACCTCCAGTTAACTCGGCCACGCCCGCTTCTTTAGAGAATTTTGCAGATGCATACTCCGCGAACATCGCCGCGCTGAAGCAATTGAAAATAAAAGACCTCGCAGAATTCATATTGTTGCAACTGGGTCTTAAACGTCTTGACATAGAGACTGTAAAGGCTTTTGAATCTTCTATTAAAAATAATGAAAATCTACCGTCCAGCGCGGAACTAATCGACTTCGTAAGAGTACAGCAACGAATTCTTAATCGCGCACAAATCACGCAACCGACATCGAGCCGTCTTGGCTCAAATAATAATTATACCGCTAAACCGCAAAAAACTAATTCCGCAAAGGCATTTATTAATGTCGAAAAAATCGATAATCACTCCATCGAAATTTGTTTTTGCTGTCAAAAGGGATCGCACCCTTTATACCAATGTTCTAAATTCACAAGTCTAGAACCACGCGAGCGATTTAACTGTATTAAGTCAACAAAGATTCGAGTTTGTGTGAACTGCCTCAGTACTAGGCACACCACGAAAGCTTGTAAATCGAAGACTACATGCAAAACATGCGCGCTCAACCATCATAGTTTGTTGCATTTCAAACAAACTGATGGGCCGAAGTCACAAACGGACCCAATACCATCTCCCGCGTCACAAACGGATGCCGATAATGATAACTTAAATTCTTCGAATCCGGTTTCGTTATGTGTGACAAATTCATGCTCAAGTGCAAATACTACTGCACTATTAGGAACGGCTGTTTGCACTACCAGAGACGCTAAGGGCCAGGTACAGACGATACGGGCTCTAATAGATAGCGGCTCCCAAAGGGACATAATTACGCGCAAATGCTGTTCACGCTTGAATCTTACGGTGCGGTCATCTCCAAGTACTTACGTCACGGGAATAGGTGACGTAAGAAATGTGACAAATGGTGTAACTTGCTTAAAATTACTCTCCCGCTATGACATCACTCAGTCGTATACGATTAAACCATATGTAGTAGAAACCATAACCAGTGAGTTGCCTACTGTTAACATTAACCGCTCCTCTTTGTCGTATCTTGACAATTTTCCTTTAGCAGACACAACATTCTGTACGCCCGGCGAGATTGATATCATCTTAGGATGTGACATGTTTGCTCGCATTCTAAAGGCAAACAAAATATCAGGTTCTCTCGGACAGCCATTTGCTATCGAAACTACTTTGTCATATCTCATCTTGGGTACTGCCCCAATGATGATTGAAAACCCAAGTATAAACACCACGCAATCATTTTGTACGTTCACGCAAAATGATGAATTTTGCCTTTCGCGCTTCTTTGAATTGGAAGACATTCCAGATGAGAAGTTTTTAACGCCTGACGAACAAGAGTGTGAGGATATGTTTAAACTCACTACTTCTCGTGACACGGCAGGTCGTTACATCGTCGCGTTGCCGTTTCGAAACAGTCCCTCTGTTCTCGGTGAATCGTTACCCGCCGCTGAACGCAGGTTTCGATCTCTCGAACGCCGCTTAATATCTCAACCCGCAATAAAGTTAGAATATGACAAAATATTGCGCGAATACCTTCAGAAAGGTTACATTTCCCCAGTTGACAATTCTGATTTACCGCATTACGTAATCCCGCATCATATCGTAGTTCGCGAAGATAAATTGACTACCAAAATTTGCATGATGCTAGACGCGAGTATAAAATCCGATTCGGGTTACTTGCTTAATGACATCCTACATACCGGAAATAATTTACAAGGTGCTCTATTTCGCATTATCCTCAATTTACAACTATTCGCCGCGAGAGGATTCGATCTTGTAAAATTCTCTGGTAATTCTCCAAACTTTTTGTCCACGATTCCTACAGCTCGTCGTGTTAAGGAACATGTGGAATTTAATCCCGACGAAAACCTGAAAATACTAGGGCTTCATTGGATACCCGCTTCTGATTATTTCGTAGTTTTCGTACACACCGACGAAAGAACGTGTACTAAACGAAACATTCTCTCGACGATTGCTCGTCTTTGGGATTTGATGGGTTTCGCCGCACCAGTTGTATTATTAGCTAAGCTTATAATTAAATATTTATGGGAGTACAACCTGGATTGGGATGATCCTCCTCCTGACACCGTTGTCACGCTTTGGCGTCAGTTTGAAAAGGAATTGCCCTTATTGCAATTTATTAAAATTCCTCGCATTTTAGGTGTCGAATACCAATATGTATTAACACTTATCGGATTTTCTGACGTAAGCGAACGCGCATTTGGAAGCGTTATATACTTACATGTTCACTGTCCAAATACTCATAAAACCACAATTAATTTATTATGCGCTAAATCCAAGGTCGCTCCGACTAAGACGATTTCACTTGCGCGATTAGAACTATGTGGTGCGCTAGTACTTGCACGATTAATGCATACGGTCAGTAATACCTACACATCAAATTCGAAAGCTCATACGACTTTAGCTTTTTGCGACAGCACGGTTGCTCTAGCGTGGATAAATTCACCGCCCGCAAAATGGCAGACGTTCATTGCCAACCGTGTCTCACAAATACAAAACCATCTGGGGGCTGAATGCTTCCATTATATAAAAGGACAAGACAATCCCGCCGACTGCTTGTCGCGGGGTCTTACGCCCGCTCAACTAATCGACCATCCGTTATGGTTTAACGGTCCCGTCTTTGCCCAATTACCTAAAGGTGATTGGCCTTTACAACGTTTTAATACGAAATCTGTGAATGATCCTCCCGAACGGAAAACAAAAATTTTGATGTCCGTTCAAGACATTAACCGCCTCAAAACAATTGCTCCTCACTTTGGTGGGATCTGGGAAAGTAACATTAAATGCCTGAAAGGTTATTTAAATAAAATAGTAGGCACCTCTCTACTGACGTATGAAGAGATGCAAACAGTGCTTTCTCAGATTGAAGCAATTCTAAATTCACGCCCGCTATCTGTACTTAGCTTTAACGACGTTTCGGCTCCATTGCCGCTAACCCCCGCGCATTTTTTAACGCTCACTCCATTAAAATCTTTACCCGCTGCTGATTTGTACAATATATTTATACAACGCAAACATCTTGTGGATCGTCTTGTTCAGACGTTCTGGAACCGATGGCGAATTGAGTATTTGAATACTTTGCAAGCTCGCCAGAAATGGAATACAAATGCGAATCCGGTAACGACAGGCACTGTAGTAATGATTAAGAGTGACAACATCGCGCCACTTCAATGGCCTATTGGGGTAATAGTCAATGTCTACCCCGGGGCAGATGGGGTGATCCGTGTTGCGGATGTTAAAACTAACTCCGGAATATACCGCAGGGCAGTCGTTAAACTCTGTCCCTTACCGTCACAATAGATTTAACAACATCTTAGAAGTTAGTTCATAATACTTTTATTCTTAAAATCAATTAGGTTAGTTTCATTGTTAAATAGGTACCAAACCTTACTTTTAGTTTTATCCGCATATTATCACATTAACATATCATATTTTTACATTTCCATATTTTATTTTTTAATTTTCTTGCTATATCGGTCAATTTGACCATTTGGTAAAAGCATTTATATAACTTAAATAAATATTTTTATAACTTTTACATAATTAATTGCATTCTACCGCGTGTTACAATTTTGTTTGCGCATTGAAACGTATTGGCACTCTTTTGGTTTATGAAAGTGGATTCTTTCATCCCCTTCCAGGCGGGGGGCATGGTTACGCACATACTAATACCTACACATACACATACCTACACAGCACGCATACATACTATCACTGCTTGGACTTTCTATTAATTATTGTTGCAAGTCCTTTTGTCCTACCTTTTCCCCCCTCGCTTACCCACAATCTTAATCAGTCTGCAATAAACTCCCGCTGAATATAGCCATCACTGTGCTCTGCTCACGAAAATCCGCTATTAAAATAACGCGCCGTATACTATAAATTAAACCAACTCCCGACTATCACTGTTTGTGCCAATTGGATGGATGAACGAACGCAGCATTGCCAGAATACAAGATCTTTATCCTTTTCCGGTGAGTCATTCCATTCCTTCTATGCAACTTTTAATTTTGCTATAGCAAGCAGTGATTAGTAACACAAAAATCAAGGTCCTTCGCCAGTCATTTTACAAAAAACACATAATCCACTCTCACCACATAAAAAACCATACAATGCTGATTACCGTAAATCGTATTAACCCCTATTTTGTATACATTGTATATACTGATACATTATACTATTGAATTTAATATGTATAAAATGTGGATGTATGCATAAAATCTATGTTATGTGTTTGTTTATATCTGTACCTACAGTGCTTGTTTGATTTTTGATGTTATCGCTAACAACCAATAATATACATGGTGTCCGGGGGTAAAGTGCATTAACTTCGGGAGGTGATTCTACATGATGTTAAGCAGGGCACTCACCTAGAGTGTAGCATGTAACGTATCTGATACTGTATCAATCTGCAAGTGGGTACGGCTCGTCCACGGTAACCGCGTATCCGCCTTCGTGCTCGCAGTGAAACCGCCGTCGGCGGGTCACTGCGAGCACACTGCGCTCCACGCGCGAGCGGCTCGCAGTAGACTCGTGCCTACGTACTCACTTGATACAGTATCAGATACGCTACAGGTTACACGGTTAGGTGAGTACCCTGCTTTAGGAGTAAAAAAGATTAATAACTTTTTCGAAATTCCAAAATTTTTTTCCCATACAAAAAGATCTACCTACTAAAAATCCTTGGTGTGAGGTACGATCTTACTTGCCGAGAGCCTGCCGGACACAATCGTGGCAACAATAAATGGTGGTGATTGGCCCGTATCGTAACAGCGGAAAATAATAAAGCTGGCCACGCACGCCGGTCTAATTTTATCGTTTTACCACAAAACTACCCCTAAAAGTTGGATTTATGATTTTTTTAAACTAAAATTAATATTCTGAAAAGTAGCTTTCCCAGATAATTTATTGATTTATTTTACTGCATGATTATATGATTTGTTGTATTTATTGTAATATGTGTTGTATACACAATATTTTTTTTGAAAATTTAACAAATCTGCCAACGACCTACTGTATTATTATACTAAAAATAAACATTTTTACTCAAAATTTAAAACGTACCTTTACTAGATAAAAGAACAAATCAATCTTTCGAAATCAATTTATAATTTTTTTGTGGAAAAGAGTCAATACATCTAAAATTTGTTTTAAAAATGACATATTTCCGGTTTCTCTGGTTATTCCCTCTTTGAATGTCATTAAGTCATAAGTTTTAAGTCAAATATTAATTATAAGTTATAAGTTTTAAGTCTTAGATATAAGCCACTGGCTATAAGTCTTTCGTATATAATAAATATATATACATATAATAAATTCGATTTACAAATCTTAGTTAAATCAATTTTATTATATATTTACTTGAACAGCGCTCTTGAGGTGGTTTTTCACGAAAACGGCGCTATATAAATCAGCCAAGTATTATTATTATTGTACCCTTGTGGCGCCAATATTGAAAAGAGGTCAACTATTTCCGAAGTTGTACACACAACAGTTCACAGTTCAGAAAAATTCCGCCACTCTGCAACCTTTTTCTTTTTGAATTCATGGAATATGATACCAATCTATTGACATGATGTTCTTTGTAAACTTTATCTTCTTCACAAGTTATCTGACGTACGTTTTCTTTGGGTCTTCAACCCATCTCATATGTGGGTGCCACTACCTCAATTTCCTAACTAAGGACACTATCGGACAGCAGGAAACTCTACAAACGTAAAATGTTATATCGTTGAAGAAGAATGGAATGATAAAGATAAAAAATAAGAAAGATAAATAATAATAAATAAAATAAAGATTATTGAAGATGGGAATAACCTTCAAAAGTTACAAAAAAGAGTTTTTCTTATAAAAAAAGTAAAATTTTATATGTGAAATAATTGAGGAAAGGGTTTATCTGTTCGAAGATATTTCCACATTGACTTTTCTTTGATTAGGTTCTAATTACCACATACGTAACCTGTAGATTTTACAAGGTTGAATTATTCGCCCAAAAAAACCGTGTGATTTAAGTATTACTTTTTGGCGCCATGTTGCATTTTTTACTGCCTTTGTTAGCTCCGTGGTCGAGGGATAAGGCCCGTGGTCGGGTTCAAATCCAAAATAAATTTTATGTGATTAATTTATGTAATTTCACCATTATTATTTTTAAATTATATTTAGTATACTTATGTCAATTTCCAGAATAGAAGATTCTCTCAGTATCGTCCTGGTGTTAGACCAGCATTCAGAATTGAAACATTGCGTTAAATGACTTTATCCGTGTTTAGTAGCCAGGTACTTACTCACCTTCCTCTTCCCATCCTTCGCCTCCCTACTACCTTCATCCACACAACATACCCCATTTGGAGATGCCATAGTACCACTGGCTCCAGACGGGAGTGGAAGGAAATTTTGTGCGGTATTCATATTACAAAGCCCCGGGCTCTTATACGAGTACATTTCTGTTTAGAAGAGATAATAATATTTAACACCATTATCATTTGTGGATATTGCACATTTTTTTCCAATAAGTAGGGAAGCATCTGGCCCAATCAATCAGTCGTCCAATGACATTTGTGAAGTCTGTGTTTCATTTTCAAATCCTTACCCAAGGTACCCAAGCGGTAACCGGCAATTTGTAGTCAATCTCAATGGCGTAAGTATTCAGTACAGACACCGTGCATGGCATTAGAATTTCAATGGCCATCCGTTAGCCTACTGTATGCCAAACGTTGCCTCCCTTAAGCACAAAGCGTGCGACTGTAAAGTTGACGATCTATTTCTTGATACTAATCCTTGCATTGACGTCTCAATCTCTCAATCTGTGATAGCTATTTTTGTCACAACATTATCAAGGACAAATCATGTTTGAGGTCCAATCGCCAGTAAAAAATTTGTAGCGTCACAAAAATCCGTAGCTTTCCAAATAATATGTTTTCATAGATACAGAGGTAACATAAGCCTTTCATAAGAAAAATAGTGTACGAGTGAAGTTCGTGTTATTATGTACGATTCTTGCAACTAGAAACCATTGATACATTTGTAACATATTTAAAACCTTTGAGTTTGTAATATTGCTGGGAGAAGTCTCCACTAATACTTTCCGAAGGATTTTATTCAATCTTTCATTCTTTTTGTTGTCAGTTTTCATATTGCAGAGGTACCGGGACTTTTCTTGTGATATTAAAGCAATATTTCCTGCAATATTTCTATCCTCTTTGTCAGTTGATACCTGTAAAATGTACCCTTATGCTTGCTTGGGGAGTCGGTAGAGGTAAATGCACGTCGCAACTTATTTAATATGCTGGAGTGTCTGCATACTGAAGTAATACGGTGTCTTTGTGGTAAGAGTATTAAGTATTCTTTAAAGAACTGGGAATTGAAACTTTACACAATCTTGCACAGTGAATAGTGAATATTATTTTTAATCTGCTTCAACACAGAAACCTCAATCATTCAAATTTTATGATGACGAATTGAGTTCCAAAGTAGGACCCTGAACTCGAGGCAGAGGTTACAGGTTTAAAATCAGACAAATTAGACATAAACAGCCTTACTAAAAAAACGTCGTTAATATTTTATACAATTGGTAAGCACAGTGCATGTGAAAACCTTGCGAATTAGAAAGTGACAAAAAATAGTTCATAGAAAATATATCCATTGCTTATTTCAGCCAAAGAGGGTAGTTTATCTTTTGTATACACCGTTATTAAAAATAATTCATCTCTGAGTTTCGGAATTTTTATAACGTATTTTAAATGTTCTATGTATTTCTTATTTTTGAAGATGTCGTAAAAACTAATACCATTTAGAAACTAGATAAAATTGGCTGTCTGATTTGTGTATTTGAAATTTATTCTAATGCATGTATTTAAAACATGAAAAAGTTATTAAAAAGCTTACAATTACCACATTTATTCAAAGCGTCGAAAAATTAAAAAAAAATCCAAAACACAATCCTTTTATTTAAGGAATTTGCAAAAAAACTGACATTCACTTTTTCCTCGTTTATACAATACAAAAATATAAAAATTTGGAAGTCGCTTTTAATTCCCAAAAAATTAACTGATATTTTGAACGTGTTGCTAAGAACTTTAATTTATTTGATACGTTCATCAACACGTTTATTAGAAATTTATGCTATAAAAAACATCACTTTTAAGATGTACTTACAAAATAAAGACAGTAAATTCAAAATTGAATATTAGTAAAGGCTCTAATCCCAGTTTCTGACAACACAAAAATTCAATTCAACATGCAATTACTGTATAATTTCTTGACTAAAACTGACAAAAATAATACAAATAAGGTATAAAACTTTCAAATTACAAATAAATTGAAAATGGACCGTTTTATGTAAAAAAACATGATTTATGAAATATAAATAATTTATAAATCCTTTTTTATTATCAAAATGCAATATTATATATATCCTTAAATAATTTTTCTATTTATAATATAACTATTTTTATTAGATTTTTAAGCAAATAATCACCTCTACTTTTTAATTTTTTGTCTTTGTTATAATTAGTTCAAATTTATCTGTACATGTTTATCATTTATTTTTAAATTAACATCTTCAACGCTGCGGCAAGACTCATCACTGGCGTATCTAAATATTCCCATATTTCTGAGCATCTCAAAAATCTGCACTGGCTCAAGTGCCCCGAGAGAATCCAGTTTAAGCTCTGCTGGATGGTATTCATGTCCCTTAACAGAATGGCTCCGACTTACTTATCAGAAATGTGTATTCCAGAAAACTCCAATTCTCGACAATCAACCTTCAGGTCAGCAACAACATCAGCGATCGGAAGGTTGAAGGAACCAAAGCGCACACCAGATACTAAATTCGGTGAGCGTGCTTTCGGAGTGTCAGGACCTAAAGCCTGGAATGGACTGCCACACGAGTTAAGAATAATCACAGATCCAACGGAATTTAGAGCCAAACTTAAAACTCATCTTTTCAGACAGTCATATCCATAAGTTTAAAAATAAAGCAAATTCTTAAAATTCTCCAGACTTTCAAAATAAATATTAACTCAACGTTGGCATTAATCTTCTAATAAATATAAATGTAAAACCAACAGTGATGAGGGTAGCAAAGGTAAAGTCATACATCGTCCAATGTTTTAAATATAATGTCCTCCACGACACTCCACGTGCAAAGTCGTATCTTCCCCAAGCATAAACTTTCTAATAAAGTGTGTTTTATCGGAAGTGTCCTGCAGGTAATTATGTTTCTGTATCTATTTGTAAATAATAAAATTAGATAGAGCCTAAGATTCATAATAAATTGTAAAGCGCCCTTGAGGTGATTTTTCACAAAAACGGCGCTCTACAAATTATCCAATTATTATTATTATTATCTTGTCCTGATGAAGATAACGTTGTTATATAAACATGTTGACATTAATAATTATATAGTGGTACAACAAAGTGATTTGATTTTCATTATAAAATTTTATCCTCTTATTTCTTTTTGACTAATTAACCGCGAAGTGAGAAACTTAAGGGCCTTTAACCAGCCAGCGACCGAAAATCCACACTTCGTCGAAAGACATTCTTACAATCATATAGGGCGGTTCCAATGAGAAAGATTAATTTTTCTCCCTACCGGCTTTTTTAAATCATAACTCAATATCTATTTCATTCCAAATTTGATTTAATTTATACCTACATCCAAAAATGCCGAAAGGCGTGATGATAAAACTATTAAAATTATGTACTTTTTGTAATTATTTTTTTATCATAAGTATTTGTAATTTTTAAATAATGTCTAAGCAAAATAAGAATATAAAAAAATCTTAAATATATTAATTTGTAAGATCGTAAATAGACAGACAAAATAGATAAATTTTCGTCAAAAATAAGTGTTCGGATATTTTTTTCTGTGATTTTATTTGAACTAAAATTAAAATTTTTCAAACATGCGTTTACTAGATAACGTATTGATTTAGTGATAATAATGTATAATTACATGGTATGAAATATGTAATATGTATGTCTTGTAAAATAAGATTTTTCGTTTGAAAATTTAACAAACCTGCCAACGACCTATGGTATAACCTTATTACACTAAAAACAAGCATTTTTTTCTCAAAATTTAAAACATGCGTTTACTAGATAAAAGAACAATCCTTCGAAATTAATTTGTAGTTTTTTGTGGAAAAGAGTCAATACGTCTAAAATTTGATTTAAAAATTACATATTTCCGGTTTTCACTGTTAAAATTAACACGAGCTAAACATATGCCATAATTTTGAAGAGTTTCCACTGATCATACTTTTCATTACATGATTCAAATTCTTCACCGATTACATTACTCGTACGTATTAATAAAGGCTAAAAAACAGAACTTAAAAGCAATTGGAAACAGAAAATCCCTAAATAATAATTCTGGCATATTAAATAACCAATTAAATTTATCTATTCTAGACATATTTCCAGTAAACCACCCTGTTCTCCCTGTAATCCCCCTACTTACGAGTACTCCACCATAAACTAAAGAGTACATTTATCTCTCAATGTTTGGTATCCGATGTTTAATATTTTTCTGATGAAGGAAGGCCCCTTCTGAAACTGCTAGAGAAATAATTATTAAAATAAAGTGATTTAAAAAAAACTGTTTTCATATCGTAATAATTATGACAAGCCACGAAGTAAAAGCTTTCTTCGAATACGATTTAAAATAGGTTTATAAGCACTACTGGTGCATTCAAATATATGTTTTTTTTAATTTTAATTTTTTAAATTTTTTATTATTGTAATGAGTAATATAAAAAAATATGAATTACATATATAATACATCTGGCGCGGTACCTCCATAGATACTCTAGATGCGGCGCTCCCCTTTTATTCAGCATAAAAAAAAGCTGCGGACCGGACCGCGATACATAATAACAACACTATTCTCGATGCTGGTGTGTCGAATGTCGCGTAAACCCACCAATACCAGCAACAGTGGATTCTTTGCTTTATTCCGCTTCCACGGTGTTAGAAAAAGTTTGATATTTGCGCATGCGCGTTTAGTTCTGCCTGCCAAGTTTTGCCTAAAGCAGTATACACATTCGATGGGAGCATCCAACGCGCAGAAAACGACGCGTACAGAATGGCATAACAAAGCGCGTGGATTAATTCGGTACGTTTTAGAGAATTTGTTCGCTCGACCATTTTGACAATTTGGCTTGAATAACGGATGCCGATTGATACCTTAAATATCTTTCGAATATCTTTTTAATTAAATTAATTTTAGAACTTTAATAATAATTTATGCGAAGCATAAAGGATTTATAGAGTGAATTTCACATATTATATTAATTTGTCAGTAATCGCAACTTGTTCGTGGGCTAGCCGGTAGGTATTTATATTTGATATTAGGTAGGTATATACTTCAGCATCCCTTATACAAAAAGCCACCGAACGCCACTGATATACATATATATTTTTAAAAATATTATATTAAAGGTCATCATTGGTCATGTATAGCTTATCAGAAAAGAGGAGCTCTTGTGCCTGATATGAAAGCCACGATTCTTACTTAGGTTGTAAGTTATTATATGTTTTGTATAAAATATTTTATGAAAAATATTTCCCGTTTCTTTTGAATGGTCTTTATTTTCTGAAAGTGTCCCACGTGAGTTTTTACTTTATTTTATTACGAAAAAATTAACTCAATCTAAACATGTTTATTTTTTTATATTTTCTGAACCTATATTTAGCTATGACGCAAAATATATTAATATACTACTGGGCCGTTAGAACGCATATCTAAAAATATTAGAGGTCGAGTGGGATGAACAAAGCTGGTTCGATCGATCATTTAGCACGACTCGGGTTGCTCATGATCCTACGATAAAGTGAGCGGGTCGAGAGTACCCGCTCTCCGTGCACGTAATTTTGCACATGAAAAAAGGTTCACTGACAACTCAGAATAATGCATCTTCAACGCCCCTTTAAATAGTTATAAAAAGTTTTGAAAAAAAAATCCCCTTTTACCTAACCTATCATAACTTATTTAAACATTTTTTTTCATCACTTTTATCGACTTTTCAAAGGAGGTGTTGAAGTTGCATGATTCTGAGTTGTCCGGTTACCAAAAAGATGTAGTAAGTACTCGAAGTACCCGATGTTCCCGGGTATGTTCCCGATGTGACGTAGGTAGGTAGTGGCATTTATGAAGCTTAAGGTAGTGGAGAAGAGAAAAAGGTGGGGTGGAGGAAGGTTGATAGTCAGATCTGATTATCAAACACGGTTAAAGCCATTTCAAGCAACGTTTCAATTCTGAATTTTGATATTTTACGATAGTCATATTGAGAGTATCACTAAGGAACGTAGAAATGTGCGGTTATGGATTATTAGTTTTAGTGATTTGATTAGAAACAATACAACAAAATTTACTTGCCCACGCCGGGATTTTAACCCGCATGATCCGGATTGGTAGTCGAGAGCATTACCCCCTTCGACCATGGAGGCCGTCATAAATAACGTCTAAAGTCTTGGTGAGAAAAAACGCTTAACGCGAAGGTTTCTATATACATATACCAGTAAGCTTTGGCGTTATGAAATTTTAATACAAATTTTGCAACAGCTAGCGTGCGAGTTGTTTGAAAAATGAGTGTATTTTATATAGTTTTGCGGCAGAGAGGGAAGGAGGGAGCGAAGACGAGGGTTAGAAGAGGGGGAAGGTAAAAGGGGAACGCTGGAGAAAAGGGGGACGCGGGGGTGAGAATGGAGACGCACGGGGAAGGGCACGCAGGAAGAATTTTTTTTTCTTTATGTGGCATTGCAGGGCATGCCGGAAAATCGCTAGTTACCTAATACAAAATTCTTTACATTAAAGCAGTTTTTTACATCGTTAAATTCGGTTGTGTACTTTACATTTAGCAAATGATTTGTAAATCCGACATATTTTTTTCCGTAATTGTCTCAATTTCGGAATAATTATTAACAGCCTAACTTGCATAAGCACAACTGTTTATTTTCCTACCCTCTTACCTCTTGTGTAAAGAAATTAAAAGATGTCTTTTTCTTTAAGAAAAACTTTAAAAAAAAAAATTTCCCCTTGCATAAGTAGTTTTTGGTTAACTTCTATTTCCATCGTTATTTATTTTTAGAATATTATGCTGTCTTGCGCTACCTCTTTTGTTAACCAACGTTTCGGACAGTTTTACAGTCTCCATCATAAGGGCAGATTTGTAATTACACATAACCCAGACACACAGACAGTAGACGGACAGCAAACAGACAGACTCCTAATGGAAATTAGTATTTTTGAAGACGTGTGGGATTCCCAAGAATAATTTTTGACAAGAATAGTTGCAAGACATAATTTTTTTATGTTTTATTTATTTTTCTTTAGCACCGTTGTGATTTTAAACTCGATAAAACGAAAGGCGACACTAAAAAGAGACAAACATATAGATCTACAGGATTTAGCCTGCGAGGGAACGAGATAATCGGTCTCCTTTTGTGTGGTGCTTCGTAGCTTTCCCACTCTTATCTACTTTAGTTTTCTGAAGATTTCTCCTACCAACCTAACTATCAGATATCTTTCTCTAGACAAAAATAATCTTTTTTTTTCTTATTATCGTAATTAATTTTTAGTTTATTATGTCGAGTTGCGCTTACTCCCAATGTCCAGCATCAGGGCAGATGTCCATTGTTATGCTGCCCGAAACATTGGCTAAAGAAGGAAGAAGCAGAACAAGGCATAATAACCCAAAACTAATCACGATAATACTTTTGACCATAATAAACTCAAATCATATCAATTTTTCTGTTATTAAGGGCAGCTCTTTCTATCAAACTAAACAATACATTTTTAAATCGTGATGAGATAAGATAAAATAAAATACTAGAAGCAAATCATTTTACGCACATGAGAAACTTAAAAAAGTATGACATACTTACGTATGTCAACATAACAAAAAATATATAAATAACAAGAAACAATCAACAAAATAACGAGAAAAATTTATAGTATTAATAATGTACTTTGGAGTCTGCAGTAAGAGCATTATAGAAATAAAATAGGAGAAATAAAATACATTGGAGAAAACTGAATCTCAATTATTCACGAAGTCTTGAGATATTGTTCAACTAAGTGAAGTAACTTTTTATTGGTAACATAATATTATTTGATAAATATTTTAGTTATCGCTTAACAATACCCTTCTTGGAAGATTGAGAATTCAACGAATAAAGGCTGCTTACTAATTATTGTTATATTGACTACTTATATTGATTACTTTATCCGCAAATATAATGTTATTTAGTTATTATTGTATTATTCCTTTGTTTTTAACACATTTAATTGAATTTCATTTTTTATTTATTGAATGAATTGGAATATTGGAAGTGGAAAATTAACAGTTTTCGACGTACGATCAAGCTAAAAATCAGCAGATATACTTGTTGTCGATGACAATGCATTCTATCAACGTTTGGTGTCAATCATGCATACATTTCTCTGAAATCCGATGACATTACATCGGTTAATATAAACAATATAAATTCAATCAAATCGGGATTTAGTGCGGTTGATAGATTTTGGTGTGAGGGTTCAATTTACAGTCAAATCTAAAAAAAAATAGTTAGAAGAATTTGAAAATATATGAACATTTTATATTGAAAAACTTTGTTTTTTAAGTTTTAATTTTTTTTATAGAAATATTTACCAAATTTCATAGGTTGTAAAATATTACCTTACCATTGTCAAATATCAAATTACAAAGCTACAAAGAAAAAACGGTATGTTTTAGCTAAATAAATAGTTAATTATTTTACTTTGATCAAACCATAATCTTTGAATTTTTAATACTTATTTAATACGATGTCCGTTAAAAAGTTAAGAACTTTTGCAAAACTGTTAAAGACATGGATGATTCTTAAAAATGTAACATTTGCTGCTAGCGTCGTGCGCTATTCACAATTTTTCGCATGGTCTGGTTGTCAGCATTGCACACCAAATGGGCTACAGATGTTTCAAGATGCTTCGAGAATCTTCGGCTCGTCAGTTGACGGAATTATCGCGGATCGAGTGGTTGCTGTGGCACGGGCTGTCATATGGCTGGAACTCAATACAACATTATCGGACTACGAGAAGTGAGATTTAAATTTATTATTAACAGATCGAGATAGTGCTATTATATTTTTAGAGATTACTGAGATTAAAATATGTTTCGTTTATACGTTAACAGGCGCCCATCAGTTAATCTTTTAACTTTATTACTTATTTGTTTCGTATTGACACGTGTCGAGAGTTAATAATCATTTACAGCTGGGAACGATCCTTCGTAACCAGCCACCCCTAATGAGTAGTTTTATTTGTTATTTTAGAGTCTCATTGCTATTATTAGTATGTTCCCAAGGGCAGGGTTTGTTATTTATAATAAATTATTCAATGTTACTGACATACATTCTCTTTATTGCTACCTACCCTCATTGCTTACTTGCTATGTCTTAGATTTAATAATCTATACATGGATGGATGACCAACCTTGGTGGGAATATAATTAAAGGTAATTATCTTATGTCTCAAAATTCACATGAGTATTCGCAAAGCAGTATTGAATTTCGTTACTTTGGGTTAAATTAGAAACAAAAATCCCTATTAATTATTTTTTTATTTACCTTTTTAGTATAGAAAAATGTTTGACTTTGGAGGTTGGATACCTCCAATGTCAGTAACGTACAAGTAACATATGGTTACTCCTCAAGGCTCTCGCAAGGACTATAATTTTTTTGAACGAACGAATCTACATTTAATTTTGAACAAATCTAGACCTCCAGTGTTCCTGCATACATTGTTAGCAAGCAGTATGCAAGTGCTTAGCGGGAAATAATGACACAATAAGTGTTAGTATGACTCAAACACATAAACATGCTGAAAGTGGAATCAAAGCAATAAAGCAATGGCTTGACAAAAATCTACTTACACTAAATATAGCAAAAACTAAATACATAAGATTCAGCTCAACTATAAATGGACAACCTAGTACATCACACACAATAAAAACACATAAGCGAAACTGTAATTCCGATAATACTGAGTCTATCTGCAATTGTGAAGTTTTGGAAAGTGTAAAAAACATCAAATATCTAGGCGTTATTATAGACAATCACCTTAAGTGGAAATATCACATCAACAACCTCACAATAAGGGTAAGAAAATTGATTCACATATTATTTGTATTACAAAATATAATCAAACAGCAAGACCTAAGAAAAATATATTTCGGATTATGCAACCCCATCTTAACGTATGGTTGTATTGGTTGGGGAGCGTCAGATAAAACAATTTTAGATCCTCTAGTGAAGGCCGAGAAATCCATAATTAGAGTCATTATGCGTAAACCCTATAGGTTTTCTAGCGATCAGCTCTACAAAAAATTTTATATACTTGATGTTCGTCAAAACTACATAAAAAGGGTTATTAGCCACGTACACAAAAATCTAGAAAAACTTAATAAAATTGATCATAAATACATCACAAGAAGTCACACCAGAAAGGATCTTGTGGTCCCAGGGAGCAATACGTCGAAGTTCCAAATGACATATACATATCTGGGACCGAAATTATACAATAAAATCCCCCCAGAATTAAACATTAAAACATGCAAAATGACATGTATTGGTTCAATAATAAATAAATGGTTGATTGGCTTAGGTAGGATTGAGTCTGAAAAATTATTAAATAATGTCACTTAAAACTTAAACTTTTACATGGTTAACTATTAAATGGCACAACCAGTAAAAACTTAGTATACTTATAGGTATTTAATCTACAAAAAAAAACACTTTGTTTTTTTTTGGTACAGAATACATTTTTGGAATTTTTCACCAGCATTTGGTTCCTTAGAACGGGCAATCTGCCTAGCTAGGAACTAATATAGACAAACAAGACATAATAACACTTGTATACATTTTAATATTTACAGTTATTTTGAAATATTATTATTATGTTATATTTGCTGTATAAATGTATCTTATGTAATAAATAAATAAATAAAATGACTATAAACAAGACAATGGAACAGGTTGGTGATAGTCCACGAGGAGGCAAATGCTGAGTGACTGTATCCAGCTTATCCTGCAAGCACCCGTAGGGAGGAAGACACAAACATGTTTTGACAATTAAATACTTTGGCTGTCCACTAGGAAGAATTTTCATACAAGTTGATGAAAATATGGATTTCATTTCGGAAAAAAATCTACACGCCACAAAACAAATATAATATAATAATCAGACATGTATCGTAAAGAAACTAAAAAATACGTCAATATATAGATTCATCTACATGAAAAAAAATCGTCTACAAAAATGAATCTAAGACAGTCATGATAACTTGAAGGTTAAAATATTTTATTTTAGAACAAAATTTACACTCATAAAATTTAGTAAATTGAAGTAGTCCCTTGAAGAATATTTTGATTAACTTTGCTAAAGTAATATTTCGATCTGATTACTCCAAAATTCTAACCATTATAAAAATGTTGGAACTTTTTATTTTCCAAGCAACAGGTAAAGCGTTGTAGAATTTTAGATCTAAGAATTATGAAGGTATGTATTATCTAAGTTTACCTTATGGTTTGTATTAAAAAATAAAAGCATATTTAAAAACACAGTTTTACTTACGTGTAACTGCGATCTGATACTGTTTTTGGGGTGTTATGCCGTATTGCGCTACCTCCTTCTTTAGCCAACGTTTCGGACAGCATTACAGCATCAGGGTAGATCCGACAGATTATGTGTAATTGTTAGTGGTGAAATGTGTGCTTACTTACTCGGAAGCGATATCGTGTGGCCAGCTCCACTCCAACTCAGTATACTTCAAAATGATTGTAGATTTCAATTGCCTCCGTAATCAGGCGAGTTACAATAAGAACTTGTTTCAAAAAACTGTTACTCGAATCTTCTGTCATCCAGTGATCGCAAGTCACCGGTACAAAGTAACCGAGATAGGCAATGGCATAGGAACTAGTTCCAAAATAGCCTGTTTCTCGAATCCACTGTCATTTAATGATCGCTAGTCATCGGTACAAAATAACCGAGACAAGCAGTGGCGTCATACGTAGTACAAATAACGAAAATACTTTGGCCGTGAAAATCTAAAAACATATCTGCGATCTGACAGTTTGTTGAGGTTGAGCGGGTGCTTTGGTTTTATTCTTCAGAATCTTTAAAATGTTTCATTTGAAGATACACCCTTCTCCCTGACCCCCTACCCACTCGAATCATCTACTGCAACCCCCGAGTGAGCCGCCCAGAGGCAGTGCCCAAAGGCAGTGGGCCTTGAGTGGGAGGGAGACAGCCCCTAAGCTTCTGACAAGGGGATCCCAAATTTTAAGCCTGCTGAGCAATAATCTGCTCACAAATTATTCATAAATAACGGCACTATTATTTCTGGTGCACCATGATATGATTACTAAAAATATATTTATATAATTATGTTCATGAATAGTTATATAGTATATAGTTATTCCAGTACAATTGACTTTATGAAATTAGGATTTCTCACACTCTCGTTTGCAAAAAAAAAATAATCATTTCGAAGTTTCAATTGATAATAATAATAATAATAATATCTTGACCCTTTGAATCATTAGAAAAATATCTATTTGCTTTACAAATGGTTAATTACGAACCTTCATAATTAGTAGTTTTTTGGACAGTAAACATTGCGTTCAAGAAAGTATGTTTCTAATTTTCTCTAATTTAAGAAAAGTAAACTACATTCTCATAAAATGATTAAAAAAAATTCCAGTGCATTTAACACGCGGTAGAAGCGAAACCTTACCAAAACAATCTCGACCAATGAAGAACCAAGGAACCTCGAAAAGGGGGGTCATAATCAAAGCGACCAATGAGCGTAGACCCAGCGTCATTTCCGTTTTATATGTATTGCAACCAATAGGAGCCTTGATAGGAGTTTGATGCTTCGCAGGTGCTGTTGTGCGTCATTTCCGTTTCATCCGAATTCCAAATCACAACGGGGCTACAGATGTTTCACTTAAAAAAAGACACCGTAAAAATGTCACCATCTCCACGAAAAATCATTTTTCAGATTTTCTTCAAATGGGGTTCTCATAAATGTAGTACTGAGAGTGGTGGGGGTAGCAAACGTAAAATCTTGCAATGTCCAGTGTTTTAAATATAATGTCCTCCGCGTGCAAGGCCGTACGTTCTCCAAGCATAAATTTTCTAATCAGAGTTTGTTTATCGGAAGTGACCTGCCAGGTAAGTACCTGTGTTTTCTGTATCTATTTGTAAATAATACAATTAAATAGAGCCTACGAATTCATAATAAATTATAACGCTCCATTGAGGTGATTTTTTTTACAAAAACGGCGCCCTAGAAATTATCCAATCATTATTATTATTACAAGGTAGTATTCAACACGGCCGCCATCTTGAACTAGAACCTAGAATTTTAAGGACAGACGAAGTCACAAATTGTCGAGTTAAAACCCAACTTCGCTACGCTCAGTCGATTATTTATCCTACTTATTTAAATGCACTCTCGAGAAAACATTTTCATATTTCCGACGGTCAAATAAGTTACAACGACAATCACTAAGTTTGGCGGAATTTTTTTTTTCTCTTATTGGAATTTTATATTTTGATGTAATAATTTGGCAAATCTGAGCATGAAAGCTAATGGTTCAGTTATAAACGTAAACCTAACCTAACCATAACCTATTTTCCCAAACATTACTTCGTTATAAATTATCATTAGCGTTAGTTTTTTATAACAAGTCTTTTTAATTTTAAATTCCCTGCATTCCTGAACTTTTTATAGTTTATAGTTGTTATAAGCAATCTAAAGGTTGTTGTTTCAGATTGTAGGGTGTTTTAATCAGACTCATAATTCAAATATCTCAAAAATATTTTATTAAGACTCAAAAATATTTTCAAGTATCTGGTTGGTATAAAATTACATTTAGTTTTTATGAAATGTTGTTTGTATCGTAGAGTGAGGTATCTTTGACCACTTCGGAGAAAATTTTTCGGATATATACATAAATTGGTTGATTTTCATGTTCAGTTCACTTTGTTAATGAGAATCTTCTTAAAAGGTACGTGTTCCCCACTGAAGATGATGGTATGAATGACTTATAATGGACAGCTATTACGTCTCCATTCAGAGATCGTAACATCAGTGATAGACAGGTGATTGACAAAATTACCAAAAAATGAATTATTATTATTTTTATTTGTTAAACTAACGTTTAAGACAACATTTTTATGCATAGCACAAAGGGTAACAATTATTATAAGCAATAATTATCAGCCTGAAACACTCATCCACATTGAAAAATCTTCCGAGAAAAGATACATGACGCCAACGGGACTTGAACCCGTGCCTTTCTGATTGCCGGTCAGCTGCTCTCCCAATTGAGCTATGGCGGCTTATCTTATACCCGCCAAATGATTCAATATATACTAGTGTTTCATTCAACAATTACTGCTTATTATATTTTTTCCACTTGAAAACAACCAACTTTATTTTTGCGAGAGAGACAATGTTAGTGTTAAATCCCTCGCTAGGTGGCGTCGAGACAAATTATGTCTACATTTTATTGGGGAAATATTTAAACTTGTCAAATATTAATTATTATTATTTTTAATTGTTAAACTAACGTTTAAGACAAGATTTTTATGCATAGCACAAATGGTAACAATTATTATAAGCAATAATTATCAGCCTGAAACACTCATCCACATTGAAAAATCTTCCGAGAAAAGATACATGACGCCAACGGGACTTGAACCCGTGCCCTTCTGATTGCCGGTCAGCTGCTCTCCCAATTGAGCTATGACGGCTTATCTTATACCCGTCAAATGATTCAATATATACTAGTGTTTCATTCAACAATTACTGCTTATTAAATTTTTACCACCTGAAAACAACCAACTTTATTTTTGCGAGAGAGACACTGTTAGTTTTAAATCCCTCGCTAGGTGGTATCCCTCGTCGAGACAAATTATGTATCTTTTCACGGAAGGTTTTTCAATGTGGATGAGTGTTTCAGGCTGATAATTATTGCTTATAATAATTGTTAACCAAAAAATGCATTATGAAATGCCAAATATTGGATTAAACATTATTTTTTAGAAATGTAATAAAAGTTCTGAAGTTTCATTTTATACGAATAACTAAAAGATCATATTTTTTTAATTTTTTTAAAAATTACGTCATTTTCCTAAGGGGGCGGGTAAATAGGGTGGGATGCCACATAATACTGTCCTGGTACATAATCTTTGTTCAATCTGTATTCATGGGTACCCAAAGTATGCTTTTTATGACCCTTTTAAAATAAAAATACAAAAATATATATATTTGCGTCCGATTGACAAAGAAAACCCATACTCCTGCAATTAGCTCCAGCTGTTACACAAACACGTGCTACCCAGCTCGATTCGCGTAGCTTTAAAAGTTAAAAACTTGTTAGCTAGCACTTCATTTTTAGGCGCAAATTAAAAATATTTTCCGTTCACATTCGTGAAATATGCCATTCTTGAAGCGCCTTTTATTTATTTTTTTCAGAAATTATCATGAATAACTCACCCTTGAAATTTGGCAGAATAAGCACGAAATACGGTATGTATGTAATAATAGTTTCCGTTTACGCACTTAACATGATATTATAATAATTTCATTGCCTCAATGTACATATTCCAAAACGATTTAAAACATATAATTGTAATTGCGAATTGTGAAGTCACTCTTTTCGATTAATCTTTACTTCGAATAAATATTAGGTCTTTTTAAATGTCATGTATATTATCGAGGCTTCTGACTCACACAATGTTGTCATTTTTTGCCTCATCTATTTTTAAATTATAATATTATCATTATAATCTCTAATGATCTTTAAAAGGTACTTAGAGTCCTTTCATATTTTTTCGTATAAAAAATCACATTCAAATATTTTCCAGTTTACATGATCTAATAAATTTCATAATTCTCGATATGGCATGAAACTCAGTTGAGGCTATTAAATTCTGAACTTCCGATGAGTTCGAGGTCATTAGTATTGTAACTCTCTGTTAAATATTAGGTCCTTACATATGAAATTGGCGTTTTGCCATACTGGCAACTTTGATCTCAAATATCTTCTCTTTGGTTAGGAATTCCAAATTCAAATTTATTATTTACTCATGTATTTGTGTTTCGAAAATTATAATTCATTTGTTTTTCCTTAATTGTTTTTTTTCTTTGCGTCAGTTAGTTTACAAAATTGAAAACTTGAAATATCGCATTATTTACATTTACGAGTACGAGTTCCACCGTGGCACCAGTGCTGCAGAAACGGCTCGAAGGATTAATGATGTGTATGGCGACGGTGCCGCAAAAGAAAACACAGTGCGTTTTTGGTTCCAACGCTTTTCGTTCTGGAAATTTCGACCTGCAGAACAAGCCCCGTAGACGGCCGGAGACCAAAGTTGATAATGAAGAATTGAAGGCTATTGTGGAAGCGGATCCATCGCAAACCACGTCCGAGTTAGCTGCAGGCAGCGGTGTTAGTGATAAAACTGTTTTAATCTACTTGAAGCAAGTTGGGAAGGTGAAAAAGCTTGAAAGGTGGGTACCTCACGAATTGAGTGAAGCAAATCAACAAACGCGCCTTAGAACGCTAGACCACACACTGCACAACAGACGACTACCAAATTAGAGGAGCTTCAATTGGAATGTCTAAGACATCCACCGTACTCTCCAGACCTTGCCCCAACAGATTACCATTTTTTTCGAAATTTGGATAACTTCTTGCAAGGGAAAAAAAATTCAACTCCGATGGGGCAGTCCAAACCGCCTTCAAAGATTTTATTGATTCCCGTCTAAAAAAATATGCTATAGATAAATAGATACTTTTCCAATAGTTTCGCTTGAGTAAAATAAAAATAAAATTGTTACTTAATTTTTTTTTAAATATACGTGTGTACTACAAAAAAAATGTGTTTTTTCCTCAGAAATGAGCGCATATAAAAAACAACTTTAAAAAATATAATTTAATGGTTAAAACTATTTGTGATAGTTTTCTTTGATTAACTTTTATCTTTTCTTATAAAATTATTCACAAAATAAATTAATACTATTTTTATGTTAAAATCGTTCGGTTCTAGTCGCCTTTGCCAAGATATTTTTATGCTTTTTACCTAAATTCGTTGTGATACGTTTTTGGATTGTGTATTCTTCAAAGGTGTATATCAGATTGTAAAGGGTGGCATTTGGTTCAGACAATGTCTCAGGACGGGCTAACGCCAGTGGAGTACTGTACTCATGTTGTGTGCTGTATGCAGGTGAAAGGGTCTATGGTGTATAGAATGTGGGTGAGTGGAAAGCAGTGGCGGAACAGTGACAGTGGTGGCCGTTTGATGTAGCCCGCTGACGTGCGTGCCCGGGCCAATTGTGACGTCACGCTCCATTGCGCATGCGCGAACTCCCTACAACCACCCACCCCACTAGGGAGAGAAAGCTCAGAACGAAATGTTGCGTTCTGGTCGGGTTATGTTGTTAATTATATATATATAAATATATGGAAACGCGCCATAAATATATTTGGATCCATTTTCTTAATCAATCAATAATTTATGCTATGAGACCATGAGGGCGCCATCTGTGGTTTTTGTATTGTATTGAATTTACCTGTGTGACTTGAAATTCAGTGTATCCATGCATTTCCTTACCTCTGTGAGGCAGGCAATTGCTTCCGACGGGAGTGTCAGTAAAAGGCCAAGAGATGTCGCTCCTAGTCACGCATAATCGAATAATTCATCCAATACTTGAATTATTGTTGTACAAGATTGTGATTGTGGCACGTATTATTAATATGCAAATTTATTCATTGTTGAAACTTCCTTGCTGTGCGAAACATCTGTTAAGATTATGCAATACCGCCTTGATATTTTTTTAATGAAAAGAAGTGTCTTTTGTGTTGGACATCGCCAATGAGCTGCATTCTCTGAGTGAGTATTGTTTATTTTCACTTTGGAATTTGGAATTGCTGGGTCAACTGTTTTTGTGTCACATAGGGAAGAATTCAATTTTCGTTAATTTACATAGGGTAGTCATCTCCCTCGTGTCAGGGGCTATTTACACGCCCCTACAATATATATTTAGCGCATTTCAATTTGTACAGACTAAATCTGTCTCGTAAAGCATATTTTTTTGGATTTTTATGGAAATTTTATTATAATATATAATTGAAAAGGAAAATAGAGTTTTCTAAAAATAATATTAACAAAAAATCAGAGTGTGCAATTGATGCGCGGTAGAAGTGAAACCTTCAGAAAACTAAGGTAGATAAGAGTGGGAAAACTACAAAGCACTTTTTTTATCAATGTGAAGAATGATTTTTTCCATATTTTCGTCGTCGAATTCCAGTGCACCTTTTCCTATATATTTGGTCGTCTTATAAGTATTTGTGTTTTTCTTCGAAGTCGCTAGATGTCGCTTTCTTCTTTTTTTTGCTTTTATTTACTTTGGAGTGGTTTGAAGATTGGGTATTGATTTTACAAAAATACATTATTTTTTGGATTTCATAGGATTCTTGGTCCTTGGTCCGCTGAATGTCTGGCCGCTGACATTCGTCAGTCACTTTATACCACTAGACGAAAGGAGATTTTCGTGGGAATGCGGATTTATAGTGTTATATTGAAACCGAGTAGCCGTGAAATAAATAAATATTTTATGCTATCTCATTCTCTCTCAGGCTAAATCCTATAGCTGTATGTGTTTTGTGTTTGTCTCTTTTTAGTGTCGCTCGTTTCCGTTTCATCGAGTTTCAAATCACAACGATGCTAAAGAAGTTTTCACATGAAAAAAATTATGAAACAATAATATTTTTCAAATTAATAAATTACGTTGTATTAACCACTTAATTATTTATAAAAACCGACATGTTTCGTCAGCAAAGCTGACTTCCTCAGGGTTTTGACAGAACTAATTTTAAAAATAGACATACATAGGTAATAGAGAAAAATAATAGACATAAACAATAATAAAATTTGAAAGAAAATAATGTGTAAGGGATGAGGGGCAATATAGAACAATTAAAAATTTTAAAATTTAAAAGGGAATAGATTTAATAATGGGTCATTTAAAAACAATTTTTGATTATTAATAATATTTAAATTTGCATTAACACTCCTTCTAATCTCTAAAATTTCTAATTTATCCAACTGAAAGCCATTGACATTACAATGTATTAATTCTATTCCAATAATGGAATAGAATTAATACATAATATTAATAACCTATTAAGGAACCTAAATTTTTATATATATAGATTAAGTGGTTAATACAACGTAATTTATTAATTTGAATTTAAAATGTTACCACAAAATAATTTTGCACTATTAGAAGAAGTAATAATATTTTTTATCAGCAATGTGACTTTTCTGACCATGGTATACACATGAAACTTAAATATTATTAGATTTTGACAGCCAAGAAATATTCCAGAAAATAGAAATAATAACATGTTTCAAGGCGGCCTTCAAATCCTGACTTGCGTAATCTATTTGTGTTATTTCACAATTTATTCGTTTAAAATAATACGAAGTCCGTAAAATAAGATCTCCAAGGTGCTGCGGTCGCGAGGAACAATTTTAAGCGAGATCTGGGAAAACTGGCGTGTAGCCTGATTTCCCTACGTCAAATACCCACAAAGCTGCACTCTTTGCGACACTTAGTCTCGGCGTGGCAGCCGTTCGCGATGCTTCCGCTCGCCGTACCCGCCAGGTGTGAATTACGCTCTATAATTAGATTTTTCGTGCGAAGAACAAAACCCCGGTAGAAAATCATTTTCAGCTATTTGAAGTGTACGCAGGACAGTTCATGAGTGCGAAAACGTGCGCAAATGGTGCAGAGAATTTAAAAGCGTGCCGGACGGCTACCGGTTATAAATGAAAAAATTGCCAAAGTGGAAAAAACAATGATTGCAAATCGACGGGTGATGGTTCGGGAGCTCTGTGATATGATCTGATCCCTGATGTCAGTAAGACCATCATTGACAAGATTTTGACAAAAAATTTGGGAGACCACAAAGTCTGCCCAAGGTGGGTCCCAAAATGCTCCCGAAGATCACAAACAACAACAACGGGTTGAAGCAGCCCGCAGATTCCTTCATTGCTACGACATCGATGGCGAAGAATTCTTGAACTCAATTGTGACTGGGGACGAGACCCGGATACACTACACGATCCCAGAGGCATCATTCATATTTTCCGAAGCAAAGATTAAAAACAAAGAGCACAGAACGTAACTCACACCTGGCGTGTGCGGCGATTGGAAGCTCCATCGCGAATGGTTGCCACGCCGAGACTAAGCGTCACAGAGGATGCAACGTGATGGGGATTTGACAAGGGGAATCCATGCTACACGACAGTGTTGCAGGATTGCGCGTTATCATTACTATAATTACATATTACATAATCAATGCTCGCGACCGCAGCGCCTTGGAGACCTTATTTTACGGACTGCCCTCGTATGTAGGTAGTATTGCGCTACAGATCGGTAGATACTCTCAGTAAAAAAATCACCGTGAAAAATCGAAGCTTTGTTTGAAACCCCAAACCCTTCCTCACATATTAAGCCTCACAACAAACCGCAATTGGGGATGCCATAGTTCCACTGGCTCCAGAAGATCGGTGGCAGTTGGCAGCCTTAAGCGGTACTCCCATCCAAATTAAATAAAAATTATAACTATACAAAATTTTTAAGAGTTTTTTATCAGATGTATCTAAGGTTAATCTAAAAAAATCATTGTTTTATTTTTAATCAATTTATATTATAAAATAAAGTGTACGTGTCCCGCTCAAACTCAGAAACAAGTCCCGGTACGATAAAGGGAGTTATGTCTGTGGTAGCCCTCAATCCCCCATCCATGAAGAAGGTTCCCATTTTTACCTGAAGGGCGTGCTTTTGAAGATATAAGGGCTGGAAGTTTCGCCCTCTTGAAATTTCTAGAATAGTCCAGAACATTCGAGAGCATTCGTAGCATTCCACAACATTCCAGAACGTCCCGGAACTTTCTAGAATGTTGTTGAATATTCGGGAATAGGGAATCGGGAACATCATTGTGGAACATTCCAGATCAGTTGTGGAATGTTTTAGAACATTGTGGACCATTTGAACCCTTTTTTGTATGTGCGGGGCTACCCATTGGTAGGAGTTTATAAAGCAAAATCCATCGTGGGTTCGAAAGTTCGAACGTCACTACTCCCTGAGCGTAGTACCCCAGCTAGTTATAATAATGATAATCATTTTTATTTTAGTAATTTGTACATTTAAGTTTACAAATTTCTAATTAATTATAATATTTCATATTCACAATATTTTTTAAGTTTTATGTAGCTCCTACAATACATGTTGAACTTTCCAATTGGTGTGGACTTGAAAGTTTCTTGTAGTGTGTTATATAACTTCATTCCCTTGTACAGTTAACTGTTCTGCGTATTCGCTTTGTCCTTTTTTTGTAGCCTAATTTCCTTGCACGTCCTTGTGTTATATCTGTGAATGTCCTTACTGTATACAATTTTATTTGAGAAGTATTTTGGTAACACGTTGTTAATTTTTTTGTTGATAAATACCATCGTGTTCAAGATCAGCATCTGTTTCACGGTTAACCAATTTAGTTTCTTTAAAATTTTAATTATTTTTGAAAATCTATTTCGTCAAAGTATTATTCTCATTGCCCTGTTTTAGAGAATTTGTAACTTATTTTGTTTTCTTTCGTTACATAGGAAAAGTACACTTGAGCAGTAATTGAAGTGTGGAGCAATAATTGAATTGTAAATGGTGATTGCAGTTTTAATAGAAATTTTTGGCCGAATTCTTCCACAAAAAGATATCTTTTTGCCAATTTTCTTTTGGGTGTATTCAGCATGTCTATTGAACTTTAGTTTGGAATCTAATATAACTCCTAAGTATTTCATTTCAGTGACAATTTCACTATTAATTTTAATTTTGCTTTCACTGGATGTCTTCTTGTATCCAATCACCATACATTTTGTTTTTTTTTTTTTTTAATTTAAGCTTATTTATTTTTAGCCATCTTGATACCTCATTTAGTTCATTATTAAAAATGTGTATTAATTCTTCATAGTTATCTCCAATTAATATAACATAATATCACAATTATTATCTGCTTCACATGAAAACATATTAATATTTTTTGTTATCTGTAGCATTTTCATGTATCAGAACTCGTCATAGTAGCGGAAAAGCCTACGCCTGCAAGGGTGAAGGCAACCGGCTCTGGTTGTGGAGGGAGGGGTGGGGTAGGAGGAGGCCGTGCGAGGGGAGGCCGTAGGCTCTACGCCGAACTGAAATCAACAGGCTGCTCCGCTCTTCAGCCGGTATAATGGGTTCCCTACCCCCTCCCCCTCCCCCCGGCCGCTATATTTAGCCCAGAGGGAGCTGCACAGACGAGAGGATACCTTCTATTCAATTATGTCCTCCTGGTACAACCTCGAACCATTCTCCATGAGAGCTTGTTGTAATATTATATCACTCATAACGGGATGCTGGTTAATAATTTTCGGCCGCAAATTCATTTTAAAACAAGGACAAATATTTAACAGCTAATTAATAAAGCCGAAACCTTAAAAGGGCATGCGACGCGACGCTTTCTTGGAACCATTTCATGGAACCTGTACATTTAGTTATTCTTGAATATGAGTGTTATATTTTCGTGGCGCCATTTGACTAATTTTAATAAATGTTTACGTTAAAACTCTCATTGCACTGGCTGTTCACATTTTTTTCGCTTAATGTAATCAAATCATAGATTACTTCTTCAACCTTTGCAAATCAATATACTTTGTATATTATTTTTAATTAAATGAAAAAAACAATTTGTTACAACCTATAAATGAAACATCATATAGTGGTTTTTACATGTTTAGTTATATGTTTTCGTGTTTAGTTATATGTTTTCGTGTTTAGTTATATGTTTTCGTGTTTAGTTATTTGTTTTCATTTAATTAAATCATAGATTATTTATTTACTAGCTGGTACCCGGCATGCGTTGCTATGTCATATAATGAATAAATTGTTTCCCTTCCGTTCCCCTTCCGCCTCACCTTCCTCTCCCGCGTCCCCTTCCCCTCTCGCGTTCTCCACTCCGCCTCCTCCACCTTCCCTCTCCCCACTCCACTCCCCCCTTTCCACGTCCCACGAACCCCCCTCCCAAGTTCCCCTCCCTACTCCCAGGTTCCCCTACCCTCTCCCACCAACCCCATACTAGAGTTCCCATCCCCCCTCCCGCATTGCACATTCATCCCGGTACATTTAGTTTTCAAACAGCTCGCGTGCCACCTATTGCAATTTTTTTATACAAATTTCAAAATGCCAGAGCTCACCAGTAGTTTTATACAAACCTTGACCTGACAATAACGAACACAAATATGATAATTATCCAATTTAGTGCAGTCGTTCGGAAGTTATGCGCGTACATACATTTCGGCGATTCATTTTTATTTATATATATAATATATATATAGATATATAGATATAGATTCACGCTGCAAATATCTTTAAATACACAGAATATCGTTTTTATAAAAGATTATTAACAATTCTACGGTATAAAAATACGATCGTGATTCAAATTCCTCCCTCTCGCAATAAAACCATTAAAAAAATTACCGACTTTAAAATAAGTTATTAAGATATGCATTAAGGTCACGATAAGGTATAATACAGGTACAGTGTTGCGAACTAACAAATGTTAACACTTGTGCCATGTTTTCTTCTAAATATTGCTTTATAATTTTCCTGTCTTAATATTTTAACGCACTTAAAAAAATGAACATACAAAAAAAACTTAACCTAATTCATAATTCATACACAAAACCATGTAAAATGTGACCTTAGAACGGGGTACCCCAGTAAGGTCAATTTTTTTTCGACCTTTGGTACAAAAATTTTTTGAAAGGCTTAACCAAACAAAAACTTGTGGCTAAAGAATACAAAATGTTAAGTTTTTTAAAATTAACTCCCCACAGGAGGCCCTGAGGGAAATAATTACCCTCCGTGCCTATGTCATCTTTAGGGATGCGATGTGGAAGCTCTTTTTAAGAAAGAAAGGAGAGGAAGTTCTGGGAAGAAAAATGTATGTGGGATGGGTACGCATCGGGGGGGCAATATGTTCAGGAGTGACGGATGTATGAATCCTTCCCTCCCACTGCGGTATAAGGTGATGTTCCGAGAGGGTTCTACTGGAGAAGTCAGTTTCTCCCGAACCGGCCTACCACGCAGTTTATGTGGAGACAAATCAGCCGCCAAGACCCGGACAAACCTCACCACATGAACCAGGGCACCCATGCTAAGTCACCAGATGCAGCAAACCACTTGGAGGTACCAATGGTGGAGGTATTGGTTATCCAGTAAATTGTTCCCGGTGTGGCGCGGTAGCCGTAACCGCCTCCCAAATAGAATTACATATAGCTTTTTTCCAAAAATATATGAAATGCTTTTATTGTAGCACAGCAATAACAATGGCACCTTCGATGAAAATTACTTACGGTGCTATCAAAAATATCTACGACTTCTGCACATTGGTAACCTAAGCTTTGCATGCGTGGTATTATCAAGAGATTATAAACGAATTGGTATTGACGTTATTGTTGCAGTGAAATGTATGTTTGTTCGCGTGACTACATTAGGCTACATGTTATGTTAAAAATAAGCCTTATGCTAAAAACTAATCAGATAAATAAGCATAGATAGTCAAGAATATTCTACATTTTGATTAAATAATGGTATCAACCATGACATATAATTTTCAACGCAATTTTCTCAGTTTTCTAATACAATTTTATGAAACCACTTGGTGGATCATTTCTCTTTACTTTGTTTGAAGGATCTAATTCAATCAGAAGCCTTCATTGTTATAATAGCCTCCTTATAAGACATACTTCATTTCTCCTTCAAAGATGTTTTCCTCAGTTATTGCAGTAGGAAGCTTATGAAAATATTATTATATTGCAAAACTTGGGAGATAAGAAAATAACCCGTGAAATAATATTTTTAATAATCATGGATGTAAATTACAGCCCGCAGATTTAATGAGGAATAAATGGTAATCACCTCATGATGTTATTGAGAAAAGGTAGCGAAGGATGTTATTATTTCGATTTCCTTGGCCCATTTCTGTTTTCTATGTGGGTCGGCGGAAGAGGGGTTCGTCAAGTGGCGTCCTGTTATTATGGGAACGATTTCTTTTTATCGTGTCACCTAATATTGTCTCGTTTGACATGGAATAAATACTATTAAATCTTTTATACGACATGTCTTATAAAATCATCGGAAAACCAATTTACGTCGTACCTAGATATGAATTTTTAGTGCGATTCAATCATTTATGAAGTATATTGAGTATATCTTAATAACTTTTCAAGGTTATTTATGTCAATGTAATTTATTTTATTTTATTTATTTATTTTAGGGAAATCAACAGTTTACAATTTGATTAATTTATACATAAATTTACCTAACTGAGAAAATAATTATAGATTTCCTCATTATACTATTATATTGTGTATCTATAAATTAATATTTAACTCAAACTGAAATCTTACAACAGGTGATAGGTAGTACATAATATGTCATATGTCATTACATAATATATCATTACATTTATGCAGTTTTGTATACATTTTTAATGCGCTTTTGATAGATTTTTTATATTTATTTTTGTCACAATTGAAGATATCTATATCAGAGAGAATGTTATTATATGCTGAACACGGTCTTATAGGGCAAGCATTTTGGTTTGAATTTGTTTTTTAACGATTTTATATAGCAACATCGAATCTGAGAATTGTCTACGTACACTCAATGTATCAATTTTAAAAAAAATTGTTGCATCAAGATAATTATTAAATCGATTGCGCGATTTATAAGAAAGGTAATTTATGATTTTTTTCTGAATCGACTCAATTTTGTTTATATGTACTGCATAAAATGGAGACCACACAGTTGACGAAAACTCTAGATCAGGACTTCCCAACCAGGGGGGCACGCCCCCCTAGGGGGGCGTAGAGAAATGTCAGGGGGGGGCGTAAGAGGTTTTAACCATAGATCTACTGAAAGACTGAACCCAGAATCCACCAACTGGTACAGAGCATGCAAGCTCAAGTATCTCATCAGTACTTTAAAAGTTTTTATTTATTTGTTCTAAAATTACTTTGAAAGTTGGTAGACATTATCTAATTATAAAAATATAATTAAAATAAATAAAAAATAATGATAGAATAATATATAAAATTAAAAGAAAACTAAGATATGTAAATGTGAAAGTAATTAATGATTAAAAGTGTACCTACTCTTCTTTTAAAACTCGATAATAAATAAATATATAGTGTCTGTATAGTACCTATTTGAAATTCAAATTAATAATTTAGTTAATATAAAAAAATGTGTTCTTAATTTTGTTCAAACATAATAAAGGGGTCGTCCATTAATCACGTGATGTTTTTTAGCAACTTATTAACCCCCTCCCCTCTGGTGATATGTGGTGAGATTTTGAACTACCCCCCCCCCCCCCCCCCCCCCCTTGAAATTTTCAGAATATTATCTTTAAATGTAGGTATAATAAATACACGTGATATCTCATTATACCCCCCCCCCCCCCCCCCTTTGTGATATTTCGTGATTTTTTTCCGAACCCTCCCCCCCATTTCGAGCTTCACGTGATTAATGGACGACCCCTAAGGGGGGCATGAAAATATTTTTTTTTTTTGGTTCGGGGAGGCTCGGCGAAATAAAGGTTGGGAAACACTGGTCTAGATGGCTCCGGATATACGCAAAGTATATTTGTGTGATAATCACAGTGTTTGTGAATTCTTTTGTATTTCTCACGATGAAACCAAGCTGCTTTATTTGTTATTTGATTGACATGACATTGATTTTGAAACTTACTATCGAGAATCACGCCTAGATCGCGAATATTGGAGTAGGTTACAATTTTGTTTTCATTTAACGGATATTGATATTTAATTTTGTTGTCATTTCTTATGAATATGACGTGATGACACTTTGAACCGTTTAAAAATAACTGGTTATTCTCACAATATATAGCTATGCTATTTAAATCATTCTGTAAATTAATACAATCATTTAGGTCATTTATGGGTTTGTACAGTTTGGCGTCATCGGCGAATAATTCTAATTTGGAATATTTTACGAAATTCACTATGTCATTAATACATAAAATAAAAAATAATGGACCAAGATGAGACCCTTGCTGGATGCCTGAAGACATTTCTTTGAAATTCAAAGATTTTAAACCCTTTATTGCTCCCCTTAATAATATCTAATAATTTAAGAAGAAGCTGATACAAACAAATCTAAATTTAATAATATACGAGTGTGAAGTAGATATTTTCGTCGATAATCTATATGAATTTAGAAAAAATGTCCTGCGATAAAATATGTCGTGCTAATTATTTTCGTACCTCTAATTTTGTCTCGTGTGCCTCTTCGTTTTATTTAACAATTGAGTGAACTTTGTATTTTTATAATTTTCTATTTGTATTTGTTTTGTTATTTTATGTTTATTTAGAATCAATTTCAAGCTTTACAGATGTATTATTTGTCTTATTAGATTTATATAATTGTTAACCTATCTGTGTTTCAAAAGAGTTTTTATAACTGGATTGTGCTCATGTGAGTGAGAACATCTGTAAAAACCCAGTATACATTAAAAAATAACGAAATATGAAAAAAACACAAGATACTGAAAATAAAAAAGATAACTGTCGAAACTGGGGATCAAATTGAGAACCTCTGTCTTATCGGGATATTGCTCTAATCACTAAGACATTGAGTTCTGATTATTTTCTGTCATTTTTATCAATCTTCGGGGATAAAAATAATTGCAATGGTAAATCAAAAGAGTAAGACTTTGTACTTACAGGTTTATTAAACAATATTCAATCATATAATTTATATTTGAATTGAGTTTATTTATCAGAAAGTGGGGAAGCGAACACTGGAGCAATTCGCGGGCAGTTAAGTCGATGGCAATCGGAAACAGAATGATTCGCTTTCTAGCTTGATCTGTCGCATCGCTGACAATAAAAGGTCCTACGAGCTGCCAATAGAGGGTATCTATAATATTGTTCACTTAGCATAAATCGTCATTTTCCTTATGTTTTATTTTTACAGATGTTATGCTATGTCTTATCGAGTATCTCGTACCAGTATTTCGGGTATATTGATGGTTTCGACGTTAAGGCAAATAGATGAATCTATGAGATGTCTCATTTATCTTTAACTAATCATAACATTTCGAGAAACGTGATTCTAGTTGTGGTATTTCAACAAAACGATATTGCAGTGTCCCACTCTTTGAAATCCCTGCAAGTAAACAGAGTGTTGTTTAGTTAGTTCGTTAGTTTCCATTTTGAAATGAATATCCCGATGTTACCCATCACTACGTTACCCTATAAATCCTTGTTTATTTTCCACGTAGTATCAATTGCAGCGAACAGCGAGTTAGCTAGAGAAATAAATAGTACAAAGGAAATAACGTTGTATACACTTCATCGCACAATCTGCAAGCTTTATTAACAAAGTGCTTCAAGCAACGGGGCTTTACTTCTTCACTAAATCCCTTTTCGCTCCCGTATATCTTGCATCCCTCTGGCGTGCTGGCTCCTGGCATCCCCTACCAGTGACGGAAATACAAGGTAGGCACTACTCTAATTAGCTACAACAACCCTGATGAGATATTTTCTTGGAATAATCTCGCAGTGAAGAATCACTTATTTTTCCATGGCAACAGGCGTAATCTTAGTAGCTTAGGAAATGTGAAGACGTTTTGAAGGTAAACATTTAATATTTGCAGGTATATTTAAATCTAGCTGTGCGATTCCTGATAACATCTAGTTTTCATATTTTAATTTAACAATAAGTAGGTAATCTATATGTTTGATATGATAATATTAAGTTTTACGGCGAAGAAGTAGTAGTTTGTAAATAGTATCCACAACCATGTTTTTTAGGTTTAAAAATTTGATCGCTTAGGAATATTTTAGATACCTTAATTAAATATTAAACGTAGAATACATCAGCTTTTAACCATGGAAGCCCAATCATAGGTCAAATTTACCTACGTGAATAAATACATTTGTAACATATGTGGTTTATTCTGTGTAATTTTTTTTCATTATATATTCGTATTAACTATTTAGGAAATAAAAAATACGCATAATTAGAAGAATATTTATTTATTAAACTTTGAAGAAACAACTATTACTATTTAATACAAAAATTTGGTACAAAATGAGATCTTTTCGGTTTGCTTCTTTTAAACTAAAAATATATAAAAAAATAAACCAAATCTTCTTTTTTCTGCTAACCAATAATTTTTTTATAACAATTAAACTGTTTTATATTTTTTTTTCTTTATAAACTCTTCACACACATCATCAAATTACAAAAAGCTTAAACATAGATAAGTTTTAAGATTTTCACGGCCATTTTTCACCACATTTTCGATATTAGTTTTTGGGGTGTTATGCCGTGTTGCGCTACCTCCTTCTTTAGCCAACGTTTCAGATATCGTTGCAGTTTCCATCATCAGGGCAGATCCGGTAGATATGTAATTTTTAGTCGTGAAGTGTGTGCTTATTTACTTCGAAGCGATACCGTGTCGCCAGCTCTACTAACTTTCACCAGTACAAAATAACCGTGACAAGCAGTGGCGTCATCGCCGCGGAACGGAATAGAAAGTTCACTAAAACGTGGTATTTATGCTAGCCAGGGACAAGTCCGTTTGCGAGATGCCGACGGAAGTGGCTCCATCTCTTGATGAATTCTAAAAATAAGAAATCACAATGGTAAGAATTTAAGAAATAGAATTACAATGGTTAAAGCGAATTTAGTCAATATAAATCAAAATGGTTTACCACGAGCTGGCATTACTGTATACTTAGACATGTTTTTTTTTTGCTTTATTAATATTAAATGAATTTTACTAGAATTAGAATTACAATGGTTGAAGCGAATTTAGTCAATATAAAGTTATAACACAAAATGGTTTACCACGAGCTGGCATTACTGTTTACTTCGACATATAGCTTAAACATAGGTCAAATTGACCTACAACAGTACGATAACTCCAATATGAAGAGACTTACTAAGGCAACACCGCCGTCTACTGTGGGCTCTTGGCGGGTTCTAAGTTGGTTCGATCAATCAGGGCAATCGAAAGAAGGGTGGGTGCAAAAGAGAAAGCACATATTTTTTTGCGTATAGGTAAAAATAACCTAGATTGGGCTTCTAGGGTTAAGCGCGGAAAAAAGTATCAGGCATACGGAAACTGTTTTAAAGATCAAAATCTCCTACTTACAAAGCCCTTTTTGGTTATGATTTTATTGTTTAATGTGGAAAATTAAGTTCTTTAGAAAGTGATCTTAAAACTTTAAAATTATTGGGCCTTAACTTCGCAAAATGAAACAATACACACTTTTTGGCGACGGTTTTTTTTTTGCATAAATCAAATCGCGGGCGGCTGATGTTAAGAGGGAATTTAAACCTTATCGACATTTACGCAAGGATTGTTATTCTTAGCGGTACGATTCCAAATGTTACTTTTACGTAAAAGTTATATTTTGCACAAATGATTAATCAATTAAATTGCACGTAAAATATTATTTTGTTGACATGTTGGTGGAATTTCTTACCCACTCAAACGATAGCTACTTAAATTTATTATAATTTTTTTAAATTAGCAGTTCATATGTTTCCGTATTAATGGAGGTATGATTAATCATTACTTTTTAATCAATTAACATGGAAATGTTTTCTTGAATTTTATTTTTTTAATTAATTTTACCATAAAGAAAAAATATGCCAAAAAGATATTAACAGCCTTGAGGTGATTTTTACATTCTCCCTGTCGTGATAACCTGGCCAATTTTATTTTAACTATAATAATAACATTTCAGGAGTTCTGCAACGCAATGTAATCCAGGTTGGCGTATCAAGCAACAAAATATAAAAAAATGAAAGGAAGGAAATAATCAACATTTTACAAAAAATAAATGTAACAGATAAAGCACAAGTACATTAAAATAGCACTCATTGTAGTCATGAATTTGTTAAATTATTGCTTTTTTTCACCATACTTCGTGTATTTTTTAATTTATCATTCGTCTTTTTGATTATTGTTGAGAGTCTGTGAGAGGTGTTGGTTATCCAATCCCGGGGCTGCGGTACCCATACCCGCCTCCCAAATTGTAGATCTCCTAATTGGCTTTAAACCGCAGTAAGCAGTTCTTATGTTTCTATATTAATATTTGGTTATTACTTAAATCGAATGGGCAATCAGAATACAATTGGAAATCTCCATCGCTCGAGTGGAACGTACCAAATCATCGTGTCATCAGGGGAGGTGCCAATTATAAACTGTTATGTATGTGCCGATAGCCATGCACTTTGTCATTGGGACTGCCTGGTGGTTTGTGGAATACCTTCTCTGAATATTTTCTTTTTATGCATTTTATTTTCTCTCCGTTGTAAATACTTGCATTATATTATGACGATATTTATTAGTTATTTCTCTTATTCGAGGCTTCCTCAACCGGGCGCAGTTCTTATTTTTCTTTTTATTTACTTACACTTTTATCTGTATATATTTTTCTCTATAGAGAAAAATATATACAGATAAAAGTGTAAGTAAATAAAAAGAAAAAGAATTATTCCACGGGCTCCCACATTTATTATTCTTTTGTATTATATTAATGTTAGTACTTGCATACTGCTTTCTAACCCCGTATGCATGGAAATTGGAGGGTCTAGAGTCGTTCAAATAAATTAAGCTTCTTTCAATAAAATAGAGTCTTGATGTGTGCGGTGAAGGAGGAAATCATATATTTCCTGGTGGGGTCCCCTCGGTAACCGACGAGTTCATCGAAAACCAATTCATCGAAAATCAATTCATCGAAAACCAAGTCAGTTTCGTAGTGACAATGTAAAATTTATAGGTTATCTCTTCGATTTCAGATTGTCTGATACTGCAAAAAAGAGATATCTAAGGAACGGTGACCAGACAACTCATAATGAAACCAACTCATAAACAACTCAGAAAGGTCATTAAGAGTGATGATAAAAAAAATTAAAATTGGTTAAATAGGTTAAGTTAGGTTAGGTTAGGTTAGTTTAGGTTGACCAATGCTTTTTTAACTTCTCAGTCCGCTCGGCATTTCTCTCAAATATCAACAAAATATATTTTTTCGATGAATTAGCGATTCGATGAATTGATCATTCGATGAATTAGTTTTCGATGAATTGATTTTCGATGAATTGGTTTTCGATGAACTCGTTTTCGATGAATTTGCTTTCGATGAATTGATTTTCGATGAATTGATTTTCGATGAATTCGTTTTCGATGAACTCGTCGTGAACCGGTCCCCTCCAATATTATGTAGGTATTCGTATCCTACCTTTTAGCCGAGTTGTTTGTCATTCACTTTGTTATTATTTGTAATAAAATAAATAACAAAAAAAAAATATGGTTAATTATTATTTTTTAATTAATTAAACATTCATATTCACATATTTAAGTTTAGGGCATTTTTATGTGGACAGTTAACGTTTACGCTCTTTACAATGATAATCTTATAACTTGTTTATGTACTCTGTAAATATTCCAAAACAATAAATTAATATTGTTATCGTAAATCAAACAAGCGAAGTTTTTATTTATCTGTCCTGGTCCCCGTTGTTGAGCCAACCTATGTGCTGAAGGTGCCTCTCGGGCTTTCAATAACTGTCGAGGCTTTCCACAGCAAATTGTTTACGTTTCCTAAGGCTATTTCAATCCACTCTGTTGCCTCGATCACCGCATTTTGCTCAAAGCCAATGAAGGATACCACCACAAACTGACGGCCAGCAACTAGCGACTGGACGTATTATCCTTTATTGCAAATGTTGGACATTGAATGCAAAAGGATGTCCATGAGCTATAGTTAATTAATCTGGAATTTTTTTTTTTTTTTTACAGTGAATACCGCACAAGAATCTCAACTGCTCCCGTCTGGAGCCAGTGAGACTATGGCATCCCCAATTGGGGTATGTTGTGAGGCTGAAGGTAGTGGGGAGGGGAAGGAGGTGGGGAAGAGGAAGGTTGGGAAGTACCTGGCTATTCAGATCTGGTCACTAAACACGGCTAAAGCCATTTTCAAGCAACGTTTCAATTCTGAATGGTGGTCTTACACCAGGGCGATACTAATAGTATCTTCCACTCTGGAACATGCCGCAAATATACTATATATTATTTTTAAAATGAATTAATTGTGAAATAACACAAATTAATCAAATAAAATTTATTTGCGCATGCCGGGTTCGAACCCGCGACCTCCGGAATGTGAGTCAAGAGTCTTAGCCACTGGACTACGGAGGTCGTCAAAGGAATAAACTATTATATTATATAAATAAACTATTATAATAAATAAACTATTATAATGAATAAACTATTATATTATATTATAATATATATAAACTATTATATTATATTATAATATATATAATAATAATGAATAAACTATTATATTATATTATTATATATATAAACTATTATTATTATTATTAACGCTTCTGGTAATTAACAATTCAATACATGTAGGTTTGTATACATCCTAGATAATAAGATGAGATAATGGATATATTAACTGTCGAGAGATCTAGCTGGAAATAAAATAGTGGAATGGAAGTTTTGAGACAAAAGAGTAAGTTCAACAAATATTTATAAACGACTTCAAGAAGGAGGATGTTCTCAATGCGACTGTATTTTTTTTATGTTTGTTACCTCAGAACTTTCGACTCGGTGAACCGATATTGAAGATTCTTTTTTTATTTGAAAGCTGGTGCTTTCCGTGTTGTCCCATTTTAATTTGTTTTAGTTCTGACAATGGCATCTATGAGAAAACCTTATAAGTCTTAAATTTCCATTATTATGTGCGCGACAAATGGACGAATAACTTAATATCACGCCAACCGATTTCGATTATTATTTTTTATTGGAAAGGATTTTTTTTTTTACATTAACTCCACACAGGAGGCCCTGAGGAAAATAATTTCCCTCAGGGCCTATGTCATCTGGGATGCTGTGTGGAGGGTCTTTTTGAGGAGAGGAAGGAATGAACATTGGTCTTGAAGAGACCCATGTTGTAGGAAGGAGGAAACACAGAGGCCGGCAAATCATTCCACAGCCGAGCTGTTGAACACAAGAACGAGTCGAAGAAACGACCCGTTCTCATGTGACAAATGTCAACCGTGTACAAATGTTGGGCACGCGTTTGGCGTGTTTCCCGACTATGCACCGGTGCCGAAGGGATCAATGATGCTAGTTCCTCGGAGCATCTTCCATTGTAATACCGGTAGAACAAGGATAGCATTCCCACCCGACGCCTGTGCTCTAAAGATTGCAATCCGTCTGTTAAGATGGGAGAATCTATCAAACGGACCGCCCGTTTCTGCACAGAGTCGAGGGTATTTTTCAGGTATTTTGGAGCTCCAGACCAGAGATGGCTGCCAAATTCAACCGTGGGGCGTACTTGTGATTTGTACAGGGTTAGCAGTTGTGTACTATTAAAGTATCTGCGGGCCCTGTACAGCACGCCCAGTTTTTGGGAGGCTAGCTTTACTCTGGCTTCGATGGAGCCCCCATACCTGAGCTGGTCACTTAGGGTTACACCAAGCATATCAATGGAGGGCCTGTTCGGAAGATTGCTTCCATTGAAAGAGACTAGATTTTCATTTCGATCCCTTTTGGACGTAATCAGACAAGATTGGGTCTTTGAAACATTAAATTCAACGAGATTATTTTTACCCCAAGAGAAAACACTCTCGAGGTAGCCGTCCATTCTTTGCTTCAAAGCCCTACGAGCTGTTGGAGTTTGTGAGCCCTTTGGGGGCTTGTCAAACAAAAAGCTATCATGATGTACTTCAAGGGTAGTTTGATGAGAATTTGGTTAGATTCTGATTATGGGATCCATGACAAAGTAACGGAACTCTTCAATTCTTAGGAACAAATTAACGATACTCGGCCGAATCTCTTAATTTGACCGTAAAATCGCTATGGTCAAATTATGTCTGTCTCATATGAGCAGCACGTTTAGTAGGTCTACCCATATTCAGACAAATTAGTGTACTTCAGACTCACTAAAAATCAAAAAATAAACAAAAATTTAACAAAACAAAAAAACGACTTAAAAAAATGCACTAAAAAGTAAAAAAATAATTTCGTATTCTTTTACAACTTAATAATCAACCTACTTTTTCTACTCATCAATATGTAGGTACGATTATTATTTTTGGAGTCGGTGTCAGCAAAGGTACCCGGCCCGGCGGCGTGTTCACTTGACAGCTCCCCTCCCGCCTCTCGCCTCGTCAAGTCACTCGTGCGACACAAGCACATCTCACCTAAACTATGTATGTAGTTACAAACCTACCTTGGCTGACACCGACTACAAAAATAACAATCGTACCTACATATTGATGAGTAGAAAAAGTAAGTTGATTATTAAGTTGTAAAAGAATACGAAATTATTTTTTTACTTTTTAGTGCATTTTTTGAAGTCGTTTTTTTGTTTTGTTAAAAATTTTTGTTTTTTCATTTATTAGAGATAATTTATTACAAAATTATTACATAAAATTCGTAATACATTACTCCCAATGAGTTTAGTAAAACTCATTTCGGGAAGGACAACATTATACCTCTAAAGGAAAATAATTTTTACATAAAAACACGCAAAACAATAAATAATACACAGATTTTTAAATGGACTAGACACACTTGATACTTTCATTGACTGTTAGACTTGATTAATCTTAAGAAAATTAATTTCATTTGTGAATAACTGTTTGTATTTCAAAAGTAGTCGAAAATTGAGATTTTTTCCAAAGAGAAATATCTTTCAAAAAATGTTTTAACAGAGCGAAATATCCCTTATTTTAGATCTAAATTATTATTTTTTTTATTCAAATTAGTATAAATTTTTATATTACATAAAAATAACATAGCATAAATACCAACCATCCATTAACGGTACTATAATGTGTAAAACAATAAGTAGATAGCGATCGTCCAGTTGATTAGTCAAACATCTCCAAATACGAAGTGTTGAGATTATGAGGAAAGCAATATTCGAACCCTAATATAAAACGCATAAATCTGTAGAACTCGAGATTGAAGTTGCGTGTTGGAAGTCTTTATTGAAATCTAACAAGATTACAATTTTACAAATCAATTCTAAACTGGACAGCGGAACAGATAAAATACACTACCGGTACTAGGTAAACAAACGAACGTGGATTTTTACTGGGTCAAGGTTAACTGCGGTTGCGTGAGGCGAGAACACTGAACGCTATGTAAACACTGGAAACACTGTACTGTGTGCGTTGCTGAGCGCCTTTATATAGTCCGGCGAGTCGGAGTATTGCTTTGTCTGGTAGTAATTCTTCACTCGGCGACTTTCTCGAAAGCACCCGAACTGTGCATTTCAGGCGCGCAATGGTTCATACATTTTCTGGAACGCGTGAGAGGTAGGTAGGTCTGCAGCTCATTGTCAATGCGATAGGTACCTACACATCCAGCCATCATAATGCCGGCGCTAGGTGTATTTAACGAGAGGCGGCCGGAACGTTCTCGTTAGTTCGGTATTCGAACACTTAAACATGGGCGTCGCTTCTGGAAAGATCCATATATTTCGGAAACAATCCAGAGCATGTGGTAGCAGAGGCTGGCTGCTACAAATCAAATATTATTTATACGTGTCTGTGTTTTACATATTAAAATATAAAATAATACCGGGAGGCGTAACGTTCATGTACATTAGAATGACATTCGAAATAACCTACTAGGGACGCAGAAAACATCAACATTTTGTTTAATTCGCTACAAGGTTTTTTGCATTATAATTGATTTGGTGGTGTTAATTTTGAGTAATTTTTATGATGAGTAATCTGAGTATTGTACAAGATAGAGGTTACACTTCTACATAAAATTGCTTGCTAAACTCAAATTCCAATTTTTTGGAGATGTCTGATTAATCAACTGAATGATTAGTATGTAAAACATTAAAACAAAAACAAGAGACACTTATGTTAAGTGAAATCAAGTCGTCACTTCATTTGGATAGGGTTCTAACTTCGCTTCACCTTGTTCTGAGATATGAGGTGTCAAAGTTTGCAAAGATGATTTCTCATTATCTGTTTACGAATTTCCGATTTTGATGTTGAATCTTGTGTAAAGTATTTTAATTGAACATATTTTAAATGAAAATATTTAAAGAGGACGTAAACTTACCCTTTTAGAACATACCTAAACATACAAATAGAACCCTGTGCAACCAGCTAGAGCATAATAATTCATTGCACAAGGTTCTAATTACATTACCCTAATGCTATTCCTAGCTCGGGCCAAGCCCTATTAAAATATTTTCCATTAAAATATGATAAACTAAAATACATAAATTAAAATTCTTACAAAGATTTCGAAAATTCTTCTTTGGAAACTTAGAAACCTTAGAAAATGGTAAGACGTAGTTAGAACCCTATCCAAATGAAATGACGAACCATAATGTGCCTCGTATTTAAGATCAACTGTCAGATACAAACAAAATAGAGAGTGTAAGTGATGTTAGAACCTTGTGCAATGAATTATTATTGAAAAAACTTGAAGTTAGAACTTTGTCATACTTATATCTACGAAAATACAACACAGATGGTTCTGAAAATCATTTTGGTTATAGAAATAAGCAAAAGAAATGCTTTGGCATTCAAAGGTCATTTTTGAAAAAAATGTCAGTTAGAACCCTATCCAAATGAAGTGACGAAGTGGTAGTTTTTCTTGTGAATATAACAGGACCACATATCCTCTCGAATTTTCGCTGCATTTCTCTGATACATTTGCATTAGCTGGCAATACCGGATAATACCTTGATTTCCTGACATAAACAGCATATTGGAGCTTCCAGAATAGCTCTACGCAGAATCCAGCCGCAGACTCGCTCCACTATAAACCCAGTGACCAGTGACGTCCGTGATTTCTCTATTAATGAACATCCCTTTCACAAACAATAAATGAAATGCAAAATCAGTGAAGTACCGACCGTCAAAGGGAATGATACCACATTTGGTAATTTCATTTTCCCAGAACAGAATTTAATGATTTAAATATGTGGAAATCTCTGTATTGATTGTTATTATGTTAAATTTGTAGAAATCCATTTTAATTTTTATTTATTTACTAGCTGGTACCCGGCATGCGTTGCTATGCCATTTAATAAAGAAATTGTTTCTCCCTGAGCGTCCTTTCCCATTCGTCCCGTTCACCTTCCTCCTCCCCTTCCCCTCTCGCGTTCCCACTCCTCCTCCTCCACCTTCCCTCTTCTCACTCTACTCCCCCCCTTCCCCCGTCCCGCGAACCCCCCTCTCGGGTTCCCCTTCCCCCTCCCGTATTTACCTCCCCCTTTTAGGGTGAATTTCCTTATTTTAAAAAAAACATCGTTTTCTAGGCAACAATTTGTTTGCTTTTCTTCTGGCGTTTGCAATTTTGTTATTCTGAATAAACCAACAATGTCAACCATCAAAATATTAAATTTTAAATACGCGATAATCCGAGTAATGTCGATATATGTTGTCGATTCAAAACCCTTAATTTAATACATGCTTCAATTCGAGTGGACCCGAGTCTACCGTACCGAAGGGACGAACGTCAAATGATTGACAGGAAAGTAGGTAGAACAGTTTGTATGGGAAAATGAAATTGTTGTTTTTACTATCTTCCCCGCAATGTTTCCATATTTTCTCACCGTTTAAACCTTCCTTGGACCACCACAAACATTTCAAAACCAAAATCAGCTAAATCAGCCCAGCCGTTCTCGAGTTTTAACGAGACAAACGAACAGCAATAGATTTTATATATATATATATATATAGATAGATATGGAAACAAACAGTATATTATTTACAGTGATGAAACAATTTACAGATATTAAGTAATATTTCATGGTAGGTACTTTTGATGTTTCTTTGTAGTGTCTTATTTATTTTGGTATGTTTATTTAATAATTACCGGGTGATGTGCACAGTGGGTAGGTATGTGTGTATGTGTGAGTATGTTTGTGTGTGTGAGAAGTGGTGATCTATGAAGGAATATGTATGCGTATTGAACAGTTTATATTATTGACATGACGTGCTTGTGAAATTTGGGTAAAGAATCTGAAAAAAATATCGATGTTAAGAGTTTAGGCATATATTATTGAACGTATGAAGAGCTATGTTAATTGGCGAATTTGTTGCTGCATTTATTTTGTAATTAAGCGTGTGGAATAGTGCTGTATGGCGTGTACGTCTTGAGGGCATCATAAAATTAATTAAGGAAAGAAATTCGGTACAATCGATTTAATTTTTGTAATTATGTGTAAAATTTCTGTGTATAAAATGTTAAATGAGCTATTGCTCGCCTTTGTTGCAAAGCTTGAAATACGCATTCAAAGTTGAATACGTTCTATGCTATCAATGTACATTGTACAGTTTGTACTGCGGGTTCCTAATTAGCGAGGCATATTCCAGTGTTGCTTTGATACAGTGATTTTTATTATTATTTTTTTTACTTATTTATTTTTTTATTTATCTATATAAAGTATGTTTAAATTGGGTTTTTTGATGCCTGTCTCATTAGGATATACCTACCTTTGTCGAGATTGAATCGATGGGCTTATTAAATATAAGTTTGCTATCGAGGTAAACTCCAAGATCTTTACATTCTGTTTTAGAGATGACAGCTTCGTTTTGGATTGAATAAGAGGACTTAATTATATATTTGTAAAAAGCACTAACTTTGTGGCTCACCATAATTTACAATAAAAAACACAAATTTGTTTAAGACCACTTTTATTTTAAAACACTCTACCGGTTTCAGAATATTATAATATTCTCCTGACGAAGGAAGGGTGCTTCTGAAACCGGTAGAGTGTTTTAAAATAAAAGTGGTCTTAAACAAATTTATGTGTTTTTTTATTGTACTTAATTATATGTTTATTTCAGGTGAATGTTATAGTGTTATATTTGGAAATATTGATATCTAAAAAGTAAACTTTGCAGTACTTGCAAAGCCTATCTAGGCCACTTTGTAACACTTCGCAGTCATATAGAGAATGCACAACTTTCAACATTTATATATTTAACAATATTATCATTTAATTTACAAAAATAGTGACTAACTATTTTCAAAATTAATTGATTACTTAGTTTTAACCACGTTTATAGTTTATAAGATTTATAATGCCCTATAGTTTTTAGTAAGAATCCAAAATTTCAGTCCGTTACGCAACCTAGGGCCTGAGAAAACTACTTTTAAAGTTCGACCTCAATCCTTACATTAATCCCGTAAAATAGTGATTTTTTCACAAATGCTGCTTTACGCTGATTTTTTGGTTGATTCCTGTAAAGACCGTACTGTTTAGTAACAATCAAAAATTACAGTCGGTTCGGCGGCCTTTGGTCTAAGAAAACCTCATTTAATAAGTCAGGTACCCGTCACATCATTCACAAGCACGTCATGTCAATAATATAACCTTACATCCATCTGGTATTGTTATATTATTGTGAAAACAAGCTTATGGGTCCGAGTGGTTTTATTTCGACCCCACCTTGTCTGTATTTGGCAGGGCTAGTAGCTTTGGTATTATAACGTTGTGTGCATTTGGCAGGGCTTGGAGCTTTGGTATTACAATATTGTCTGCATTTGGCAGGGCTTGAAGCTTCGGAATTATTACGTTGTCTGAATTTGGCAGGGCTTGGAGCTTTGGTTTTCTGTATTATTACGTTTTCTACGTTTGGCAGGGCTTGGAGCTTTGGTTTTCTGTATTATAACGTTGTCTGCATTTGGCAGGGCTTGAAGCTTCGGTAGTATAATGTTGTCTGCATTTCGCAGGGCTTGAAGCTTCTGTTTTACCACCTGGTTTGCGTTTGTAACCTTTTTGAGAGAATCCCTTGGCCTTAAATCTTAAAGGTGCTTATATATTGGTATATTATAGTATATAAGTCTGCGTCTTGACTTCGGATGAGACCTGTTTGATGGTGAGGCTTCCGAACTTGTAATCATATTATTATCACCCGGCGCCATCACGCTATTACCGTGTATTTCCATGCTGGGCTCACTGTTCGACATAATAAATTATATCACAAAAATAAAGAATTATAAAAGTTGATCTCCACAAGTGGAAAAAAACAAAATTCGTTGCCAACGAAAACAAAACGTATTTTGATGTGTTCTAATTTGGAAAGACGAAACAGAAAATATTTAATGTAAGAACCTTTTTAATAAAATTATTGACTGCTAAAAAATTACAGATCGATTTAGGAACCTACTTATCTGTGCTAAGCACCGGATCCGCCATACGTTCATAAATATAGATGCGACTTCTGAGGTGACGTGAAAATAAATTTCTTTCTTTAATTTATTTAAATTATTCCCTAAACATGTAATAAAATATAGCTCAATAGACTATGATACTGCAATGGAAAACCCTACGCCATCGAGGAGTCATGGAAATAGTGAACGAATTTTCAGAAAAAATTACGTCATAAGGTACACGAACGAAAATAGTTTCTAACGATAAGGTGGATCAGTGATTGAGAAAAAACAGGTCTGCCGACCGGCATCCTGGAATTAGGATTTAATTAAGAAAAAAAAATAGTCAATTTTATGTCATTGAGAACACGAAAAAAACCAAAGAATAACCGTAGTCTTTTTCATTATTGTCTTTGTTTTATTATTTTTATTTCAATATGGTTTTAAAGACATATATTGCCACATTAAAAAAAATGAGGATTGTAATAAAAATTAATTTAAGTGTTTCGATCAGACGGGCGAGCCTTTCGACGCGAATCAACTTACGAAATCTCCCGCGGTGCGCCTCACCGCTGTCGGTTGTCTAAAAATATTTTAATCATAGTCTTTGTAAGATTTTCCAATGGTTGTTAAAGTGGTTGATTGTTCGAACAATGACGGATAACTTCCGAAGCCCCTCCTTTCCATTTCGCTTTCGCGTGCCCAGCTGTAACGATTACATCGAATACATGAATGATACTAACGGATGACTGTATTCTAGATCATCCCATTGAAGAATTTCTCAGAAGATTAGTCGAAATAAATCTCTGGCAATGAGAACAGTTAGATATACTTACGGTTGAGCTATCTGCTCACTGACTTCTTCAACGTATAGTCTTGACTCGCCTGAACACTGGCAAATGTTAATTTTGCAAAGAAACTGAAAGGAGTGGATGAATGATAAAATATACTAACCTAACCTAACCTAAGCCAAAAAAACTAACCTAACCTACCTAACCTAACCCAACAAAAAATTTCGGCACCAAATTAAAAATTAAAATTAACCTAACCTACTCAACAAAACCTTTCGGCGCCAAATTTAAAATTTAAATCGAAACTCTTTCCTTTCTTGCGGGGGGTATTTTGTCCGTAGGATATTTTGTCCTTGGGATATTTTGTCGAGGGATATTTTGTCGCGGGATGAAAACGCGCGGTACCGAATTATTTTACACCCCTAAAAGTGTCAACCGATCCCTTTGCTAAAACACCAATAAGAACTTATTCGATTCCACATGAATCTATATACTGACCCAGTAATTGAAAAAATAGAGTTCTACTTTTATAATGGTCCATGGTTGATTAAGTTCGCATCAAACCTTGGACTCAGTGCACTTTGAATTTGCTTGCCATTTTTTCAAAAGCCAAATCGTACGTCACAATGATGTCATCTTGTTGACGCTCTTTACATATCTTCTCTGATTATTACAAAAATGACCGAAAAATATATACTTCCCAAAGGCCGAGTTGGGTCCCGGTTAGACAAAAATCCTGGGATCGAGTCCCAATTGCTACCGGTATCTTTTAATTTTTCTTTATCTTGTTCTGTTTTATGTTTTGTTTAGATTTATTAGTTTTATCTTAATTCAAATTAAGAATTAATAAATCTTAATTCGAAATGAGAATTTGTTTAGTTTACATGTTTGACTTGAATTAAACAGTGAAGAAACGTTACTGAGATGATGCGCTTGAATTCCCTGAATTAGGTCCAGCGAACATACCTACATTAGCGGCCCGTTCATATACATAGTCTTTGGCTGAATAATGGCTATCCTTTTCAAATTATATCCGCAATGTCTTTTCTATTTTTCATATTTTTAAGATCATGGTGTTTGATAGAGCTATCAAGTTATAATAATAACGCACGAGTCTCTTGAATTTCAAGTGACGTACAAATTTTCTTTGGACAGCTTCTACGCGCTTCGTGTATGTATTATATTATACTTGGGATTCCGTATAAGGGAAGCATACTCAAGGTGACTGCGAACACTGAAGAATATATTTTGAGGGATTGGATGTTGGTGAAATCCTTTCCAATACGGAACAAATATCACCATCGTGAAAGACCGCTGTTGCTTGAAATGGCTTTAGCCATGTTGGGTGGCAAGATCTGAAAATCTATCGTCCAGTTGATTAGTCAGACATCTCCAAATACTGTTTTGAAATAATGAGGATAGGACTATTCGAATGCTCACCGAAAATCAAATATTATTTACGCGTGTCTATGTTTTGCATCTTAAATATGACGTAAAATAACACCGGGAAGCGTAACGGTCCGGTACATTGGTTCAAAAATTTTAAATATTTTAGTAATGAACCAGAAATCATCAACATTTTTTTTAATTCACTACAAGTTTTTCTACATTATAACTGATTTGGTGGTGCTTATGAGTGATCTATTGTACCAGACAGAGGGTACACATTCCACACCTTAATAATAATAATAATAATATTTGGATGATTTATAAAGCGCCGTTTTTGTGAAAAATCACCTCAAGGGCGCTGTACAAACCTATAATATATGTCTATGATCTAGAAAACTACAAGCTAGACAAACAATTAAAAACAACTTATGGCTAAAAATTGCATACACCGGTTCATTGATCACCGATACGAAAATATATGTACAATGTTTTTACTTAAAAAATGAATGAATACAGGACCAACTTACCTGGGAGGTCGCTTGAAATTAACACTGTTTATTGTCTAGAAATTTAGATAGAGTTCGCACGCAGAGGAAATAATTGTGAACACATGTTATAAAAAAATGAAAAACATTTTAAAATTAAATTTATATAGAATACATTCTTTGATGTGTATTCTGGAAAGTAAAAGCAATTTTAATAGTGGGCGGTACAGTAGTACAAGGATTTGATCTTCCTAAATGTGATTCGTCAAGAGACAGATTGATGTGTAAAGATTCAAGTAATTTTAATTCAGTAAGAAAAGTGTGATTAAGACTCATCATAGGCAATACAATTATGATACTCTCAGATAGGTATATTTAAATTGGTTCCATGACAGTTCATCCTGCGACAATTCATCCGGCGACAGTTCATCCTGCGACAGTTCATCCGGCCGACAGTTCATCCTGCCGACAGTTCATCCTGCCGACAGTTCATCCCGCCGACAATTCATCCGGCGACAATTCATCCTGACAATTCAACCTAACCTAACCTAACCTAACCTAACCTAACCTTACCTAACCTATAAGTATAAGTATGTCGTATTTTGTTATTCACGCATGCTTCTTCGGATAGGCCAAATTATTGTTAGTAAAAATATTTTTACAGCGGATTTCCACTCAAGATGCCTTCAGATATAAGTATATCGGTTTTGGTTGTACGGCCGTTGCATACGTACTTAATAAAAATCTTCTAAATGATCAGGCAGGATGAATTGTCGCCGGATGAATTGTCGGCGGGATGAACTGTCGGCGGGATGAACTGTCGGCAGGATGAACTGTCGACCGGATGAACTGTCGCAGGATGAACTGTCGCCGGATGAATTGTCGCAGGATGAATTGTCGGGTCACCATTTAAATTAAGGATATGAGAGCCCAAAAAGGTAGGTTTTTAGTTTGGTCCTAAATTCTGTTGGGCTAGTTACGCACCTTAATTCCGGAGGGAGTCTATTCCAAGCCTTAGGCCCAGATACTCCGAAAGCACGATCTCCAAACTTAGTATTTTGCTTTCATTTCGGTTCTATTAGTCTGCTTATAGCCGATGAATTTGCTGATCTAAGGGTTAATTGCCTCGGACCAGTATTTTCCGGGACGCATAATTCAGAGAATGTAAGGTGGGGCCATTTCATTAATTGATTTAAACACCATCCAGCAATATTTTTACTGGATTCTTTCAGGGCACTTTAGCCAGTGAAGGTTACGAAGGTGTTCTGAAGTGTGCGAATATTTAGAGACCCTGTTATGAGCCTTGCACACGGTTTGAAGTTTGTCAGGTTGATATTTTGGAAGACTAGCGTAACTACCTTCCTTTTTCTCATCTCCTTGCATTCACCACCTTCGTCTCACAATATACCCCAATTGGGGATGCCATAATCTCACTGACTCCAGTCGGTGGCAGTAGTGTGACTGTTGCGCGATTACTACATTTATATTTTTTTATTTATTTAAAAATGATCATGATCGAAATCAATTTGATAATAATAACTACAACGGCGTGAAGCGGCACAATGTTATTTTTATATAAAAATAAAATAATAAATGATTTAATGTTTTCCTACCGTTTAGCCTCCAGTGTTCGAAGTAAACCTCGGAACGTGTCTCTGGCGGTTTAAACTCAAGCCCTCGGTTTAAAGTAGCTACGGAGATTGTTCCAATTTTATCTTATACTGATCCGGTGGAGTTTAGTTTGTCTTTCTTTAAACCCCGAAGCAATTTCATGGCGTTCAACGGACGGAAAATGCACTATTTACAGGTTATTTTGTATTTATTTATTGACGGTCAAATCGAGCAAACGTAATGCAACAGTACAAACTTCAGTCCAAATAAAAACATATCAATGAAAAAAAAATTAAAAAACACATCAATACAATTATAGATGTAGCATAAATGTGTTAAAAAATACATGTCGATAGCAGAAATTTGAAATGTTGTAAAGGAAAATATATCCAAAAATTAGTTTCATATCATTTTTTCCGTTTTTTTTTTTCTTTCGATCTAAAATATTTCTTCGAAAATAAGTACGTCTTTTACGACGTTCTATTTAAGAAGGTTTTATTTTTTGGAAAAATTAAAAATTAATTAATTAGGCAGTTATTAAAGATATCTTCAAAAAATATCTTTTCAGTGTTATTTAAAAAACTAAAACTAAACTAACCATCACGCCGTTTCCCCGCAGGGGTAGGCAGAGAGGATGGACCGCCAAACAACTCGGTCTTGGTACACTTTTGACACGGCCCGACTCAAGTATTTGATTCACTTGATCATGCCATGTCTTCCTCGGGCGTCCCCGACTTCTTCTATCATTCACATTCGCGTCGTATATTCTTCTTATATATATAAATGAATCCCTGTTTCCCTTGGTCACGCCATTACTTCAGAACAACTTTACCTATCTCATTCATCTTTTTTTAAGTTTTCTAATACTTTGTTGAAGGTTCTTATGGAAAGAAAAATTAAGAAAATTGCGCATAAAATTGGATAATTTCAGAAAACTTAACGACTATTTTAACTTCGCACGTTTGACAGTTCGCGCGTTTGATGAATGTGAATTTAGCAGGCATCTGTTTTTTTTTATAACAAAAGAATTGTCTATCGATTTTTTAATTATAGATATTTTAAATGGGTAGGTACCAAATTAGATTGATTATTCTTATAATATACAAAAATTAATATTTGTAAAATATTAAAAATTTTAATTTTAAATTAAAAAATTGTAATAGGTGGCACGCGAGCTGTTTGAAAACTGAATGTACTGGGACTTAATTTATGGAACGCGGAGGGGGGTTGGGGGGACGGGGGATCGGGGGAGCGGTTGAGGTGCGAGGGTAGGCGGGGAAGTTGGAAGGGTACGCCGAAGGGATGGGAATGGTATGCGGGAGGGGAACGGGGACGCACGGGAAAGGACACGCAGGGAGAAACAATTTATTTCTTTGAATATGACATTGCAATTTGGGAGGCGGAATGTGTACCGCCGCGCCGCCCCGGGAACCTTTATTGGATAACCAACACCTCTGCCATAGGTTACCCCAAGTGGTTCGCTAAGTTTGGTGATTTAGCAGGGGTTCCCGGGTTCAGGATGACCCACACTGAACAATTTTGTAAATTTTGTAAATTAATTAACTTAGAGCTCAAAAATTAATGAAAATTTGTATACTCTAGGAAATTGGTTAGCCAAGTAAGTATTTTTAAAATCCTGTTGAAAGATGTGCTTTTGATTTTGACATGTTTGTAAATATTTGCGTGAAATATAATGAATTATACTTTTAAAAAATATATGCCATTTATTCTCTATGTCTATGCAGACTGGTATCTGTCTGTGAAACGAACTTTTTTGTAACTTTGGAGGACCCACCACATACCCGCCCTGGTATAGGTAACAGATGGTTACCCCTTCAAGGCTCTTGCAAGGACTCTAATTTTTTTGGTAAAAACGACTCTACATTTGATAACGAAACTAAACCTCCAATGTCCCTGCATACGTTGTTAGCAAGCAGTATGCAAGTGCTTAGCGGGAAATACAGATACAATATGTGTTAGTATAACAAAAATAGGCAAGACAATGGGACAGGTTGGTGAAAGTCCAGGAGGTGGCAAGCGCTGGGTGATTGTATCCAGCGTATCCTACAAGCACCTGATTGGGAGGAAGACACAGTAGATAAGTAATAAAGGTATGGCAAACGGTTGGGAGTCCTCTCTAATCGATTGGCAGTCCCAGCAAGAATGCGCAAGACGTTCGGTCTAGTCGTGAACCACACTCAGCTTCCGCGCCCCTTAGCCGGTTCCTCGGTGATGCCTCAAAGAAAAGTAAATGGGAGATTGGGGGGAAATACCCGACGACCCTAAGGAATTCAGCGTCGAGTAGCCGGAGGCAAGGCGAAGGAGAGCCAAGGTCGCCCCCCCAAACCTAAAGCCTGCACATTGTGAAACGAACTGTCCGACCAGACCTAGTTGTAATCATTTTTACAGGTACAGGTGGAGGTTTTGCGACAGATGTGGAGATAGGTACCTCAATTTCAGCGGGAAGGAAAGCGGGTTTCAGCCTGTCAATGGAAACTCTTTTGGGCTTTCCTTTTACGTTAATAACGTACGTTTTTGCGTCCCTTTCTTCTACCTTGTATGGACCATCATAAGGTTCTTGGAGTAGTTTCCGTCCAGCGTCGTTCCGGAGGAAGACGTGGGTGGAAGTTGGGAGGTCCTTGTGCACGAAGAATTTTCCATTACCATGTGAGTTGGCAGGAGTAGGTCGAATGTTTTCAAATCTTCGTTGCAGGCGGCCGACATATGTGTCAGGCTCCTCGCGTGGCGTTGTTGCGAAGAAGTCGCTGGGTAACCTTAACGTCCTACCATAAGTCAATTCGGCAGGTGAGCTTTTGAGGTCTTCCCGAACTGTAGTTCTCAAACCTAGCATGATTAGAGGGAGATTTTGTAACCAGTTCTGATCTTCGCAAGCCATTAATGATGATTTCAGCGTGCGGTGCCACCTTTCTATCATGCCGTTTGTCTGAGGATGATATGCGGTGGTCCTTGAATGTTTAATGCCGAATTTTTCTGTCAGTTTCTTGAAAAGATGAGATTCAAACTGACGTCCTTGATCTGTTGTGATGGTTTCTGGAACACCATGATGGGCGATCCAGTGGGAAATCAGGGCAGTAGCGACAGTCTCGGCTGTCATATCCTTCAGTGGAACTGCTTCTGGCCAGCGGGTAAATCTATCAATTATAGTGAGTAGGTATTGATGTTCACTGCACACTGGTAGAGGTCCGACCAAATCAATATGGATGTTGCGGAAACGGTCCTCTGGTAGCAAGTACATTGCTGTGGGTGCAACTGTATGTCGGGAGATTTTGGATTTTTGACAAGCGATGCATTGCTTTACAAAAATTTTAATGTCTCTAGCCATGTTGGGCCAGACAAATCTCCTTTTCACTGTGTTGGTGGTTCCTAATATACCTGGGTGGCATACGGAATGGATGCATTCCATTATTTGAGTCCTCATCGTCTTCGGTACGAAGGGTCTGACATGTCCGGTGGATATGTCACACCATACGGATGAGTCAGTTCCAGGGATTATCATTTGACGTAGAACAAGGGAAGAGTCCTCAATTGACTTAGTAAGTTCGTCGTCGTGACTCTGTTCTTGTCCCATTTGTCCATAGTCAATAGCAGAAGGACTTGATATTTCTTCTATACGAGAAAGGGTGTCTGCTACGGTGTTCTCATGTCCAGGAATGTGTCTGATGTCTGTAGTAAATTGCGCAATGTAATCCAATTGTCTCTCTTGGCGTGGAGAGCTGGAGGCTCGCTTTTTGCTGAATGCGAAGGTGATTGGTTTGTGGTCTGTGTAGATTGTGAATACACGACCTTCGATATTGTTTCGAAAAAAATTAATCGCCTCGTAGACACCAGTGAGTTCACGATCGAAGGTACTATACTTCCGCTGTGCCGCTGTGAACTTCCGGGAGAAAAATCCTAAAGGTTGCCATGTGTTTTCTTTATTTTGTTGAAAAGATGCTTCTATAGCGATATCCGAGGAATCAACCATAATGGCGATCTTGGCCTCTGGGTCCGGGTGCACTAGTAGAGTAGCAGTTGCGAGATGATGTTTGCATTCGTCGAACGCTGCTGTTAGTTCCGGAGTCCAGGTCAGTGTGCGCTTGTGGTTCTTTTTGTAACCGGTTATTAGGTCAAAAAGTTTTGCTTGGGTGCTGATTGAGTTTGGTAGAAATTTACGATAATAGTTCAGCATTCCCAGAAAGCGTCTGAGGTCTTTTGCGGTTTTCGGCAAAAGAAATTCCGTAATTGCTGTAACTTTCTCTTTGATGGGGCACATACCCTCAGGTGTGATTGTATGACCAAGAAAGTTGACGGTTGGTAGACCAAATTGACATTTACTAAGATTGATTACCAAACCGTTGTCGGCTAGGCGTTGGAAAAGTGCGTCCAAATGCCTTCTGTGTTCATCTTCGTTTTCGGATGCTATTAGGATGTCGTCCAGATACACAAAACAGAATTCCAAGTCTCGTGTCACAGCGTGCATGAACCGCTGGAAGGTTTGAGCTGCATTGGTTAAACCGAATTGCATGGAAGTGAATTCGTATAAACCGAAGGGAGTGATAATGGCGGTTTTCGGTATGTCTTCGGGTTCTACAGGTATTTGGTGGTAGGCTCTGGTCATGTCTAGTGTGGTGAAGATTTTCGCTTTTGAAAGTTTGTGTGCGAAGTCTTGAAGTTGGGGAATTGGTTATTTATCTGGGATGGTCTTTGCATTAAGTCGTCTGTAGTCTCCACACGGACGCCATTCGCCGTTTGGTTTCTTGACCATATGTAGGGGGCTCGCCCAATTGCTTTTGGACGGCCGGCAAATCCCTTGTTCCATGAGAAATTTAAACTCTTTCTTAGCTGCTTCAAGAAGGGCTGGGGCTAGGCGACGTGCACGTTCTGTGACAGGTGGACCTTTCGTCTCTATACAGTGTGTCACAGAATGTTTCACTATGTCCAGGTTCTTCATGTCTGGTCGCGTCAAGCCTTTGTATTTGCTGATAATATCTCTATATTTTTGTGAGGAGGATATAGTAGATATTCCGGATGAGGGTCCTCTGTATGTAGTTCCTCGAATCCTTAGTCCAGTTGATGAGTCCGAGAGAATAGCTAAGAGAATGGGTCTGGAGACATCGGCTATGATGAATCGCCATTTTATCGTTCGTCGCAGGCCGAAATTTAGCTCTACAGTACGCGTGCCGAATGTTTTAATGGGTGTACCATTAGCTCCATATAGATTGGTGGGATATGTGTCGGATGTTATGCAGGTCTTTGCTATCTTAAAAGTCCTCGGAATAAGTGAGATATCTGCGCCTATGTCAACAAGAAACTTCTGGCGAGTCTCAACGTCGAATATAAAGAGACGGCAGTTGTTTGTGGGAATTTCGCAAGTCCCTATTGCGAGATTCCCCTGTCCCGATGAATTGGAGAAAAATTTGCATGGTTTTAAGCATTTGCAAGCTTTATCACCAAATCTAGCGTGGTAATAGCATGTTTCCGTCGGTGCTCTTCTAGGGGTTCTACGGCGGGAGTTGGATCTATGTCTGCCAACGGGCGGCTGTTGTGATGATGGGTTTTGTTGCCCGTTACGCTGAGGATTGTATGATCGATGCTCATGGAAGGCAGATGAGTGTGTATATGAATTATTTCGCTTCATTTTAAATTTTGTATTTCATCCGTGAGTGAAGCTATTTGTTTCTCCAATTGGAGTAACATCGAGAGGTCATTTATTGACATGCTTGTGGAGACGCTAGGTTGGTCGTCGAGATTCATTTCAGAATTTGGGAATAGATTTCAAGGCAAACAAAAATAATATGACAAGCAAGTTGTATAAGAATGTTAAAATTTAAAATTGATAAAATATGCAGCGATAGTTCTTAATTAATTTGTCAATTGTTTATGTAAAAAACATGCATATCACGTTCAAAATGTTAAATGGAATGTTTTTATATTTGAAACAGTTTGACAGTCAAATTTTGTTTCATTTAGGTAGTGAAAAAAATGTTCAGAAAAGATAGGTAGATTTTTTTAAATTTACGACTCGGATGATCTGATGTTGATTTGATGTGGTCTTGACTGCAATGGTGTGATCCTGGAGAATGCGATGTGAAGCTGGTTATTCTTTTGCAGGATTCTGGGAGTCTCGTGTGCGTATTTGTATTTGAACTGCGCGGTCGGCAGTTGAAGTCGGCAGTTTTTCTGGATCAATGGCGACACACGTCTGTCTGAAAATGTTTTGAAACGCACTTAATTCTTTTTTGATGACATGAACATTTTAAAATGCATTAGTGGATATAATACGAGTATATCATTGATTTAAAAAGATGCAAAATGCGAGTTACGTAATGGTAAATACGTATCTCGTGATAAATTCAACTGGCTTTTGTTTTTTAAAAATATTTTACTTGGATGGATGGATGGATGATTTTACATTACTTAAAATGAAAAGGGACTTACTTTTTTCCAAGGATTCCGTCCAAAATGTCTGGCTGGTTCTGTACGTGCTTAATTTTTTTTTTTAAATCGGATCACCAATATGGAGTCCAGCGTCGAGGGTCACCAATATGGTAAAGGTGGTGATATGGGAAAGGTGTTTATCTTACCAAATCAACACTTCCATATGTGTCACGGGAGTTAAATAAATGATTAGAAGGTTTTAATAGATTCTCTTTTTATTGTAATAGTCAAACACAATCGCGACACAATATTAAATATCAGAAAGTTGCAGGGCTAAATCTGATAGCTGTACACACCAGGACAATTCGGGACGGAATGATTTTGCGGTAGCATTTGGAACTACATCTAGTCTTTCCGGTGTGACCAGCATTCAAAATTGCCAGTACATAAAATAAATTGTACATTAAACAGTACCTTGCCATACCCATATTCCTACCCACCCCTTAAACCCTTTTCCTTCCCAGAACTCTCCTCTCCTTCCTTTCCTTAAAAAAAAAACCCTCCACATAGCATCCCCATAGATGACATAGGCCCTGAGGGAAATTATTTTTCTCAGGGCCTCCTGTGTGGAGCAACAAAAGTAAAAAAATAAAATTGCAACACATGCCGGAAACCAGCTAGTTTTATAATAAAGTACATAATTTTAAGTCCACAAAACAGAAAATATGATTTCTTGAAAAAATAAAAAACCTTTATTTCACTCTTCAGAATGACTAACATCTTGTCCTTTATAAAATTTTCATTTCCATCACCGATATCTATTGGTAATCTTTGAATGATAAATTAATTTATCACTATTAAATCCACAGAACATTTAAAAAGAACCTCTTAAGAGCGTTTAACCAGCCAGCGGACGAAAATCCACATTTAGTCGAAAGTTGTTCTTCCGATCGTGCAGGGCGGTTACAATGAGAAAGATTGATTATTCTCCGTACCAGCTTTTTTAAATTATAACTCAATATCGAATTTATTTCAATCCAAATTAGCTTTAATTTATACCTTCATCCAAAAATGCTGAAAGGCGTGATGATAAAACTATTAAAATAGTGTACTTTTTGTAGTTATTTTTTGATTATAAGTATTTATCATTTTTCAATAATGTCTAAATTTAAGAGGGCATTACCAGAGAAAGCCGGAAATACGTCATTTTCAAAAAAGTTTTTAGACGTATTGACTCTTTTCCACAAAAAATTATAAATGGATTTCGAAAGATTGTTCTTTTATCTAGCATAGTTATGTAATAAATTTTTAGAATTTTTTTTAATTTTTAGTATAATAAGGTTATTCCATAGGTCGTTGGCAGATTTATTAAATTTTAAAAAAAGTTTTTGTATTATACCACACCCATTTCAAATAATGTAATCATGCAGTAAAATAAATCAATACATAATCTAGCAAAGTTATGTATTAGAATTTTAATTTTAGTTTCAATAAAATCATTAAAAAATATATACGTACATGTGTTTCTTGACGAAAATTGGTCCATTTGTGTATTTATTTGCGCACTTACAAACTAATATATTTCAATTTTTTTAACATTCTTATCAATCTTTCGAAATCCATTTATAATTTTTTGTGGAAAAGAGTCAATACGTCTAAAAACTTTTTTGAAAATTACGTATTTCCGGCTTTCTCTGGTTATGCCCTCTTAACTTAACATTGTTGAATAAATTACAGGTACATTCGGTCAGTCAAGTATAATATTACCTTATCTATCATTACCTATTTAGACACTGGCATATACTCGTACACAAATTTTGTGTTAGAAAACAGAGGGTCACGAAAAATAAGCATACCAAATAAATAATCAAATTTACTAGTATTTTCTTATTTGGTCTATCGATCTACGGGGAGTATATTAGATTTATTTATTTATATTGTATAAGTACCACCACCCCGGGCACCATTTATTGGATAATCAACATCTCTCCCATTGGTCGCCCCAAGTGGTTCCCTCCGTTTGGTGAGTTGGCAGGGGTGCCCAAGTTCATGGGGTGAGGTTTGTCAAGGTCTTGGCGGATGATGTGTCTGCCCACCTGCTGGGTGGTGGGCCGGATCCAGTCAGAATATCTCGAACCATTGCCTTGCACCGCAGTTGAAGGGATGGATTCACACGTCCGTCACTCCTGGACACACTGACTCCCAGATTCCTAACCACCCCTGACACCTATTTTTTGAACAGAACTGTTTCTTCCTTTCCTTAAAAAAAAACCTCCACACAGCATCCCCTAAGATGACATAGCCCCAGAGGAAAATTATTTTCCTCAGGGCCTCCTGTGTGGAGCTATTGTAAAAAAATGGGAGTCTACCCAATAGAGGTTTGCATTTTTTCTCTTTTCTCCTCCAAAGCTGGACCGATTTAAAAAAAATTACCAACTGCATTAGGAGAAAATATTCTATGGAATGTATGTTTGGCTTTTTAAAAAAGTAATTACTTAAAGTAGGTAAATAAAAAATACAATTTAAAAAAATCTAGAGACAAATGAGATCAATTTTTTTCCTGGTGTCTTCGAATTTGGTATTTAAATTAATATTTAAATCAATTTTCCATTCACATTTTTTGTTGGTACTTGCCAATTGATTTGAGATTTATTGTGTTACTTATGTTCTCTATTTTATGCAGGTGCTTGCAGGTTTTTTACAAATGCAATGCCGCCTCGTGGAGCCTCATGAATGAGTTTTTCTTTTGCCCTGTTTAATTTATCTTTGTCTTACTAACCTATTTTTTGCATTTTGTTTTTCCTGTTAAGCACTTGCATACTGCTTACTAACAACATATGCAAGGACTCTGGAGGTCTAGATTCGTTCAAAATAAATAAATGTAGCTTCGTTTAAGAAAAAAAATTAGAAAATTAGAATCTTGCGAGAGCCTTGAAGGAGTAACCATCAGTTACTTATACCAGGGCGGGTAAGAGGTGGATAACCTCCACTGGTGTCTTCGAAATGAGAAATAATTCCTACTAATATTATAAAGGCGAAAGTTTGTATGGATGTATGTTTGTTACTCTTTCACGCAAAAAATACTGAATGGTACATTATTTGCGAGTACTATAGGCTAAAAAGAGTGGTTTGTTGGCGTCGTACTTAATAACTATCTCTAAAAATGAATGACGAAGACGAAGTAAGAGGGGATGCAGCACAGCTTCTCCAGGTACCAAATTGGAAGTCAGCCGCTGAGGACAGGAGGAGTTGGAGGCGACTGTTGCAGGAGGCCAAAGCTCGATATGGGCTGTAGCGCCATCGAAGTAGTAGAAAAATGAATCACCGAAATGTATGTATGCGCGCGCATAAACCCGAACGACTGCACCAAATTGGATAATCCTTTTTTTTTCGTTATTTTGTATAAAACTACCGTTGAGTTCTGTCATGATGAAATTTGTATAAAAATTATAATAGGTGGCACGGGAGCAGTTTGAAAACTGAATGTATCGGGAATGAACGTGTGGAATGCGAGAGGTAAAAGGGGGGGTGGGAAGAGAGGGAGGGTGTTGGTGAAGGGGAAAGGGGAGGGGGAGGAGGGTAGGGGGAGGGAAGGAAGGGGAAAGGGGAAGGATGGAGGAGGGTGTGGGGAGGGGTAGGGGGTGGGGGGAAGGGGTTTGATGGGGAGAGGGGGAGTGGATTGATGGGGGGAGTGGAGTGGAGAGAGAGATGGTGAAGGAGGCGGAGTGGGGTGGGAGAGGGGGGAGGGAAGGAAGGGGGAGGGGTGGAGTAAGGTGGGGGGAGGTGGAGTGGGGAGGGGTATGGGGGTTGATGGATGTGTGGAGTCGGGAGTGGGGAGTGGGGAGTGGGAAGGTGGAGGGGGGAGGAGTGGGGGGAGGGGTAGGTGGAAAGGGAGGGGGAGGGGGGTTGATGGGGGGAGTGAGGAGGCGGAGTGGGAATCCCCTTATACCATGCGAGCGAAGCCGCGGGAAAAAGCTAGTAAAGAAATATAACAAATTATTCAAGTTACACTCCCGAGTGATTAATAATATTTTATTCGACTTTATAATATTTATAAAATGTTTAATTAAGTTTCCGCCTTTGAATAATATGAACTAGATAAATATGAAAAGAGTGATACAAGTAGAAAATTTTCCAGTCAACAGTCTTATTAAAAGTATATATATAATATTTATATCTATAATTTTCTTTAGGCCGTCCCATGAATATATTTTCAAGTTTTGTAAAAAAATAAGAAACGGCTGTAATTTTATCTCTCGAGGTTTTTATCGACGAAAAATATTCGTAGGGAGAAATGACAATCTCCGTAATATATTTCATGAATGCTGCTAATTGCCTTCGTTTGCTGAATGGATATCGATGGAATGTACAAAATCTTCCAAGTCAATTTAAAGCCTTAAAAAAATAATAAGAGAGATGGGAAAAGCTCCGGCATTTTTGGTAATATTCTTAGAACTATTAATTATCGCTAATTGATTTAAAATTGAACATTTTTAGAGATCGGGTTTTAAGCCCTAATTTGAAGGATAAAGTCCCTATCATATTTTTCATTAAGAAAATTAGAAAAGATTGCTCAGGAATTAATGGAAGAATTTTCATAATAATTATTCTTATCGGAATGCTATTTTTTTAATAAATCGAATAATTATACTCGTAATATACTAGTATTAAAGTCGATGGTGATATCACTGCTTGTAGAGCGTATCATAATCAAAAATAATCATTTCGGTTGTGCGTCTGTGTTAACTCTGGTTCTAAAACTTCACTTATACATATTTCCCTTGTGGAAACCTGTATGTATATGTTACAATTTTTGTGACTCATACTACTCGTATTATGCTCGATTATTAATGTAAACATGTTGTTCTATAACCAAATAAAATTAAAATAAAATAATACTCGGATTCACTTAGAATTTAAGTGTCACTTTCAAAATTGAAACTGATTGTAATAAAACGATAAATCGATACGTCCATATCTATTATAATTTTTTTGCATATTATTTCTTTTTGATAAATTACTTTGGTACTTAAAGTATCTATCTACTTTTAAAAATAAAACATATTTTTATTTGAAAATTAAAACTAATTTCTGCATACACGAAGTAATAAATGTTATGTAGAATATAAGGTTTATAATTAAGTAGGGATAGCATAAGTACATATTTACGAATATAATGATTTCAAGTTTGATTCATTCTTTATTGGACTTAACTTAACATTTGGAAATTTAACGTCTGCCCACCAGCTGCACGGCAGGCTGGATCGGAAGAGAATAGTTAAGGGAGTCCCTTTGACTTCTCCAGCTGTACTCTCTCGGAACATCGCCTTGCACCACAGTCGGAGGATTCATGGATTCATACATCCGTCACTTCTGAACACGATGACCTCCAGATTTTTACCAACCCCTGATACGCTTTACCTTCGCGGAGCTTCCTCTCATTCCTTTCCTAAAAAGACCCCTACACAGCATTCCCAAAGATGACATACACAGGAGGCCCGGAGAAAAAAAAATCCCTCAGGGCCTATGTCATCTTATTTTGTTTGTTTTTGAATTTTTATTTAGATGAACTTGATTTTTTTAATATACCCTGTAGAAAAATATAAAAAATGTAATTTACATTAAAATAAGTCTAGTACGCGCCTTAACATATTTGCCCCCCGGCTTCGCTCGCATAGTATTATTGGGTTTCCCACTCAGTCTCCTCCACCCCCCCTCCCCCCTTTCCACTCCCCCCTACCACCCTTCACTCCCCCCCCCCCCCTTTCCCTTCCCTCCCCACCCCTCCCCTCCAAAACTCGTTACATTAATTTTTCAAACAGCTCGCGTGCCACCTATTAAAATGTAACAATCAAACACGCGCAGTTTCGCATTTATAATATTAGTATAAACATTTATAATATTAGTATAGATTAGTATTTTATACATATTTGAATTTTATCACAAGGATCTCCTTAGTAACCTAAACAAATAACAAAATGACAGCGCACGTCAAACAATTACTTAGCAACGCTTTGCTTTTCGTCTGGACAATAAACGTATAACAAATAATTTTTATAACGCTAGAGCTTACCAATACATACAACTTATAGTACTCGCAAATAATATAGTCCATTCAATATTTTTTGCGTGTAAGAGTAACAAACATTCATCCGTACATCCATACAAACTTTCGCCTTTATAATATTAATAGGATAGATTTTGCTACATCGCTCTCGCAACTTTTGTGGGGCAATATTAAATAGCAGGGATGATAGCAAATCGCTTTTCTTCGCATTCCTCCTTTAACTCTCCACTAACCGATACCAACGCTTTGACCACAACTTAGAATGTCCGCTAACAGCAAGTTTGTACAAAATACCATACTGCCTCTGTATATACAGTCTATTGAGATTATTAAAAATAGTTGCTGATACTTCTATTACCATGGCCGAAGCGAAGACATCGGTGTTCAACTGCGTTACAAAAACAAACTAGAATACGCTTCTGCTGTTTGGGCCCCATACCAGAGAAAATTTATAGAATCCTTGAACAAATTTCAAAAAAGGTATTTAAAGTACGTTTATATGAAAATGCACAGTGAGTACCCGCGATTTATGCATCGCATAGGTTTTCTTCGAAAGCCTCCAATCAGGGTAGAATGAAACCCTTTCAGTAACAGCATTTAAAATAGCATCATTTTGAAGTAAAACTTCTTTACGCACGCTTGACTTGGGGAGAGAGGGAGATATAAGTTAATGAAAATAGAAAGAGAGAGAGTTACGTTTCGTATACTACTGTAGGGACAAGAGAGAGAGATGCGAGCACACATTTTCTCTCATAGCCAGTTACGTTTCGTATATCTAAGACACAGTGCAGGCCTATTGCCTGTATTACACTGTAGGAGCAAGAGAGAGCATTGCGCGCGCACATTTTCTTTCTCTCTTCCTATCATTTAGATGGAGCTAAAGAAGTTTTACTTCAGTCGTATGGTCTAAAGCACACTCGTTTTTTTAATTGACAATTCATACCACCGGGGATGCTATAAATTTTTCGTACCGAACAAGTACTACCGTCCTAGGAACCATTTATTGGATAACACCCCTGTCGTAGGTCACCCCAAGTAGTTCGCTACGTTTGGCGACTTAGCCGGGGTACCCGGGTTCAGGGGGTGTGGTTTGACTAGGTCTTGCGTTTGCTCACTTACTGCGGTAGCGGGTCGGATCGGGATAGTATGGGAGAGGAAGACCTTTTGACCTCTCAAGCCGAGTCATTGCCTTGCACCGCAGAGAGAGGGATGGATTCATACGTACATCACTTCTGGACCCTGGACACATTGACCCCAGATTCCTACCAACCTTCACACCCTTTTGCTTACCAGAACTTTCTCTTCTTCCTTTCCTTAAAAAACCCTTCACCATCATCCCCAAAGATGACAGGCCCTAAGTATTTTTTTTCTCAGGGCTTCTTGTTGTGGAGCTAATGGACTTTTTTGTTAATTAAATGAAGACAATATTAGCGAAACTCAGTCGAAAATCTGGAGACAGAAAAATCAGATATTGGCACCTCTGGGACTCGAACCCAGGACCTTCTGCTTACATGGCAACAGCTCTACCACTAGGGATTTTTTTTTGCCAATATTTCAAAATTTCTGGTGTCTTCGTGCTTTTTCCCTTTTGGCTGAATTTTTATCTCCTCAATCTTGGAAAATTTGCCTCAATATATTCACTGGTGGGTGGTGGGTACCTACTTTCACAAAGTATTTAACTTAGACCTTGGCTCGCCTGTCAGTGGGGAGGGGGGAATGAGATGTCAAATGATGAAATTGAAAGTTAAAATCCTTCCATTGTGAAGTATCTGAGTCCTGAGCGGGGGGGGGGGGGTGTTATACGGGTTTTTGTTCCCTCGAGGGGTCGTTATTATAATGTGGGCTAAACATCAATATCTCCGTCAAACTCAAAATTCTTTCGATTTTTATTGTCAGGGATCATTTCGATAATTGCTGTGACAGATTTATTCGAATTTTATGGTGATCGCTATTGTAGATTTATTCAATTGTTTGTCTTTCTGATAATAATAATAGCTTTACTGATCGACACACTTAACTTTGCAGTTAAGTTAAGTTAGTTTGGGTTTTGAATTTTTGGTTTGAATTTTGTACAGAACCTTTGACCTTTGAAAAATCCATTTTTCTTTCTGAAAATAGAACATAATTTTATTTATAAATTACTTAAACACTCGTACCGCGTTAGAATAATTGCAATAATAATAATAATTGAATAATTTGTGCAGCGCCGTTTTCGTGAAATATCACCTCTAGAGCGCTGTACAATTATGTTTTCCTAGGCTCTATCTAATTTTATTATTAACAAACAGACACAGAATACATATACCAGGCAGGTCACTTCAGTTTTTCCTATTTTCAGTCAGGCAACTAGACTTAGCCAGTTGTAGCACTAAAATTTGTGGAATTATTATTTTTATATTGCTCCACACAGGAGCCTCTGAGTTAAATAATTCCCTTCAAGGCCTATGTCATCTTTGGGGATGCCGAGTGGAGGGTCTTTCTTTTTAGGATAGGAAGGAGAGGAGGTTCTGGGAAGGAAAAGGGTATTAAGGGTTTGTAGGAATCTGGGGGTCAGGGTGTCCAGGAGTGACTGACGTATGAATCCATCCCACCCACTTCGGTGCAAGGCGATGTTCCGAGAGAGTACGGCTGGAGAGGTTAGAAGGACTCCCTCAACCATTTTTTCCCGATCCGGCCTGCCATGCAGCTGGTGGGCAGACGCATCCTCCGCCAAGAAACTAAACAAACAAACTTCACTGGTTCCTGGGGGGTACCCATACCCGCCTCCCAAATTGAGCTTAAGTTGTTTTCGATGCATTTTTTGTATGTGACAAATGAATAAATAAATAAATACATTAAAAAACGATTAGCCACTTTTCTTATTTCCAAAATATAAATAATACAGTTCCCAACGCACAAATCGACGATTTAACGATACTTCTCAGAATAAATATACAACTAATTTTAAATCAGATTGGTTACCGTCGTTTAATTCCATTTCCAAACAAAGCTGATTTTAGAGTTACCCAGTTGTAGTAATTATCTTACGTTATATTTTCATCTGGACTCTTAAGTTTTTAATAAAAAGAAACAAATTCATTAGTTCCTCAGGCCTTGGGCCTATTTGGTCAGAAGGTCAAAATATTTCCGCTTTACAATAAAATCCAACAAATTGAATGTTTGTCAATATATCCGAAAATTAAAAACTTTTTTTGAAAGGTGATGAAATAAGCTTTCAAATTTCATAATTTGAAATAAACATTTAATTTTTTAAATATATATATTTTTTTGCAACATAAAAATGTTTTAAAAATTACTTACAATGAAGATAAATTATTATCGATAAAAAAAATTTATTATCGTAAATTCACTCTTTTGTCGTTTCACGTAAAAATAATTTTAAAAAATTTTCAGAGTTTATTTTTTTTTTAAATTGCGATCAGAAACTTTGGTTTTATAAAGGTGTATATTTTAGGTATTTATTTTATGGTAAGCTTTTAGATTTCTAACACCCTTTAGATCAATGGTTCCCAAACTCTTTTGGCCCACGGACCCCTTTCCCAAACTGTTTTGGTCAACAGATCCGGGGCAGATAGCACAACGGAGGGGCGGAATGGGATAGGGTGGGACGGCAAATTTACCACAATGGAGGGGGCGGAATGGGATATGGTGGAACGGCATATTTACCATAACGGAGGGGGCGAATTGGGATATGGGGTGGAGCGGGGTAGGATGGGGTGGGGTGAAATATCCCGCCGCATCCTATCCCATTACGCCCCTCCCCCTACGAAACTTCCATATGATGAAAATGTGTCAAAACCTTGCCGCGGATCCCCTGACGTCATTCAGGGACCCCCAAATCAATTTTTAATTTCCACGGAACCCCTGAATGATCCTGGGGACCACTTTGGAAATCACTGCTTTAGATCATATCTCTAACTATGATAGTAAGGAAGACACGGCCGGCATAGTCCAGTGGTTCTTGAGGCTCTTGACTAGCACTCCGAAGGTCGCGGGATCGAATCCCGGCGTAGCAAATAAATTTTATTTGATTAATTTGTGTTCATTTAAAATAATATATAGTATATTTGCGGCACGTTCCAGAGTGGAAGATACTCTCAGTATCGCCCTGGTGTAAGACCACCATTCAGAATTGAAACGTTGCTTGAAATGGCTTTAGCCGTGTTTGGTGACCAGATCTGAATAGCCAGGTACTATCCCCACCTTCCTCTTCCCTATCTCCTTCCCCTCCCCACTACCTTCAGCCTCAAAACATACTCCAATTGGGGATGCCATAGTTCCACTGGCTCCAGACGGGAGCAGTTGGGACTCTTGTGCGGTATTCATGTAAAAAAAAGACACAACGATTTCTATGAGACCTGTATGAGTTCTTCCAAAAAGCGAACAAATTTGCCTAAAAAGAGTGTTGAAACTCGGCTGAAACCGGGTAATAACTACAGGCATGATAATAATAGTAGTTTATCCTAATTTGACCTAAATTCTTTTGATGATAAAACATTTAGCTTTCATGTTTGGGTATACGGTTAATTATTCACCGAACTGTAATAATTATTTTAATTGCTCTCGGTACCGCCTGGAAATGCCAAGGGAGTAATCTAGCCATTCACTGCCCCTACAGAATCTGAGAAGGATCCGAAGGATTGACGATATAAATCATTTCAACCGAAACACAAAGACAAATAAAAATAATGAGAGAATTGAAATAATACTGGGAAAGCCTCTGTCCCGGAAAAATAACAATCATTATTAGTGGAAAAAGATGAACAAAAATCAAAACAGGAATGCTGCTGAAGGCAAACATTTTTTATTTAAAAGTAGCAGATATACTCAGCGTTCCTCAGCTTTATTCTACTTCTGCTGTAAGAGGGGAGAAAGGCAGATGGGGGTATTATTCGAATTAAATCAAAACAAATCACTTTGTAAAACCCCACTATTTAAAACCCTAGAAGCCCAATCTAGGTCATTTTTACCAATATGCAAACAAATATCTGGTTTCTCTTTTGCACACTTCTTTCGATTGCCCTGATTGATCGAACCAACTTAGTACACGCCAAGAGCCCACAGGAGACGGCGGTGTTGCCTCAGTAAGTCGACGGCTTCAGATGACTTCTAGAGGAGTTTGTAGAAGTCTGTAATATAACTTGGATAATATCTAATCACTAAAGTTTTCTAGAATTCTTATTACAAAGCGTTAAGTATGCTTGCAAGTCTTTATTAGAAACTGCTGTTATGAGAACTGCGCAGTAAAAATGCCTCGATATTTCCTTGATTGACATTTATTATCTAATTAGCTATTTAAACACGGAAGAAGAGAATTATTGGAAATTAGTAAAAACCTTGAAATATCAGGTGGTATTATAATGATAGAATGTGTAGAGCTGAAAGTAAATACAATATTTGCCGCAGGATCCATACCTTCAAAGCATAAGCACCTTTCCACTCTAAGTATTCTTTTGTTTTTATTACACCAGCGCTTTAGTTAAGCGAAATTGCATTTTTTTTAAGTTTTTACTTATTTTTTGTAAATAAAATTGATATCGGTTTATATACCCCTAATAATTTTTTTTGGTTGTAACCACTATAATATAAATAGCCAAAAGTTTAAATACTTTTAAAAACTAACTCTTTAAAACTGTTTGGCACCACTGTGTACCAGTGCTCACATCTACACGTTTATGTACTCAGAGCCCAGTGCCACCAATAAACCACTGTAACAATAATAATTTACTCTAGTGACCAGTGTAATTCGCTGGACTCGAAACATGAATTTATTCCAAAATTTATTTGTACAAAAATTGGTTTGAAATAATGTACCTACCAATATAACCACGTACACACAGATCTTCATTATAATCGTTATCCTTTCTTATTTACTTACTCTATAAAGTACTTACTTCGACTTTATAATTTTTATAATTATATCATTTTTATATTCTTTCATGTATTGCTTTCTATGTTCTATACTTTTCATATTATTTTTATATTCTACTATATTCTTCCATACTCTTTTATGCTCTATAGTCATTTATTGTTTCCATACTCTTTAGTCACTTACATTCTTTTATATTCATTTGTATTCTTTAAATTTCTTTAATTTTATTTTATATAATATGTATATTTATATATTTTTATTTTATTTTTTTTTATATTCTCGCACATTTCTTTATATTGCTTCTGTTAATATACTGTATACGAAAATCGACTACCACAACACAGGCATGTGCCTAGTATGGTGGTCGAAAAATTCCCAATTCATGTAACAAACAATTCGAAGAATAAAGAAACATTAAAAAAATATATATTATTTTTTAATTAATTGTTTTTGTATTTAATTCGTAAAACTTCATTTAATTTTTTTATTTAATTTAAATGTAATTTAATGGTGTTATTATAAAGTTCTGTAAGTATTTCTTTTAATTATGTGACAGCTGTTTCGGCTTACGGTTAAATCGATTTATTGAGAAAATAATTGTGACGGGGTCAAAAAATCTGCTTTCGCCACATTAAATGTTAATGCGTTCTTAATTGTTTAATGATGATGTGACTGCTATTGACTTTTTTAAATGGGTTATATTTGAGGGAGCGGTCCGTATCGGTAGAGAGAAATGAAAGGCGTGCAGTCGATGTGTGAGTCAGTCTTTATTGTGGCTACGTAGCGGAGGTCGATGCGGAGCGGGAGCGGAGTGACAGTAGTGATGCTGCTGCGCGACGATGTGAAGATGAAGGTCAGGACACTACGGCGGTGAAGATCACAGGTCTTCAGGAAGCCGGCATGTTGCCCTACACCGTGGCGGTGTAGACGTGACCTTGGTCCAGGCGATGGCCGTCGTCGCGTTGACGAGGTGTTGGCGGCTGTGTGTCCAGTGGGTCGGAGTACACACGTGACGCAGGAAGGAACCTTGAGAGGCGATGAGGATGCTGGCGCGTTGCCTGTTGTTGTTGCTGCTCGTTGCAGGATGTGGATGCTGGCGCGTTGCCGGTTGTTGTTGCTGCTCGTTTCAGGATGTTGATTGACATCTCATGTCGAGATGGTAGTTGGAGAAGTGCCTCGAAGGTGCTGGAATGTTCCTGGGTCACGCTGGATAAATTGATGTTCACTGTTGACTGCGCGAGGCCCGTGCCCCGCGCGGGCAGGTACTTAGTCGCGACACTGCACGTTCTGTGTTGCTTGCCCGGCCGATGAATGAATACTGAGGTACTGACTGACTGGCTCCGAGCAAGCGAGCGCGGCTTATATACCCGTGGCAAGTAATTAGTCTCGCAGTAGGTAATGCGGTGAATTCACGCAAAGGTGAGAAATCGCTCGAACTTTCTGCGGGCACTTGTTTGGTACAGCCAGACGTCCTAGCTCTTTCGCGTAGGTGGCGGATGATTTACGATGCGCCAGTTACTACTACGCTAAGGTAGGTATGCCTTATATTCCAGCGAATTCTGTGGAGGTCAGTGGCGTTGCGGTAAATTTCGCAAAGCGGGTTAAGTAGCCGCTACATATTGTTTAGGTTTTGTAAACATGCTAAGTGGGGAATAAATCATTGTAATTACTTTATTAATTAGTATTATATAAGGGTCATTCGTTCGTTTATTGAATTCTAATTGTTCAAGTCAGTTTAATCTAAAATCCTTTCTTTCCATGTATAATGGTTTAGACTTATTGTTGTTAGTGTAACGTGATTATTCAGACAAAAAAAAATTAAAAGATTACTACCAAACGATTGCACTAATCTATATAATCAAATCAAAAGCAGAATTTGACTTAAATATTACTAAAAAATGACTCGACGCTAATTATTAACTTTAAATATAGGTAAAACAAAATTCATAACTTTCAGCATAAATTCGAGAGGCCAACCCTCCAATAACATATTCCTGTCAATCAACCATTGATATATCAACACAAACCCCATGCGATTGTCCCCCAATTATACAAACGGAAAATATTAAATATCTTGGTATATACTTCGACCGTTATATAAAATGGGATAAACATATAGATTCGGTAATAGGAAAACTAAACAAGTTGATTAACTTTTTTAAAAACTTGAGAAATATTTTAAACATATGTGATATAAAAAATATATACCTCGCACTTGCACAATCCATAATGGAATAATGGAATACGGCATTATTGCCTGGGGCTGTGCCAGTAAAAATACATTAATACAGTGTTTAAAGCTCAGAAAACCCTAATAAAAGTAATACTTAAGTTACCAATACTAACACCCACTTCAATCATATTCGAAAAATTCCCAGTGCTGAAAATTCAAAAATTATATTCAAAACAAATACTTACTTTCCTTTACAAGAACTTATCCACATTTAACACTTCACAAAATTCTCGCAATACTAGAACAAGACATGCTCACCAACTACAAATACCATAAACAAACACATCCTTTGGGCAAAAACACTACAGAACTACAGATACCAGGCTATAAAACTATACAATTCTCTTCCTACACAATATAAAACAACTAATATTATTGAATACAAAAAAAGACATAAGAAACTGGCTACAATCTTTTTAATTTTTAATATATATTTTTTGTCGAATTGAAGTCGATTTTATATTTTGATTTTTATTGTTTCTCTTTTTGTATTAGCAATTAACACTCTTTTGTTTTACTATTCATAATTTATAATTCATAATTTATAATTCATAATTTACAACTGAAAAATGTCCTCTACAACACAGGTGAACTCCTAGTGTGGAGGACAATATATTATACCTTTGTATTGTAAATGTACTAAGAATATATAAATAAATTAATTAATTAAATAAAAGCAAATTTAATGAATTCTATGAAAATAGTAGATTAATTATAGATGTCAAACCTAAAGCTAGACAATGGATAATAAAAGAATGGATGACCAAAGACATTTTATTACACATTAAAAAAATATATACATATTTATTCAAACGATGGAAAAACTCACCAAAAAATACAACTTATGAAAAAGAATATAAATCCTTCCGTAATTTTGTTACCAAATTAATAATCAAAAATAAAACTGCATATTATAATGATAGATTTAAAAATCATTTTTCAGACATCAAAAAGATCTGGGATGAAATTAATAAAATTCTAGGACGTAGGACAAAGAGTAACTGTGATGATGTAATAACTAAATATATGCTAAAAGACCAAACCAATTTGTAAACTATTTTTCAGACAGCATTTCTTCAATGGTGCATAAATATGATTTCAGAGCGTCAAATATCATCCCACTAGAATCACAACATAGCTTATACATACCACGAGCGTCAATCACAGACATAGTGAGCATAGTGAAACTTCTCAAAAATTCAAAGTCTCCCGGCATGGACAATATTCGAATGTTTGACATTAAAAGAAACATAGATATCTTAGGCCCTATCTTAACTCATCTGATTAACACAATTTTAACACAAGCAGTACCAGATGAACTCAATTGTAGTATTGTCAGGCCTGTTTACAAAAGTGGAAAACATACTGATATAGGAAACTATAAACCGATTAGCATATTACCCGCTACAGAAAAGATTCTCGAGAAATTCATAGCATTAAAACTGACTAAATACTTGGATTGCTTTTCTTTAATAGATCCCAATCAATATGGTTTCCAAAAAAAAAGGACCGAAATGTTACTCCAGGATTTTTCTAACTATATAAATAACGAATTGAATAACAAAAGACATGTTTTGGTACTGTTCATAGACAATTCAAAGGCATTTGATACTATAGATACGATGAAATTATTAAATATTTTGGAGGCAATAGGGGTAAGAGGAAACGTACTCAAACTATTCAAAAACTTCTTAACTAACCGCCAAATCAAGGCAAAAATATCTGATATATTTAGTGAAATAAAAAATGTCAAGACTGGAGTTCCACAAGGGTCAATTTTGGGACCAACACTTTATATTGTCTTTGTATCTTTATGACAAAAATATTTTCTTTTGTTAAATATTTTGTTTACGCTGATGATACTGCACATTGCAATGAAATTATTGCAGCTAGATTTTATTTCCTTATTAAAGTGGTCACATCATTATGGTCTACTAATCAATTCCAAAAAACAAACTGATGCATATAAGATCACCACACGACAAGTACAGCGATAACCTGTAATCATATCTCACTCTTTCGATTGCATTCACAACAACATCACACAGCCCTGTTCATGTGCAACTATCGAACTAGTTAACGACTATGTGTATCTAGGAGTTACAGTAGATTATAACATAAAGTGTGATGTACACATAGCCAAACTTTGTAAGCGTCTACGATCTATTGTAGGTAGACTTCATAAAATAAAATGTTATGTGCCTATAAAAACTATGAAATTGATTTATTTGTCTCTTGCAGAATCAACAGTGAGATATGGGATAACTTCTTGGGGTCAATCATGTAAAACCAACATAAAACATGTACAAATGATTCAAAACGCCATGGTAAAATTGCTAGTTAGCAAAATCGTTTTTAACCAAAGACGAGATATTAGTATCGAATATAAATCAATCAATGTATTACCTGTACGTGCTATTATGTGGCAAAAAAATGTATTGCGGCATATATCCGGCAGTCCATACAAAACAATGGTGGATCATGCACACAATACTCGTCTTATACAAAATAAAGGAATGAAAGTACATGTGTTTCAAAACAAATATGGTCAAAGAACACTTGAATATACTATACCATTAATATTTAACAAATTGCCATACGAATTTAAAGACAATTGCTCCATAACGAAATTCTCACTGATGTTAAAATCATGGCTATTAGGGAGTAACCTTATGTATTAAGATTATATTGTGCTCACTCTCACCATGTACTAATTTGCAATTATGTTATTAATGACTAGTGAATTATATACTCAACTATCTAATGATATTTAAAAAGAAAAAAATTCTTAATCTACATTTTTTCACCATAAAATACGGTCTCTGAATAATAATTATCAACATTGCATATCACATTATCACAATGTTTTAGTGTATATATATATAAATATGTTTATTGTTAATATGTTGTTATATGTGTATGTTGTTGCCACGCTGACGCGTTGAGGATTATTTAATATATTGTATTGTTTTAAGTTAATCTGTGGAACTGATCTCCTGCTGACAAGCTAATTGCAGTAGCTTAGCGGTTGTAAATTCCAATTGTATGCAATTTTATACAATAAAAAAAAAAACATCATTTTTTTGTTGACAAACTAGAGAGACGATCGTAAATTTTCGTATGAACATTGTTATTAAATCTGGTTAGTTAGTAAATAATACTTTCTTGAAAATGGAAAAGCGCAGACCTTTGGAAAACAACGAAATCTTAAGAAATTTAAAAGAAAGGAAAACACATTTCAAACATGGCATTAAAATAATTGGTTGTTTAACAAAATATTTTACCATCGGTGGGTACTTTATCGCTCCTCTGAATTCTTGACACATTCAATTCCAATTTTGGAAATGATTCTTAAATTTAAGCGTATCCGAATTCATTGAACTAGAGTTTACAATCACATACAGACCCATTACCATCGAAGAAGGAAATCTGAAATGCTTTCTTTACAATTTTTTATGGAAACAATTGTTCCGTTTAGCCCATTAGTGCTCTGTCTCACTTGCACCCGCCTAACATCAATAATTTGTTTTGTAGTTATATTGGACATTTATAGTCCGATTGAACAAATATTTGGATTAACACACCAACGTGGCATTTCTTATTTTTTCGTTCTTCTACGCCATTTTCTCCTTATTCTGATCCCATAATCGAAATTAGTATTTTTGATGATTTTGAGACTTTTAAGTTATTTGTAAAATGTGTGCTCCGGAAAGTTATAATATTGTAAAATGATTTTTTAGCACCACACAGGGGACCCTGAGGAAAATAATTGTCCTTAGGGTTTATGTCATCTTTGGGAATGCTGTGTGGAGGGTATTTTTTGGGAAAGGAACAAAAAGAAGTTCTAGGTAGGAAAAATGCATGAGAGGTGGGGAGGAATCCAGAGATCAGCGTGTTCAGTAATGACGGACGTTTAAATCCATCCCTCCCACTTGGGTATGTCGAAATAGTCTTGCTGGAGAGGTCCAATAGTCTCCCTCAACCAGTTTCTCCCGATCCAGCCTATCACGCAGTTGGTGACCCTGACCTTGACCTGGACTGGGACCTGGCCGGTCTCCAGCTAGGAAGATAAAAACAGCAATATCATCAGAAATAGTAAGATAAACTCATAATAGTTCTCTTGACTGGGCGTGTTTTTTTTTATAGAATGTGACCTTTATAATTTTCCTCTTGTAATATTTTAACATAGGTATTTACGTATATTTCAAACACGAAAACTTGTACCTACAATGTGACCTTAGAATGGAATACCCCAGTAAAAACACATTTTTCTCTAAAAACTGTAAAATAAATAAAAAAAAATAAGGAAAAAAAGTGAAGAAAGACCTGAGAACCTGGCACGATGAAAACATACTGATTTGTAATTTAGTGTAATACATTATGTATTCGAAGGACCTTTGTATGATATTGCGTGTAATGTAATTTGAAACCACTTTACTAAGGAGAAATACGTCACTCCAAGAACCCGATACCCAGTCACTAAACCACTTGGAGTGACCAAGTGGTTCGCTACGTTCGCTATGGCAAGGGTGTTAGTTATTCAATAAATAATTCCCGGGGAGGCGGCATCCACACCCGCCTCCCTAATTAAAAATATCTACAAAACGTAGAATGATGAGGATGATCGAAAAAGCACTTGGTATAAAATCTAAATAATATCAACATACAACAATGTTCTGTATAAACGTGCAGTCGTACGACTTCCAAGGATTTCAGTAAAACAAGGTAACAATTTTCATCTTAAGTTTTAACATTTTCCGCAGGTAAATTCCTTTTTTTAAATATGTCGAAGAATGTCACTGCTCGGAAAGGCAAAACTGAACATTTATTAATGTGACCACAGAGAGACAGGAACCCGAGACCGTCTGTAAACTGTTAGATAGGCACAGGACCCTCTGGGACCGGGACAGGTTTGACGGAATTTATCCCCGGAACTTGAGCACCCTTTTCCGCAATAATGGACCGAAAAACCTTGAAGAGCTGTCATTATTTAGGAATAAACCCACTGGGAAATACACCTGAAGTATCTTTTCCCCTTCCAGTAGAAAACTGAAGTAAACATTTACTTTTAAATCGTTGTTCTCGAATATATGTAAAATAACGATTTCAATTAATAATTAGTTATCAAACTTTCAATTTTAATTTGTTTATTTATTTAACAAGTTTGATGAAATTAATTTTTGTTTTAATATTAATCAACTCCGTTGACGGTATTCGTGGTCGAGGAAAAGGGCTCTCGACTAGCAATTAATAGGATGCGGGTTCAAATCCGGCATGCGCAAATAATTTATATTTGATTAATTTTTCAAATTTTTATTCATTTTCAAAAATAAATAGCATATTTACGGCACGTTCCAGAGTGGAGGATGCTCTCAGAGTCGCCCTAATGTAAGACCACCATTCAGACTTGAAACGTTGCTTGATATGGCTTTAGCCGTGTTTGGTGACCAGATCTGAATTCCCCACCTTCCTCTTCCCCATCTCCTCCCCCTCCCCTCTACCTTCAGCCTCACAACATACCTCAATTGGGGAAGACATAGTCTCACTGGCTCCAGACAACTGAAAGCAGTTGGAATTCTTGTGAGGTATTCACATTAAAAAAACTTAAAATCCAAAAAAATTAAAATGGCTCCAGACAACTGAAAGCAGTTGGAATTCTTGTGAGGTATTCACATTAAAAAAAAAAAATCTCAAAGTGCGCAAGACGTCTCGTCGAGATCACCCTGTATGTAACTACCATTAAGAGCATATGATTGGCTTGTCTTAAACACCCGGTACAAAGAACATGTAAACTACCACAAATAATTTTCCATAAAGGTTTTCTGTTTAATAAAAGTAAGGTGTACCACAGACAATTTTAATTGCCATGTCATGAACAAGAGAATTCTCAAAGAACGTTGTCGTACGCAACGCTTATAAAATCTCGAAATAATAATGGCTCGGTTGTTAGCGATGTTGACGGAAGATACGCGTACTCATCTGTTTAAGAAAATGTCGGTTTTATTTCCTGAAGGAAAAGGTCTTCATGTTTTGAATTTACCTAATTAAAATTAGTGCAATTTTTTTTAAGTTTCTCATGGGAATATTTTCTTAGTATATTCCGTGGTTGGGAAAACAATTATATTTCGTGTATCTAAGTATGCCAGATACAACGTCTAATCGCGAAGCTAACTTATTTGTAAGTGTAACGTCTAAATATTGTATACGATTCCTAAATTTCATTTATATGTTGACGCTACTATTTCTCCCCAAAACCATTCATCCAATTGCGATGAAACTTTTGTGAGTTTCTGTGTACTGGTGAGCTCTGGCATTATGAAATTATTTCCTATACTATTCATCTGATTGTGATGAAGCTTTGGTGAGTTGTTGTGCAAACATACGCAAAGGTTAGGACGTGAAGAGGAGGCGGGGGAACGGGGACGATTGAGAAAAGTCACGCAGGGAGAAACAATTTCTTTATTTCAGCGGCATTGCAACGCATGTCGGGAACGCATGAAGAAATAAAAATTGTTTAGTCAGACTTCTTAAAATGCAATGTTTTCAGATAATCAGGAAAGCTCACCATATATCAAATATTATTAAAAACTAGCTGGTCCCCGGCATGCATTGTTATGCCATTTAATAAAGAAAGATCCTGGTGTCCTTCCTTCGTGCCCGGTACCTAATCCGACCTCCGTCCCCGGACCGCACCTCACCTTCTCACCTGCCCTTCCCCTCTTTCCCCTTTCCCCCTTTCCCACTTTCCCCCCTTTCCCCCTTTCCCCCTTTCCCCCTTTCCCCCTTTTCCCCCTTCCCCTTTCCCCCTTTCCCCCTTTCCCCCTTTTCCCCCTTTCCCCCTTTCCCTTTTTCCCCCTTTCCCCCTTTCCCCCCTTTCCCCCTTTCCCCCTTTCCCCCTTTCCACCTTTCCCCCTTTCCCCTTCCCCCTTTCTCCCTCTCCCCCTTCCCCCCTTTTCCCCTTTCCCCTTTCCCCTTTCCCCCTTCCCCCCCAATCCCCCCCCCCCCCCAACCCCTCCCCCATCTCTCCCTCCCTCCCGCTTTTCATATATTCAGTTTTCAAATCTCGCGTGCCACCAATAGCAATTTTTTAATACAAATTTCATAATGCCAGAGCTCACCGGAAGTTTTATAAAAACCTTGTCCTGACAATAACAAACACACAATAAAAAATTATCCAATTTGGTGCAGTCGTTCGAAAGTTATGCGCTTAGCAACACATTTAGCGATTCATTTTTATATGTATATAAGATAATATAAAATAACACCGGGAGGCAAAACGGTCCAGTACATTAGTATGACATTTTGAAGTATCCTACTAGTAACTAAGACAACATCAACATTTTGTTTGATGCACTACAAGTTTTTCTGTATATTATTTTATGTTGTTTAAGAGTAATCTAACTTTTGTACCAGATAGGGGGTACACTTTTACATATAAGTATAACTACACACTCAACTCAGATTTAGATTTTTCAGAGATGTACGACTAATCAACTGGGCAATCGATATGATAATTTTTTTACTTGTGTTTCGAATTATAAAATACAGGCCATTAAAAAAGCCGATTTTTTGCCGGAATAAATTCTCCTGAAGTTTCGCGGTATCAGAATAAATCACTCGTTTCTCTCGACATTGGGAAACACCGAACTTCGGACAAACAAAATGGAGAATATTTTTCCCACTGGGATCTCCCAGTTTGTACTGCGCCTAATACAAAGTAAGATAATTTATTATTTTGCAATCTTGTCGTAATTAGTAATGAATATAATATGTATTATTTCACCCAGCGCTTCGTTCATTGGAACCGGAAATTAGATGGATGCCGGCCGACATGTTTGTTTTCGAGTTGCAAATTTTCATATTTACCGCCTTTTTTCGCTTTCCTCATCCAACATGGCGGATGCTAACAGCTTCCTCTTTAGCGGCAGGGAAATGAGTAGGAGGGATTTAATAAATTAAAAGTGCCTATCTGAGATTATATGTTTAAGTGAGCTTGTCGTGTTTACATAAAACATTTATTGAGGTAAAATTCATTACGTAATGTAATATTTAGCTAACCCCGTTACATATGTTAAAATTTTTTTTAAAGTAGAACATACAACACACTTTGAAATAATTACATTTTGGTCTGGTAGGTACAGGGGTTTTTCTTCTTTTTAATCTACAAAAAGTTGTCTCCACCAGTTATTGATGAAAAATTCAACAGAATTACCAATATTATTATTTTATAATTACTTTAAAATCTAGAGACGTAACGACTGTGTGCGTTTTAAAAAAAATATGTGTTTATATTTTTGTAGTAAATTTTTTTATTTATTATTTAAACGCCCGTACATAGGGCTATTACATACATAATACAAGTGTATCGAACATTTACAAACATTATATATATAGAATAACATATTGTACATACATACGATGCACATTAATACAACAAATATTTATCATTTTACAAACATATCAGTTACATAAATAACTAATTATTTTTGCTTTGATGCAAGACGGTGAGGTATTGAAAATATCGAAAAGGTCTGTATACGTATTGGCAGTTCGGTGAAAACGCACTAGCGGTGAATGATAGGAATAGTTAGTGCTATGATTGTCACTGTGGAAAAGGTGGTGGAGTCGAGTTGATTTAACAGGGACACGAATATTTATAACACTTAACATTTGAGGGCAGTCTATGAGATTGTTCAGTAATTTAAAAAGTATAAGAATGTCATTAATAGTACGCCGGGTAGAAAGTAGTGGTAGGTTTAGATCAGACATTAATGCATTGTAGCGGATTTCAATTACAGGCTGTCTCAATTTGAATTGAATGTATCGAAGAAATTTTCTTTGTACTCTCTCCAAACGGTGTAAGTTACAGGTATAAATCGGAGACCATACAGGAGATGCATATTCCAGCTGCGATCTTACAAGAGAGCAGTAAAGTAGCTTAATTGACTCAATGTTTTGAAAAGTCCTTGTGTTACGTATTACAAAATCTAGAATTTGCATGGCCTTATTGGAAATTGTTTCACAGTGACGATCAAATTACGTTACAGAGTTGTAAATCCTCATGACAGAAGTGTATTTCATACAAATCACAGTTGTCTCACGCCACCTCGTCTTGCGAATATTCTATAATTTTACAAAAAAATTATATGACGACATAAAATATAAAACTAATTTTAAACTCCAAAAGGTATAACCTATCAAGTAACAGCGATTATTATGTTTTATGATGTTTAATAAAATATTTATAAAATCTCAAAAACTTGCTTTCAAATGATGTTTTAGTACGTTAATTCTGTCACGTGGGTTGTCGTTCGAAATAGGTATATACGCAGCTCGGGTTTGTCGTTCCCGATAGGTGATTTAGGCCTTCTGCCCCCCTTGCCAAAATTTCCTGTGGAAATCCATTTATAATAAAAAAAAATCCTCACTTTAGGTGGAAATGTGACAGAGTTGTATAAGTTCCTAAATAAATATTTTCAGTTTTATAACAAATATATTGCTGTATATGTTTTCTAAAGGGGTTCTTCATTCTTTATAATAACGGGAAAGTACAACAAATTTCACGAAGACTAATCGATAAAAAAAAATTAGAGATTTTGTGACGGAGGTGTACAATTTTCGGTTGAATCCATCTTTCAAGTCCTGATAACTGTACAAAAATGTGTAAACTTCGCGGCCGACAACATTTTCCAATAGAATAAGAATTCAGTCATCATAAAAACTATAAGAGCCGACTAGAGAGCGTTTTTCAATTTTGAGCTAATAATTTATGAAAATGTAGGTTAAAAAGAGGAAAAACCCACAGACAATTAGTCAATATTCTCACTTTTATTAATAACCTTCACCGAAATATAAAATTTACACTGGAACACAATGATAACAACAATTTAAACTTCTTAGACCTAAATATCTATTTAGATAATAATAAGTATGCATGGGCGTAGCCAGGTTTTGTTTTAGGGTGGTGAGGGAAGGCATCGTAAAAAGTAGGCTTCTGCAACATATTAATACTTTACGCTTAAACATTAATGCTTATAAAGAAAACGAACGGAAGAAGGAAAAACCATCTTACGAAATGCAATAAATTTGAAAACGCAACTCGGTCGTCAATAATTCCAGAGGTCATGCATCGGCCAGCCAGGGTGGGGCAAACGTCCCACCTTTCCCCACTATGCCTACGTCCATTGTGTGTATTTAATATACATATATAGAAAATCTACACGCACTGACTATGTTAAACCGTTTACTTCATTTCAACCTTTGTCCCATAAACTCGCCTCCTTCAATGATACCATCGTGCTATTAATTCCCCTTTAAATAATGATTATTTTAATAAAGTAATTAACATTATATTAACAATTAACCGCTTAGTTAATAAGAAACAAGCATTTTTTTTTTAAAAAGTATATATAAAAATCTCGTGTCACGGTGTTTGTGGTCGCACTTCTCCGAAACGGCTTGACCGATTTTCATAATTTTTTTATGTATATTTGGTAGGTACGAGAATATGTTTTAAAGTATATTTCATACGTGTGATGAGGGTGGCCCTACCCGAAAAATATTTCTATTTTTTTGTATTTTTTTTTGTTTGTAATCAAAAAATATCCATAACCCCAAATTTTAACCTTCCACCCTCCCATTTTCGAACTTTCATCCACAAATACGCAAGACATTCACGAGAAGCGTCGCGTCATTTTGATATTTCATTCGGCATCATGTTCTCGCATGGGCAAACCATCGAGCTTATTTGCGTTGGCTAAAGACGGACTGACAAAAAATATCTTACACTTAATTGCTCTTCGAAATTCATGTTATTTTTCCTTTATTTCATTTTCCTACTTTATCGCTATCCCCACCTAATTAAATCTAATCATATGTCTACTTGTAAAGAAATTTTAAGTTAGTTTTAAGTTTGCCGAATGACACGTATATGTCGAAACCGGTAGTGTAATGTAACAAATGCACATGAAAAGTTAAACTGTTCAAAACAAAAAATGTCTAGAAATTGTTACATTGTTAATGCCCAAGAGATACAAAAAATGAATATTGACGTTCGTTCAGTGTTTTCGTCTGTATACTTAAGTCAAATCATTGAAATCCCAAAACATTTTCATAATCGAACATATTTCTAACTTATACGAGTATACTCCCACTTGTCAACTAATAGAAACTCGCAGTAGGATTGAAGTTTTCCCTCTAAAAATATATATTTTTATGACAACATAAAGCACTCCAAATCGGAAGTTTTTTAGACTCGGACATAAGTGAAACCGGACCTAAAAACCAACTTGTCCAATAGTTAGTAACTCGTGTTTAGGACTTAGTCTATTGGTTAACAAGTCCCACTAAACTTTCATAACTTCACTCCAACTAAAACTCTAAGATCAGAGGCGGACTGAAAACATTTATCATCTTGTTCTAACAATAAAAATATAACAATCTCTAATGGTAAGGTCACACTGCGGCCAACTTCCAACTTCAAACGTTTGGACGATTGTGTGGAGGGGTAGTTCGTGCGTTGGAAGTTCGAGTTGGAAGATTTATTTTATTTATTTATTTATTGTTTCTTTACACTGTAGGTAAAAATGTTTACAATACAATTTGTTACCTCACTAGGACAAGCCTGTGTTGAGGTTAACAATAATTATACAAGTTAACAAAATAACACAAAATTATACAGATTTTGAAAGAACAATATTGTTGTATTTCTTACAGATTGAGATTATGGGTACCCAGTACCCACTAAACTGATGGCGCTAGGTAGTACATTAATGTAGACTTTTAGGGTGACCATAGTTTTGAGATCTGATTCAAAATAAAATAAAGTATTTTTTTGTTTTGTTTTTAAGATTAAGTTGTAAATAATAAATATATGTTATATAATTTAACATGCTATAGATTTGGCAGGAGGAAGATGAAAAAAAAAACAGTTTAAACAAAAATAAAAATTATTTTAGCTTATTTTATAAACATACTCATTTAGCTAATAATTTAGAAAGGACAAAGTAGAGAAAATTAATTGGCAATCCTCGACTAACACAAATAATTTAAGATTCTTTTTAAAAGTGTACAAGGAATTAGATGACTTTATATGTTCTGGAAGGCTATTAAATATGAGTGGAGCTTGATAAAAATAATTTCTTTGACCAAAAGAAGATTTAGTTTGAATTGCCATTGATTGGAGTTCGAGTTGGCCCTGGATCGCCTCCGAGGCGATCGGCGATGGCTGGTTCGTGCGAGTTGGCCCAACACATCAGTCTACGCAATATTATAACGGGAAAGTTGTTCAAAAATTGTTTGAAATTTTTATTTTTTAGCTTTACGAATCGAAATCAATATTATGGAAACCGAAGCACCGCCTGCAAAATTATAGGCAATTCATAAGATACGGCGTCGAATTAGTTGTTCTGCGTCTGTCATTTTGGAGTTTGGAATCCCGAGTTGGGCGGTTGGCCGCAGCCACCACACGATCGGCCAATCTTCCAACTCCAAACTAAGTTCGGAGTTGGAAGGTTGGCTTTGGTGTAGAGGAAGCATAAGGATTGAAACTAGCGATTCCTGCGCCTATTTGGAGTAAAAAATATAGATGTCATTTTGTCGTCCTAGATTTTTTTTCATTTAAAAACATACATAATTCACCACTGATCACACAAATTCACGTCGCGACGGATCACGTAATACGCACCGTCTCGTCGGCTACCGCGCTGCTGGAACAAGATCGAATGCGCATTGCGTGACCCGATAGGCTGTCTAGTAGTGAGATGTGATGGAAAAAAATTGTACGTTTTTAATTGAAAAAAATAACGTCGGACAGCAAAATGTCAAAAAAAACATCAGTTTTTAACCCAAAATACGCTCAGCAAGCTGCGACGGTGCCATCCGATGATAGAATTCTAAGGACTATTGGTTTGTCGTTGAAAGTGCTCCCAATCGAGTGTAAAGATTGTAATTATAGAGTAGTCCATGGTATGATAGGGGAGACGGGTATGGGTACCGCCGCCCCGGGAACCATTTATTGAATAACCGACACTCCTGCCATAGGTTGCCATGCCAAGTGGTTCGATACGTTTGGTGATTTAGCAGGGGTGCCCGTCATGGGTGAGGTTTGTCTAGGCTTTGGCGGCGATTTTCCCACCTTCTGTATGGCGTACCGGATCGGGAGAGACTGGTTGAGGGAGACCTAATCTAGGTCTCTCTAGCTGGACTCACTCGACCCATCGGCCTGCACCGCGGTGGGAGAGATGGATTCATATGTCTGTCACTCCTGGACACTTTGACCCCAGATTCCTACCCACCACTCCTACTTTTTTCCTTCCCAGAACTTCCTCTCCTTCCTTTACCTAAAAAGACCCTCCACACTGAAGGAGTTTTTTCTTCAAGACCTCCTGTATGAAGCTAATATAAAAAAGGCGTGTAGTACAGCATTCACATAAGAGGGTTCGACCTTAAAGGCGGGGTTAGATTCTGGGGAGGGGGGCAATGGAGAAATGTATTTGTTAGCCTCTCGTGAAAGATTTGAGTTAGTTCATGGACAAAACTTTTTATTCATATTGCGAATGTACGGGCGCCAAAAATTAATTAATCTTAATATTCAAAACAGTATATTCATCTTAATAGCAAATGATTTTTAAACTTGTAAAAGGTGTTTTTCCTTAAAATAATTAATCTCGCGCCATCTATGAAAGAGTAGTTTATGAATTCTTTTAAGTATCACCTTAAAACCACGATTTGTTTAATGATAATATCGGCGGTCCGTCCCTGACGGGAATAAAAAGTTTTCCGGTCAGAGATTATGGCCACGAAGAAAGATTCCAAGTTGCTCTGAGATTCCCAGTTGCGGAGAGTAAAAAAATATTCAAAGAATCTCGAAGTAAGAATGTACACGAGAAGAAACAGGTAAAAAATATTTCTTAACTCGTGAAAAACAAACATCGATGCCTTTGTACTTTCGCCTTCTATTTCAGTAAAATCTTTTGCAGCAAACATGGAATGTTTTCATTTTATGTTTGAGTTTTAACGCCGGAGAAAACTCAACCTGTGTTAATGTAAAACAAGTTTAATTACCACGCAATATGTTATCAATTATTAAGGAGTTGTAAAATTAAACATGTGAATATTAAACGAAGCATTCACTAAAGTTTTCATTTCATAAATTCGCACAATAAAATTTGCTTAAAAACCTTGAATAAAATACTGTTCCCCTATGCTACCCCAATCAGTTTCTATAACTACTCGTTAGTGGAAAAAGGTTTACAAGGAAAGGTAATTTCGATTTTTTTTTACATTAGCAAGTAATTCGCCAATCAATCGTACTCTTCGTATGTTCAATAATATTGGACTAAATTCTAACAACGACATTTTCTCCGATTCACTGCCTAAATTTAAAAAGAGCATCATGTAAATACCCACACACACACACACACACCTTCCCACTACGCACGTCACCCGGTAATTTACTTAATATACATACCATAAATAAGACACTCCAAAGAAACACGTCATCATAGGTACCTACCATGAAATTTATTAATTTTAAATTGTTACCACAATAAATATCGTATTGTTTGTTTCTGTTTATAAATAAATAAATTTCCTAAAAATACCTCAACTTCATTGGGGTTTAGTGTGTCCTGGTCATCCACCTCCAAGACCTAGATAAACCTCACACCCCATGAACCCGGGCACCTCTGCTAAATCAGCAAACGTCGCGAATCACTTGGGATGACCTATGGCAGAGGTGTTGGTTATCCAATAAAGGTTCCCGGGGCGGCGGTACCCATTCCCGCCTCTCAAATTTTGATAACTGATTGTAATTTATTGATTCTATTGGTAGGCCGAGTTTATAGTTAATGAACATCCACATCCATCCACAACGATAACAGGCCCTGAGAGACATCGTTTTCCTTGGCCCTCCTTAGTGGAGTTAATGAGTAAAAAATAAATTTAAAAAAATGATGTGAAAAAGATTTACTTTCATAAATTAAGCTTAGCAATTATTATTAATGTACTTTACTGTGTGTCAAAATTATGATTTTATAATAACAGACTTTTCGCTGTGTTTACGAGTACCTAGCAAAGAAACGGCAGATTTTGATATGCGAAAAATATAAAAGCTGTTTGGGATTTTTATATTCATAAAGAAAGGAATTTAACAGTTGGGGGTGAACATAATATTTAAGGTACATATTGATGAACAAATGAGTCTTTAATATTTAATTAAATGAAGACAATATTTGTGAAACTCATTCGAAGATGTGGAGACAGAAAAATCAGAAAAAGATATTGGCACCTCTGGGACTCGAACCCAGGACCCTTTGCTTACAAGGCAAGTGCTCTACCAACTGAGCTAAGGTGTCTAAATCGAACTACCAACATTGTCTTCATTTTCTTAACGCACATATTATTGGCTGCTATCTTTATATATGATCATCTTTATTGGTTAATTTTCGAGGTAAGTTTAAATTTACAGAGGAAAAACAAAATGGCACATCTAGATAGGCATTATTTCGATGCCAAGTTAATTGTTTTCAAAGCGAAAAAAATATTAAGACCTTTATTTGGATTTTATAAAAACGTATTATATAAGCTTACAACATCATTGTGTGTGAAGGTAAATTATAATAATATGCTTCTTCTTCACGGAGCACTGTAATTCATTGTCTGATTCCCAGAATTTAATAAATGTAATACAACAGGTTGAACGAAATGGAAAGAGCGCCGAATAAAATGAAAATAATAATAACAATGGCTTTTGTAAATGCGATCTTAAAATTTATCATGAAACATCTGCGCGCGTAATTGAAAAACAATGCGAATAATAATTTCAAAGACACGATAATAAACGGTAAATGCGCGAACCTTTATTAGGTATCTATGGGTACCTACTTCTTTTCTTTGGAAACCAATAGCTGTAGAAAAGATTTGAAAAACTAGATTTGCCTTCGAATTCGTTTTGAAAGAAACCAATTGTAACACGACTTAGAACCGTTTGGTTCTAGCCTAGTTAGGATATGTGAGACTGTGGCATCCCCAATTGAGGGGTTATAAGGCTGAAGGTAATGGGGAAGGGAAAGAGATAATGAAAAGGAAGGTGAGGAAGTACCGGCTATCGGTCACCAAATACGGCTAAAGTCAATTTAAACAAGGTTTCGTTCTGAATGGTGGTCTGTCGCCACGGCGAAACTGAAAGTATTTACCACTCTAAAGCAAGTCGCAAGTGTTTTATATATTATTTTTTAAATGAATAAATAAATTGCGAAATAATGCATTGTCAAATTAATAATTTTTCGCGCATCGGGCCAATATTGAGCATTAGGGATTTGAGCCAATAAGGAACTCCAGTCCATTTTTTTTTAAATAAAATACCTAATGACCTTCTAACTTAAGTAACCGCATATTTATTTTTATTTTTAGAGTTAGTTTTAATAGTTAAGATAACTGTCAAAGTTGTAATTTTTCAAGATCCCGAAAACCACCGTACGTATGGTGAATCGTGTGACATCATCACTCACCAAAATTTTGTTTTATTTTCAACAGGTGTTGTCATTTTGTATGACAGTTATATGGAAGAGGCTATGAAACTATAAAACATTATTTAGGTGGAATTATTTATTTATTATGTTATATTTATTACATTATTGTATTTTTCAATATTATTACGGGAGAGTGGTATAAATATTGTTTGAAATTATTATTTGTTGAGCTTCACGAATCGAAATCTATATTACGGAAGTCGAAGAAACGATAGGCAACTGGTAAGATACGGCGCGGGATCAGCTGATCGACGTCCGCCATTTTTGAATTCGTAGCTCGGAGGATTGGCCGTGGAAGTAGCATTACGATTTTTTTGGTACAGTTTAAAGTTTTTGAATATTTTAAATACTAGAGGTAAACTAATAGAGATACCTCTATTTTTGATAATGAATTATTTAGGCCTAAATAATGTTTCAATAAACACAACAACTAAATCTCTATAAACAGTATGTAAATAAACGAACAACATGAAATGTTGTTAACACCGATGGCTTATGTCATAGATTTCAATACAATGACTGGAAAATTATGGTGAGCAGTGACGTCAGCACTAAATATTCAATAATGCCAACTTGACAGTGTGTTTTAAAAAAAATATTTAAAAAATTGCCTTTTTAATAAAATTTTTAAAACTCTACATTTAATATTATTTAATAAAGCTTATATATTCAAAATCAGCGTTTATTGGTCTGTATGAAAATATTTTTAAAGCCATAATATTTTTACTGGAGTTCCTTATTATTCAACCACGAGACCGTCAAGCTGACCATTATTTGAAACTAGCTGGTTCCCAGCATGCGTTGCTATGCCATTTAATAAAGAAATAGTTTCTCCCTGCGTGTCCTTTCCCATTCATCCCGTTCTCCTTCCACCTCCACTTCCTCTCCCGCGTGTTCCCACTCCGCCTCCTCCACCTTCCCTCTCCCCACTCCACACCACACTTTCTCGGTGGATTCAGTTTTCAAACAGCTCGCGTGCCACCTATTGCAATTTTTTTATACAAATTTTATAATGCCAGAGTTCACCAGTAGTTTTATACAAACCTTGTCCTGATAATAACGAACACAACAAAAAAAGAATTATACGTTTTGGTGCAATCGTTCGGAAGTTATGCGCGTACATACATTTCGGCGATTCATTTTTATTTATATAGAATATAGAATAGATAGATAGATGTAAAAATTCGTTTCACCATTCGATAAAATGGAATGGCTACGTACGACGCGACGTAAGGAAGTGTGAAAGAGACAGAGCGCATGTGCTAAATGGGCTAGAACCAAAAGATACAATCATGTTCTTATACTTGGCTATTCAGATCTGGTCACCAAGCAAAAGCACAAGGCAAAAGCTATTTCAATCAACCTTTCAATTCTGAATGGTGGTCTTATGGTAAATGGTGGGCGATAATGAAAAATCATCGTTAAAATTAATTAATGATTATCTTCCAATTATCTTCCAATTTGGAACATGCCGCCAATATGTTATTCTTAAGTCGGTTCCTCATTGCTCAGGATCGTGTTCAATCGATTCAATTTCCATGATGGGCAAGGTTCAACCACTCCTCACGGTTCTGCGCTACGTGAAAAGCTGCGGATGCCGACGTAAATATGCCATACGCCATACATTATTTTAAATAAATAAAATGTGAAAAATCACAAATTAATCAAATAACATTTATCTTCGCTTTCCGGGATTTGAACCTGCGATTTTCGGATCGCTAATCGAGAGTCTTGCCTCCCAATCGCGGAAGCCGTCGATTTACGAATACAACGGTAAAAAATTATTTGAATTAATAATAATACACTACCAAAAAAAAAAAAATTATTGTGTGGAGACGACCTGTACATCGCGGAACTATTTTTGTCCACCACGATGTAACTTATTATCAAAGTGTAATTTTTTGTATTTTATATTACTTATTATCTGTAACCATCTTCTTCTTCTTCGATGGCGCTACAGCCCATATCAAGCTTTGGCCTGGAGTGGGAGCCAGACCGTCCCCCTGTTATAGTCCCTGCGATACAGTGAATTCTTCCGACAATTCCCCATCTAGTTTTACCTGACATCTTGAGTCTAACATTGTGGCTTTAATGAGCCTAACCAATTTAGGTGGAATCTGGAATTGAAGTAGTATGTCATATAGACACTCCCGATCTATGCTATCATATGCTTGCTTGAAATCTATGAATAGTTGGTGTATATCTATATCAAACTCCCAGCACTTTGCCAAGATCTGCCTGACGGTGAACAGTTGGTCTGTTGTGGATCTACCGGTGCGGAAGCCTGCCTGATACTCTTCCAGTAGGTTTTCTGCGTACTATCAATTCTTTGTTTTAGTATCATGGTGTAGATCTTATATGCTGTGCATAGAAGTGATATGCCCAGGGCTGGGCAGTATTTGAAATACTTGTAATTGAAATACGTATTTGAAATACAAATACGTATTTTGTATTTGTATTTCAATTACTTCCTAAAAATGTATTTTGTAATTGGTATTTCAATTACCTGCTGCTGAGGTATTTTGTAATTTGTATTTCAAATACTTATGGCTTCAAAATACATTTTCAAATACATTTAGCGATCTTAATAATGATAATGAAAAATAAACACACATTGATAATAAATATACTAAAAACGCTAGAATCCTGTACTATTGTCCTTTGCAAAAGCACTCTTACTAATAATTATTTGTAGTTCTCTTATACCATTGCTTTATGATGTACTGTACATTTTTTACGTCATGCTAGTTATTATTATTGTTCTGTGCTATGTGCACTGTTATTGTACATTTTGTATCATATTATATTATACATGTCATTGCTTTTTATTGTACATTTTTGTATCATAGTATTAGATCAAGCACTATAGGAATAATTTGACTGATTACTAGATTATTTTAAAGTTAATCACTGTAGTAGTAAAGTAAAGTAGTAAAGTGTAGTAAAGTTAGTCACTTGAAGTGAAATAACACAAAACTGCGCTATACAAATGACATCCATTTATATATAAAAACTAGCAGACCCGGCCTCACGTTGCTGTGGCTAACGAAACCTTTATAACCAACGGCATCTACTAAATCAAATCTATACCACCCGTTTGTTAGCACGCTGCACGCTGCCCGTTGCCGCTTGGCCAGATATATTATGTATTTCAACCAATTTACACAAAACTTTGACAAATTATATACCTAAAAACCTTCCTCATGAATCACTATTTATTGGTGAAAACCGCATGAAAGTCCGTTGCGTAGTTTAAATATCTAAGCGCACATACAGAGTTAGCGACTTCATTTTATACTATGTAAAGATGACTTCAGAATTTACCTATTTCATTATTTTTTTTAAGGTTTTCTAATACTTTGTAGAAGGTTCTTACGGAAAGAAAAATTACGCAGAAAATTGGATAATTTCAGAAAACTTAAAGACTATTTTAACTTCGCACGTTTGACAGTTCGCGCGTTTGATGAAATTGAATTTAGCAGGCAGCTGTTTTTTTTTGTAACAAAATATTGTCTATAAATTTTTAAAATTATAGATATTTTAATTAGGTACCTATGTTAGGTACCAGATTTGATTAATTGTTCTTATAATATAGAAAAATGAATATTTGTAATATGTGGAAATTGAAAATTTGAATAAAAAAATTGTGATAGCTGACACGCGAGTTGTTTGAAAACTGAATGTACTGGGACTAAATATATATATATATATATTTTTTTTTTTCAGCTTATTCAGTTTTGTTTATTTATTTATCTATCTATATAAGGTATGTTTACATTACATTATTCGATGCCTGTCTCACTAGGGTATACCTGTGTTGAGACAGGCGTGGGGAACGTATGGAACGCGGGAGGGGGGTTGGCAGGGTGGGGGAGCGGGAGAGGGGAGAGGATAGGCAGGGAAGGTGGAAGGTTAATGCAAGAGGGGGAGGGGATGCGGTAGGGGAGCGGGGACGCACGGGAAAGGACATGCAGGGAGAAACAATTTATTTCTTTAAATATGATAAAGGATAGAAGAGAGCTCAAAAATGATAAAAGAGCTGAATCACAAGAGAAATACAAAGTGCTGAGAAACCAAATAAATAGAGAATCAAGAATAGCCAAAGAAACTTTCTACCAGAATAAATGCGATGAGATAAACGACGACCTCAAGAGAGGAAATGTAGAAAGAGCCCACGCTGCGGTGAAAGACTTCTTTGGGATGAGAGTTGGAAAGGGTAATGCGATAGAAGGAGAAGACGGTAAAATACTTTTCGAAAAGGACCAAATAGGAGAGAGATGGAAAAGATTTCTCGAAATGCTGTACAATGGAAAGGGAAATAATGACAACGAAACATTGATAGAAAGAGAAAATGAGGTAGACGCAGATGATTTGGGAGATCCAATCACTAGAGAAGAGTTTGACCTCGCACTGAAAAATCTCAAAAACTAATTAAGCCAGCAGGAAAAGGAACTATAGATGCCCTGTTTAAAATGATACAGACAATGTATAAGACTGGAAAGATACCAGAGGATTTCGAGAAATGCCTAATTGTCGCATTACCAAAGAAGGCGGGCACCACGAAATGTGAACAACACAGAACTCTTAGACTAATATCCCATGCCTCAAAAATATTGACTAATATCATCCTAAAAAGAATCGAACCAAAAGTAGAGAACATCCTTTCCGGAGACCAGTTTGGCTTTAGAAGAGGTGTAGGAACCAGAGAAGCAATATTGTCGCTACGAACACTACTAGAAAAAAGAATAAAAAGAAACCAAAACACATTCATCGCATTCATAGACCTGGAGAAGGCATTCGACAAAGTAGAATGGAAAAGACTCTTCGAGATTCTGAAGAGAATTGACATCAAATATAGAGATACACGAATAATCCAGGCGCTATACAAGAATGAGGCCGCTATAATTAGATGTGACAATGATACAAAAGAAGCCAGTATAAGACAAGGGGTGAGACAGGGATGCTCTCTGTCACCTGTTCTTTTTAACGCTTATATACAAAGTGCGATTGACGACTTGAGAGAGAGAATGAGTCACAGAAAAGGTGTAAAGATACACGGGCAAAAGGTGGACATGATAAGGTTTGCTGACGATATTGCTATGGTTGCTGAAAGCGAAGAAGAACTCCAAGAGACCTTAACAATCATGCAAAGCATTCTTCAAAACAATTACAACATGAAGATAAATAAAGACAAAACAAAGCTGCTGACTGTAGGCCGAACGCAACATCAGATGAGAGTAGAGATGTCAGGAGTTCGACTAAAGAACACCAAGGAGTTTGTCTACCTCGGGAGTAAAATAACATGGGACGGTCGGTCTAAGAGCGAGGTCAACAGCCGTATACACCAGGCTAGGCATGCATTCAATAAAAGGTCGAAAATAATAGAATCAAATAATATAGACCTGAAACTGAGAATACTCCTCATCAAGACCTAGGTATGGAGTATCTTGATGTACGGCTGTGAAACATGGTGCCTATCCGAAAGAGATAAACGGAGACTAGAGGCTTTTGAGATGTGGTCCTATAGAAGACTACTAGGAATTTCCTGGAGAGACCACATAACAAATGAAGAGATTCTCCAAAGAATCGAAGGAGGAAGGCACCTGCTCAGGACCTTGTCCGAAAGGCGCGCAAGATGGATCGGCCATGTAATAAGACAAGAAGGCCTCTTGCATGCCATAATGGAGGGTATGACCGAGGGGACAAACGCTAGGGGACGCCCACGCCGAGAGTTCCTGGAGGACCTGCTGGTGGACGTGCGCTGCTCATCATATGCAGACTTCAAAAGAGCCGCACAAGACAGGGAAGAGTGGAAGAAACGAATAGATGACATTGCTGCAAACCAATCTCAGGATTGAAACCAGAGAGAGAGAAATATGGATTGCAACGCATGCCGGGAACCAGCTAGTGTTATTATAATAATTATTATTGTAATCTAACACCTAAGTCCTATACCACAAAACTTTACAAGTGGAGCGGAGACGAGATGTGTCTTCTGAGCAATATGATTAGTCAATTTTAGCACGTCTCTGTTTCACTTTGCTCAACTTTGCTTCTATGGGAACGCACCCTTAGATAAGGGCAGTTACGACAATTTATTGCAACCAAAGGTTCTACCAAAACCAAATGTATTTTGTATTTTGTAATTTGTATTTTGTATTTGTAATTAAAAAATGTTTAAATACTGTATTTTGTATTTCAAATACACGACTTGGAAGTATTTTGTATTTCGTATTTTAAATACATGTGAAAAAGTATTTTGTAATTTGTATTTTAATTACAGCAAAGCATGTATTTTGCCCAGCCCTGGATATGCCTCTATGATTTTCGCATTTTAGCTTGTCACCTTTTTTATGAATTGGACTATGCTTATTTGCCATTCCTCTGGGATTTTTTCCAAGGTGTAACCATAGACATCCAAATTCAATAGACCAGAAGATGGAGGGGAAAAACCAAACTATTGGGGGCGAAGAGAGGAAAGATACTGTGATTCGTTAAAAAATCAATCTGACAGTATATAGGCATCTAGCATTATAATATCACCATTTAGTTCTTAAAAGCAAAATCTGCTTTGAATGAATAGACCTTTTTATATGGGAGCGTGAATTGCTTGCCACATTAATAACATATTAGCGAAGGCCAAATAATGCTCGCCCCGAAAAGATTCGCCCCTATTCACATAGCAATATTTTGTTGCCGTGTTTAGTTTAAGACACTTTTATAAATGTTTCATGATTTACTTACCCCTATAACCAGCGACGAGCACACTGGAGAACCGCCCACATTCGCTATGTCCACATAATATGTGGGTATAATGTAAAGCACAAGCTACCGTTTTTGGCGTGTCATTTCGTAAAATGTATGGATGTTAGTTTCGCGCTGGTCAGGACAAGAATGATGACGTCACATATTTTAGATTCAAGCGAGGCTCTCTCCCCTCCCCATGGAGCGAGCTGGCTCCAAGGAGGAGCTCCAACTGAAACGGAGGGGGAAATAATACGTTTTTATCACTTAGGGCAGGTCCAGATATATTCATATGTCCGTGTCTGTAACCATAACGTTTTTTTTTTATTATTTGGCTGTCACCCATTAAGGGTGATCTTGGCCATTTATTAAAGTATACATATTTTTTAAATTATTACATTTCCAGTTTTTTTTAAAATTGTTTACATTATCAATTTTTTAAAATTATTTACGTTTTCAGTATTTTTTTAAATTAGTTACACTATCAGTTTTTTTTAAATTAAAACTTACTACAAAATTACTTACATTTTCAGTTTTTCACATGGAATAGATAAATATATTAGCAAAAAATGAAAAAAAAAAATCTGTGAAAAAAAAAAATGAATCCATACTTATTATATACATCATACATACATGTACAAACCTTGTTATTGAAATTAAAAAAAAAAAAAAAAAAAAAAAAAAAAAAAAAAAAAAAATATAGACAATGGGCCAAGACAAATATTCATAAAATGTATAGAATTAGATAATTCTACAATAATTTTTAAACTTTGTTCAAAAACACCCTTCAGTTAATAAGTCCTTACGTAGCAAGAAAAAAATTGTCGATCGTTGGCATTCATAGATTTTTGTCTATGGTAGGTTGTTGTCATTTTGTCATTGAATTCCAAAATGACGGATCTGAAATGTCTAAAATATTCGCTGTGTTGATCCGTATTACAAGTAATTTATTATCTTCTTCGAAATGGATAATAATATAACGAATGACGTCGTTAACATTATTCCTGACAATTATGTTGTTGACGTTTCGGGAATTAATTCCTTAGATAACTCGCAAAATAATGATTTCGTTACAAGTAACGGTGAAATAGTGTTATTTCAGGTTAGTGGTTTTCCCTCTAAAATCTTTTTTATTTGATTACTAAAATATCTTCGCAGTTTTATCGTTGAAACCATTGCTTTTATATAGTGTAAGTTTGATTTCTCAAGTACACCAGTTTCTTCAACAAAATTTTATCGTAAATTAAAATTCACACCCATTTTCTGCAGCTCATTTTAGGTTATCGTGTTTGACCGATCAAATTCATTGAACTAATTTTATCATTTGCCCAACTGGCTATTATGTTTATTGCATTATTAACCATAACCTCAATTAAAATATATTCGAAGTACCCTCACTTATCTTATCTCTTTTTTAGATGTAAAACACACAGTGTTATCTTGCCTGAACTTATTCTGAATGCAATATTCGTGTGTTGTCTACCTCTATTTTTATTGTAAAATTTTGTTGTTTTATCCAGTTACAGATGCATATATTCTAACTGATTCATTTAACTCTCTATTCCAGTCCAGCGATGGCTCTCTGCATACCATCTCCCTCACTCCTGAGCAAGTGGCAGAGTTGGGGCTTCAAGTTCAATACCCGGCTACCCCGCTCCCCATATCGACCAATGAACCTCCTTACAGCCATGAAGAGCTACCAGAACCAGAGAGTATCGTCGTAGAAGCCCCCATTGATAACACCAACCAAATGCTTTCCCAAAGGGTTGTTTATAACGAGGCCCCAGTCGAAGTTGCACAAGATCCTCCTCTACATAGAGTAGTTCGCGTTTCGGAGCTAGCCACAACCAGAGGCCGAGGGTTCCAACTTATCACAGATCACATGGTTAAAGATTCCCACTCTAAAGTTTCAGAGCATTCATTAATAAAACCTCGGACAAATGGACAGCCAAAAACAAACGGAAGTTCCAAAAAGTCACAACTCTTTATCCCAACGAGTTCTTCAAATGGATCCCATCTTTCAGCCAGCAATTATTTAAATGGAACTCAGTTGAAAAATTCTTCAAATGGAAAGCACAACTCGGATGCTGTTTTAACAGGAAAGTTTATACTTACGCACAACGACATTGGCTCATTTAAACCGGATACTAAGAATCATTATGGAAATGCAAAGAGTGTGCTCTTACCAATAAAACAGGATAATAAATTCTCTCTCAAAACAACCAGACTTGTTTCGGTTCAAAATCCTGTTGCAAGCAGCTCCGCCGTGTCTCAAAAGGTTCCGGTGAAAAATGTCAAAATGAGAAATGCAATACAATTAAAAACAATAAGTCCTATTTTAAAGAAGACACTGAATATTAAGCTCCCACTGACGCCAATACCTATTGTGCCAAGACCACCTCGAAAAATGTTTATTCAGGAAGATCCAATGCGATTAATGGGGTTAGTAAACATTGTTTATATTTTCTTTTCCATTTGTTTTTAATCAATCGCAAATCCTGTTTGTAAGCAATCATAACTCTTGCCAAGTTCACTTATTTTTTATTCTTCAATTCATGATTGTTTGTTTTTAAATTCCAGGTGGAAACCTGCCCAACCACACCAAACCGTGCATGTACTACAGAGTGGAGATCAATATCAAAGGTAATTTACATTTAAATAATCTGAACAAAGCACTTCCATCCATTCTGGCATTAATCGTGTGCAGGGAACAGGTGACTTGGCATAAAATCTAAAATTTATAATATCGTGTCAACAATGATTATTAGTATATTATTAGTAGTTTTGCATATACATATATTAATTAGTTAACACAGTTGTTGAATCGTTTCCAGCAGAGTATTATTAGTATATTATTAGTAGTTTTGCATATACATATATTAATTAGTTAACACAGTTGTTGAATCGTTTCCAGCCGAGTATTGCTATTATTGTTTTATATGAATTATTATTCTACAAATCTGCAATATTGATTATTAACCCCTCAGAAAATCGCCAATTTGCACTTTAAATGTCTTAAACGAAATGACATTTTACGAAAACTTTGTGTTATTACCGTTTCACAATTAATGCTCTATATATACTTTTTGGCAACAAGAAAAATATCAGCCTCAATATCAAAGTTGGTGATAACTGCCTCGAAAAGAAAATGAGCACAAAATATCTGGGCCTGATCGTAGATTCCCAACTTTCGTGGGATCTCCACATAAATCATGTAAAGGAGAAAATTACACCCATAACTGGTGTACTTTATAGACTCCAAGGATTACTACCCGTACCTTTATTAACATCAGTGTACTACGCCATGGTACATTCACACCTTTCTTATCTCTGCTGTATCTGGGGATTTGCCTCAAAGAAATTGATAGCTGATCTGCAGGTGGTTCAAAACCGAGCTCTCAGAAATGTTTTTGGACTTCCATGGGACACCCATGTCAGAGACATCTATTCAGTTTCCGGTATTCTTCCAATCACAGTCCTTCCTAAACATGAAATCACAAGCACCATCCTACAAATTACCCAACAATCAACTCACACTAACATCAAGCCACTTTACAATCAAGACATCCACACTCACAATACTCGAAATAGCAATAAAATCCGCATACCTCAAACACACACTACAAAATATGGGATAAAATCTCTGAACTATGTGGCCTATACACTATATAATTCGCTACCAGATATGTACAAGGGAATTCAGCAAAATAAAAAAAATCAGAGTAATGCTTTAAAAGAATATTTTTTAAGTATGTATAAGGATGAAACTTTGTAATTTTCTTGTCATGTTTCAATTGTCTTGTCTCTTTTTTCTTCTTTTCTTTTCCATTAAGTTTGTAATCATCCATATCTGTATAACCTTGTTCCCTTTTCTTTAATTGTTTTCCATTGCTGTTTATTCTACTCAACCTGTCTTTTATTTTTCTTCTACATTGTATGTGAATCTTATATTTTAATATCCAAATTCCTATGTAAAATTTTAACTATTACCTCCCACCCATGATTTGTATGTTCCTCCTGTCCTAAAATGAGTTCTGTAACTCATCGGGATTGCTATAGCAAGAAATAAAAACAATAAAAAAAAAAAAAAAAAAATGAAACATTTCTGAACGTAGCCGAATAGTAATAACTGTTTTAGACAGGTTACAAAATAAGCTTTCGAATTATTATATTATAAATAAATATTAATATTTGTAAATATTAAAATTTAGAATGCAAACATTAAAAAAATGTCAAAATGACTAACGTGATGTATTTATGTAAAAACGGTACTAAAATCACAGATTATGTAAACAACAATACTTATTCTATTGTATAAATGTGTAATAAAAATTTTTGTCACCTCACTTTTCAATCATATCATATAAAAATGTTTAATAAAAATTAACAATGTCGGGAGCGGGCGACCCGCCCGTGGGAAATTTGGCGGGATAAATTATCTGTCAGACTGCGCGTCTGACAGAATGTTCTTTTTAGGTATTTCTATGGACAACTTGTATAGAGATGTGCAGCATGATTCACTATCGACCTTTCACTTTTTATTTTACGGATGTAACTAAAACAATATCGGAGTTATAACGGTTTCTATGGAGACACACGCGTTGACGAGTAAACACGCTTATTGTACTTGATTGCTATCGTTATTTTAACGAGTATACTTGCTTACGTTGCTGAGGGGTTAACATTCTCTTTCTGTTTGTTTTCAGTGTGGAAAGGTTAAACGGAGAACAGTTGAGGGTGGTAACAGATGCGTTAAATACTGTTGTAGCAAGACCAGAGAACAAGGGCAATGTGCTGTATGATCCATCTTCCAAGACTAGAATTGTTTACAGGTAAGATAACAACTTTCATTCGCCTGGTAACCTGGTCCCTTTTATAAAGTTCACCAGATTGTCATTGGAAATGATGCTATATCTTCTGGTTCCACAATGTGTGTTCCCATGTCTTTTCCCTCCTCTCCTTGGTTCCCTGAAGGTCCCACAACGGAAGAGAGCCTTATCTCTCCTCTACATTCCTCGTTGGTTCCCTGAAGGCCCCAAGATGGAAGACTCCTCTCCCCTCTAGTTCCCTGAAAGCCCCACAAGGGAAGAAGTCCACTCCTCACAGGTTCTCTGAAGGCCCCACGAGGGAAAAGATCCTCATCTCTCCCCTCCACTCCTCCTTGGTTCCCTGAAGGTCCCATGAAGGAAGAGGGCCTCTAAGACATCACATAAGTTTCACACTCTCCAAAGCCAGTAGAACTATGGCACTTCTAATTGATGAATGATGATCTATGACCAGATACTGAGAATGAGCATTTTAAAACACTCCAAAATTGAGGGTTAGTTTTGAAGAGTTCTAATGGTTTCTCAATGTAAAACTTTTGCTGATGTTCAATAGAGTGGTGTACCCTGAAGACCTGAACATGTTCAGCGGCGCTGCGCTCGGGGAGGACAACAAGAAACCAAAGAAAGACAAGAAGCCTAAAGCCGTGCCAATACCCATTCAGACGCCTCAGGTTTGTACTTAAACTCTATTACCGTGCATTATTTCTCACAGATTTTAATCTGACATACACGGCTGTCACATTTGTGATCCATTGGCAGCTACTTCCGTTCGCTGATTCATGAAGTTTCACTAAACTGTGCAAAACTTGTTGCGTGTTGGAGAAAACTGCATTGAGATGGCCAGTGTTGTAATGGTTAATTATTGTGAACACTTAATAATTCGCGTTGTGTTGTTTCTGTTCTCTCTAATATTGGGTCAATTATTGCAGTTGTAAAACCATAATAGACATTCTTAGCTCCTCCGGCTAATTTGTTCGGATTTCGGAACAAACTCAAACAGGTGCTAAATAATTAAAATGTGTACCTTTATAAAGCCAAAAATTCCGACCGCAATTAAAAATTGCGAATTTTTGGGAATTTTTTATTAATTATTTTTTAGTGAAATGTTAGAAAAGTGAGTTGACGATAATGTTTATAACACATTTGCCTAATGTAATTTGTGTGTATTTTTTTTTTCATTATTAGCAATTTTAGTTAGAAAAACCTAATGTGTGCCATTTTAAAAACTTTTATTCTTTGCATTCAAAAATTTTATTTTTAAAAACTTATATGTGTATTTTGAATTACAAAGTTTGAAAGCGTTTTTCATTACCTTTCTAAAACAATTTTTAGTTTTCGGATGCGTTCAGAAATAATCCGTTTATTTGGATTTGATTGAAAAACAGAAATATTTTGACTTTCTGAAAAAAATAGGCCCGAGATTTAGGGGTTAATAATTGTGAAACGTTAATAACAATTTAGTGGATGTTTTTCTCCTAGAAGCACTCTAGATTGATTAATGAATTGTTCTATGGACAGTCAACGTTCCGCAGAGCTTCTCCTGTTAACCTCATTTTTTTTTCAATTATTTCTGGCTTTCACCCTTCAAGGGTGTTCTAGGCCATCATTTAAAATTACAGAGAAAGGAAAGGTGAATTTATATATTCATTTTATTTAAATGAGCAAATTTCGGAATTATATGGAAGATTGGAGCCGAGTTCAGACTTACAAGTGAGGATATTTATTTAGAGAGGGACAACCAAAAAATATGTGATCTAAAGTTCCCACATCTAGACTACAGAATGTACAATCTGGGGAATCAAGGATGTGAACTTTAAAAAGGTGAGAAGGAACGGAACAATATCCGATTCTCATTCGAATAAGTGAGGAAATTTCTTTTTTGGAAAAATGGGGGAATTTTTGAAACCACGGTTTTGATGGGATAGTCCTTTCACTTTTTTGTGAGATTATTATTATTAGAGCAGGCAGCATTCTGCTGATGTGTCCATATCTAATTTTTCAATAAGTTCTAACATAATAGAGTTTTCTTTCCTCTCTCCAAACAGAAATCCAATATAACTTTAAATCTATATAAATGAATCCCTGTTTCCCTTGGTCATGCCATAACTTCAGAACGACTTTACCTATTTCATTCATCTTTTTTTTTAAGTTTTCTTATACGTAGAAGGTTCTTACGGAAAGAAAAATGATGAAAATTGGATAATTTCAGAAAACTTAATGACTATTTTAACTTTGCACATTTGACAGTTCGCGCGTTTGATAAAATTGAATTTAGCAAGCCGCTGTTTTTTTTTTTGTATAAAGATTTTTTAAATTATAGATATTTTAAAGAGGTAAGTACCTAAGTTAGGTACCAAATTTGATTGAGTGTTCTTATAATACATAAAAATGAAGATTTGTGATACAATACGAAAAATGAAAATTTGAATAAAAAAATTGTAATTGGTTGCAAGCAAGCTGTTTAAAAACTGAATTTACTAGAACTGAATATATGGAATGCGGGGGGGGGGGGGGGGTATTTATATTTTTAGTGTTGACGACATGTTGTAGAAGTTTGTTCCACGCTTCCTTGTACTCTATTTGCAAGGAAGTATTTCCAAGGATTTGATGCTAAAGGTGTTTGTTAATGTTTTTTAATGCCCATGGAGATTTACATTTGTGTTGGTGGTGAAGATTTCTTTCAAGTATAATGTTCAGATAATTTTTTTTAAAGTCTTTTTCTTTTTTTTTTTTTTTATATTATAATATTTAATCGAGGCTTCTGACTCGCATACTGCTGTCATTTTTTGCCTCATCTGTTTTTATTTATTTTAAGGTTTCATTTTTTTTTTTTTTAAATATATCCTATATATTAATGTTGCAATATTAATATATGTATGTATCTTTATAAAACAATGTATCATATATTTTCCATGTTGCACGATCTAATGAATTTCATGAGTCTTGAAATGGCATAGTAGTCGGTTGAAGCTATCAAATTATGAATTTCCGATGGGTTTGAGGTCATCAATATTGTTTTTTTTTTTTTTTTTTTTTTTTTTTTTTTTTTTTTTTTTTTTTTTTTTTTTTTTTTTTTTTTTTTTTTTTTTTTTTTTTTTTTACAGTGAATACCGCACAAGAATCTCAACTGCTCCCGTCTGGAGCCAGTGAGACTATGGCATCCCCAATTGGGGTATGTTGTGAGGCTGAAGGTAGCAGGGAGGGGAAGGAGGTAGGGAAGAGGAAGGTTGGGAAGTACCTGGCTATTCAGATCTGGTCACTAAACACGGCTAAAGCCATTTTCAAGCAACGTTTCAATTCTGAATGGTGGTCTTACACCAGTGCGATACTGATAGTATCTTCCACTCTGGAACACGCCGCAAATATACTATATATTATTTTAAATGAATTAATTGTGAAATAACACAAATTAATCAAATAAAATTTATTTGCGCATGCCGGGTTCGAACCTGCGACCTCCGGAATGTGAGTCAAGAGTCTTAGCCACTGGACTACGGAGGTCGTTACACTCTGTTGTTCAAATTTAATGCACTTTGTGAAAGTGTGTTCAATGTCTTCAAATTCTTCACATATAGAGCACATTGGAGAATCAGAGAGGCCTAACAAACACAATATTCTTCCCATTAGTGCATGTCCGGATCTTAATCTAAAAATGACTCTCATTTCTGATCTCTTCAGATTGATTTCAGTGAACCATGGTATTTTAAAGGGTTCTTTTTGATCTCTTCAGATTGATTTCAGTGAACCATGGTGTTTTAAAGGGTTCTTTTTGATCTCTTCAGATTGATTTCAGTGAACCATGGTGTTTTAAAGGGTTCTTTTTGATCTCTTCAGATTGATTTCAGTGAACCATGGTGTTTTAAAGGGTTCTTTTTGATCTCTTCAGATTGATTTCAGTGAACCATGGTGTTTTAAAGGGTTCTTTTTGATCTCTTCAGATTGATTTCAGTGAACCATGGTGTTTTAAAGGGTTCTTTTTGATCTCTTCAGATTGATTTCAGTGAACCATGGTGTTTTAAAGGGTTCTTTTTGAAGCTTTCTATACCTTCAATGTTGGCAGTTTTAGTTCCTTGAGTCTATCTTCATTTTGTCTATTGCCGGCCTTTCAAAGCTCTTGGTATTTTTGTGTTGTGATGTGCCGTTTCTGTGTGTGAATATGATAATTCCTGTATTAAATTTATAAGCAAAGTAGTTTGGAATAGCCGTCCTTAGTCCCCTCCTACCCCGCAGTAGTTCTACGATACAGTGTACATCACTACAAAAGCAAGAATCTATTTAATTTATTTTTTTACATTAGTTCCACACAGGAGGCCCTGAGGAAAATATTTTCTCTCAGAGCCTATGTAATCTTTGGGGATGCTCTGTGGAGGGTCTTATTAGGGAAAGGAAGGAGAGAAAATTATGGGAAGGAAAAAGGTATAAAGGGTGGGTAGAACTCTTGGGTTCAATGTACCCAGGATCGACGGACGTATGAATCCATCCCTCCCACTGCGTTGCGAGGCGTGGGTCGAGAGAGTCTGACTGGAGAGGTCTAGGTTAGGTCTCCCTCAACCTATATCTCCCGATTCGGCCCACCACGCAGTAGGTGGACAAACGCATTTGCCACAAAGACCTAGTCAAATCTCGCCCCATGAACCTGGGCACCCCTGCTTTCTAGTGTAAGTTACCAAACGTTTCTAGTGTAAGTTAATTTACTTATTTTGTTCAGGTTGTGTCTGTGACCCGAAGCGGTCGCCACGTCCGCCTCCCCCGCCACATGGCCATGGACTACGAGCGGGCGGACGGCGAGGGTGCGGCGGGAGGCTCCGGGGGCCTCTCTCTGCTGGACGGGAGCGCCCCCGCAGCCTCCAGCGCCCCCTCGCTCCTCGGGGACAGGGAGGATGCGGGCGAAAAGAAGTCACGCCAGTATGGCACACCCAGCACACCGCCTTCCACACATAAGAAGAGATTCACTTGCCCTCTGTGCCGGAAGGTAACTTAGTTTTCTTTTGTTAACCTCTAGAGCACTTTTGCGAGATATTATTTCTTCCAGACATCAATAAATAATAAATCCATAGAAACTTTTAGGGAGATATTTCTCCCTCATCTTCATAAAAGTCATACTAACTCTTGAGATATATAATTTAAACAGTGTTAGAGAGAGAAAACACCACGCTCCTTAATTTGCATTTAAAAGTTTAACATAGCAGCTCCTGAAAATTTGGATTATTCTACGATTCAATATTTGTCAAGGTTTGCAAATTTTATAATAAATATTTTAATATAAAATGAAAGAAAAAACATTGCAATAACTTATATAATACATTAATTGTTTAATTAAATTTGTGTTTTTTTAGTCAAGTGTAAGGTTTTTACAGTTTTCCCAATAAAAACCTTTGGTAAGCGACTTTAAAAACTTAATCTATGTGTGCATTCAAAATTTTAATATTTTTAACTGCATATGTCGAATTGTAATACATACATAATTTGAAAGTCTTTCGTCTGATTTCAAAGAGTATTTTTTTTTAAATACATTAAAAAAATAGTGAATTTATCTGAAATCGAATGTAATGCGTAAATATTTCCAGCGCAATCTGCGTTTTGACATTTCGCTTAACCACTCGGACCCATAAGCTTGTTTTCAGGATAATATAACTTTACCAAACATATGTATGACATATGATGTGTACCTGACTTATTAAGAGAAATACATTGTAAAATATAGCGGCTCTAGGTGTTAATCTTATCATCTTATATATAAAAATGAATCGCTAAATGTTGTTGCTAAGCGCAAATCTCGAGAGCAGCTGAACCGATTTCGCTATTTCTTTTTTAAGAATATTCCTTGAAGTACGAGGATGGTTCTTACGGAGAGAAAAATTAAGAAAATTGCGTAGAAAATTGGATAATTTCAGAAAACCTAACGACTATCGCACGTTTGACAGTTCGCATGTTTGAGAATGACATTTTGCAAAACAATGATTGTTAAATCACGATTCTATTTTTGAAAATTTTAAGTTGATAAATTTATTTATAGTAGGTACTCCCCTAATATTTTGACTCGAATTAAGAATTTTAGATATTTTAAATATGAAGGTACCTATGTTAGGTACCAAATTTAATATACATGAAAAATGGAAATTTGAATAAAAATTGTAAAAGGTGGCACGCGGGCTGTTTAACTCGTTGAATGCCGCTCGTGCACCGGTGTGTCATGAGATTTTACATGCGATTTTGACCCTTATGTATAAAGAAAGTGTATGAAGAACACGGTCAGAATCGCTTGCTCTATTATCGCCCTTTACCATAGCGAAACCTGCAATGCGCCTAGTCGCTCCAAATAATTTATATTAATAATTTACCGGAGCGCGGGGATGTGCGCAGTTCTTGCGCATGCGCGGGAAAAATTCCTTTATCTACGATTTTGACCTTTCTATATACAAAATTTGTCAAGAACAGTATCAGAATCGCTGCACACGAAATATCATTTCTGCCGCGTCATAATTTATGCGTCTTACTCGACTAAAACATCGTAAAACCTATCAATTTACTTAATTAACGCAAATAATGCTATTTTGGTAGATAGTTTATTGTGTTGTGAACGTGTTTCAGGCAATAAAATATACAATAGCTCAAAATTAATCCACAAAACATTCAATTCAAATTCAAGGTCGTGAAATTTCCGTGTTGTTCCCGGCATTCAACGAGTTAAAAACTGAATGTACTGGGATTGAATATATGGAACGCGGGAGGAGGGTTGGCGGGAATGATGGAGCGGGAAAGGGAAGAGGGAAGGCGGGGAAGGTGGAAGGGGATGTGTGAGGGGGAGGGGAACTCGGGAAGGGGGTTCGCGGGACGGGGGAAGGGGGAGGAGTGGAGTGGGGAGAGGGAAGGTGGAGGTGACGGAGTGGGAACGCGAGAGGGGAAGAGGACGCAGGGGAAGAAGGGGAGGCGGAAGGGGAATGGGACGAATGGGAAAGGACACTCAGGGAGAAACAATTTATTAAATGGCATAGCAACGCATGCCGGGACCAGCTAGTACTTTTAAAAATTTCATAACAACTGTTGACTTTATGTATTTCTAGTTCTTTCAACTAAGGCCCATGCCCTATAATGCTAAAAATCTATGGTTGTAGATACCGTTTTTCTTTTCAGCAATAACAAAACTGCAATATTTATTTATTCAGCCAAGTCTTGTTTACCTAAAATATCTGCCAGATTCCTCCTAGTTTCCAAAGAAATAACACAGACGTCTGAGTCTCACTACTTGACGAACTGGCTCTTATACCTGTTTTCATTGATTTTAGTTGTTACAATTTTCTATACTTACTCGTTTTAGGTTTATCGCGGAGCCAACAGGATGGGACGACATTTCCTCATGTTCGCCGACCACGCCATCACACCAAAAGCCACTGAGATCCTCGCTAAATACAAAAGTGAAAACCAAGCCAAAGAGATTAAACCAAAACCAGTCCCGCGGAAACTTAACGACCTGCAGGCCGAACCAATTAAAGCCTCCAACATTAGCAATGGCAACAATCCCCTGCAAAGCAATCACACTGTGGGGTCTAATATAAATGATGCAGAGAAAATTGAAGATTTAGAGAGTAAAGAAGAAAGAAGTTTGTTCACCAGTTTAGTTGGTATCCTGGATAGAACTTCTGAGGAGTGTCGGGCGGCGGTGTTTGTGAGACAACTCTCCGCGTTGATCATCAAATTAAGGAGACTCATGCCGTGTCTCTTATTTGAAGACAAAAACAATTCTTCATGCATAATCAATGACCCGGTTGGCAAGTAAGTCATTGTTTATTATTAATTAAACCAATAATGTTTAATCATGGTTTTTACTCCTTGCAGGACCTAATTTATAATCTTTTTCTTACAGATTATTGGATGTCTCACCTGGGAAGTATCGCTTAAATATGGAAGCCATTAAATGTGTAGGCGAACAAGGAGATGACTGTAAACATGTTACTCCAAAACCAATTCCTTCCGCTTCGAGTATCAACATGACATCCAGTGATACCTGGAGGATATCCAGCACTGAAGACACTCGTATCGAGAAGACTTCTCAAATGAACGATTCTGCCCGAAAAGAGTCCCTAGATAAATGGACTACAAATGTAGGCAAACGTAAATGGATACCGATTGGTTCTCAGGATACTGACAATGATCATTCCAGGACTAACAACGAGTGGCTGTCTAATAGCTCCGACATCATGATGGATAATGCGTCATTCTCTCAGACTGTAAGCGATCTGAAGAGTTGGGATGCTACTCCGCTGCAGAAACAGTCCAGAGTCAGTGAAAGCACTCCGGGTAGCCCCTGGAGGGCCAATATTGCGGAGTTGGTCAAATTGGAGACTCCCGAGCAGCTCCCACCTCAACGCACCATCATAGAACCCTCCAACCAACCCGTTCAGAGTGACGATAGCATATCATTTGACTGTACAAGCAAAATAGCAGACATGCATTCCAATTTATTCGATATGAAAACTCAAATAGCCCTCGATACAAATAGTATTAATCTTAAGAATGATTTATCTCGCAATGGCGAGTCCGCGTGTGATGGTGCTCCAGGGAACTATGATTTTAACGACAGCAGATTCGATATGCAAATTGATTCGGACAAGCTTAACTTCACTAGTGCTCAATATAATGAAATGAAATATGGCAGAGACGCGTTGCCCCCGTTTAGAAAGATAGAAACATCCAAAAATTTGCAAATCCCGGTTGATTCGTTAAGTGACATGAGTTCCGACGGAGACAAGCTTCATCTGCCTTCTGCCGATGCAATCCTCAGTGAAAACTCTTACCAGATGACTTCTGAATCTTTAGGACTGTCAATGGAGAATGGACACATGGACACGATGGCTGTTGATGTGCATAAGGGTGTGCCGATGAATTCAAATGAAAATGGTGACCATTGCGAGGCCCAATCGATGCTGAATGGTTCCGACTTAAACTTGCCTATAAGTAGCGCTGACACGTTAAGTAGAAATGAATTGTTGGTCAGCGAGTCTAGTTTAGATGGAGGTAGACTCAACCTGTCTTCGAGTCAGTCAGTTTTACACCTGCTGGATCCACTGGGAACTGATTGTCTTTCTTTTGGAGACTCTGAGCTCAGACCAACGTCTCAGATGTCTCTAGACCTGCAGCTTGACCTATTTCCTTTCCATCATCCATAAATCTAATATCCTATAAAAATCCACCAAATTGGATTTAAATGATGTGCAGTTTATAAAATATTTTAGGATAAGTGTACTTACAAATTTGGAAAAAGAATTCTTCCAAAAGAAATAGCTTTATTTGTGATTTGTCAATTTAAAATATTGTAAAGACGACGTCTTTCACATAAAATTGAATGGCTAAATTTAAGACCCAAAATTCCCTTTAGATCGTGTTTAAACTATTAATAGAACAGATGAATCATTCAATCGATTCATTTGGTTAGTATTACTTATTATATTCTTGGTGTTGTACATGATTAATGAAATTAAGAAAAGGTGCAGTTTTTTTGATACGAGTCGGTTTTCAAACCGCCTTGATTGCGGACAAAATGAACTGCCAAAGATAATCATAATTATTACATAACTTAACGTCAATGCAGCACGCTTTATTGGTAAAATCAAACCTTTTTTTGTGGGCATGCCTGACAAGGTATGCACACAAAAAAAAGTTGTTCCCGTCTGGAGCCAGTGAGACTATGGTATCCCCAATTGGGGTAGGTTTAACTTGGTAGGCTGAAGGTAAAGGGGGTGGGGAAGGGGAAAAGGAAGGTGGGGAAATACCTGTCTATACAGATCTGGTCATCAAAAGCGGCTAAAGCCATTTCAAGCGACATTTCAATTTTGAATGGTGGTCTTACACCAGGGCGATGCTAAGAGTTTTTTCCACCTAGAACTTGCCGCAAATATACTATATATTATTTTTAAATTGAATTGAATTTATAGTGAAATTACACAAATTAATCGAATAAAATTTATTTGTGCATGCCGGAATTCGATCCTGCGACCTTCGGATAGTGAGTTAAGAGCCTTACCTCTCAACCACGGAGGACACATACTTTAAATTTAATATAAATACGGTGAAACTCACAAAAGAAATTTTCAAACTTCAGAAGTTTGGTTTTTTCGGTAGAAAATGATTGTAAAAGATTTAAATGTTTGTTGCCGTGTTTGGCAAAATAAAATAAAACAACGCTTTTTGACAATGTTTAAACAAGAGAGAATTTAAACCTTATCATCATCTACGACCCTTTGGAATAACATGGTTCCATCTCTTGCAGTAAGGTCATGCGAAAATGAACTCTAAAGTAACTTACTACAGATCCCATTATCGCATGACATTACAGCGACAAATGGAACCTTCTTATTCCAAAGGGTCGATAAGGAGATTATTGTTAGCGACCTAATTCCGAATGTTACATGACATGATGCATCACCCTAAAATAATTGAAGCCAATAATATTCAGATAATTTTAGGGATTCCCAACGTGAGCAATATTGCCTACTAATGGACAATTTAAGTAGCTTGTGCGGCGATCAAAAGTTAAATGCTTTCTGAGCGATTTTATATGATTTAGTGTGCAATAGGTGTACTTGTGCACTTATTATAAACAATAATGGTAGATAATTTGTGCACTTATTATAAACAATAATGGTAGATAATTCAGCACTTTTTTTGTTGAGATCCAAGTTTAACCCTTTGAGTAGTATGGCCGCAGTATGCGGCGGCACTCGAAAGATCCATTTAGAGCCGTATGTGCGGCCATATGACTATTCAAATTTTTCTATTGCCAATGTTTGTAATTTCAATTGAATTATGATTTATAGTGTATTTGTCAAACATTTTTACATATTACAACAAAATATAAGTAAATGATAAAAAAAATAACTCACTTATCAAGGAGTTAATGTAATTTAAAGGTTTCAGTTGTCATAAAAATTCAAAAGAATTTTCTTTGAAATATGACTTTCTGAATGATGAGAATCAGCACCATTTATTGATTTGTCCTTGGGCCCACTAAAATTGTCAGTAGGCAGATAAATAAATATACTTAAAAAATAGGCAATGGGTCCAAAAACTTTGGAAACTCTTTAGGAGAATGATAAATTATTTGGCAATATTTTAGAGTAGACTCCAAAGTCACAATATTATTATTTAACCCGTAGCTATACACAGTTGTGAAATATGATACCTCTTATTAGTACCTCAAGCGCCATGCGCAAACCTTTATTCATTAGTTTTAACTTGACACGGTGAGTGCAAAGTAAAATTTCTCTCTATTTCTGTGTACAATGAGGCTCTGAAAATCTCCAAACATAATTTTCTGGCAAGAAACTTCTATAAATAAAAAGATTTTTTGTTAAAGCATTGACATAGACAATACCATTTTACTTAAATAAGTGACATTTTTATGTTTTGTCTTTAACTGACTCGGTAGAAGTAAAATCCGAAGGCAAAATGAATGTAAAAGATCGACACTGCAGTGCTTCGTACCGTGCATAGGCATGATTCAACACTGCAAATGCAGGGCTCCTGCCCCTAGGGGTTACAAAAAGGGCAATACATAACAATATTGAAATCGAGCACAGTGGATGCGGATTATCTTTTGAATTATATGTTCAGATAGACAAATGTGAATAGTTTTATTCAGACCATACTTACCCATACTTACCGTGGCTAGCATAAGAGGCAGTTTCGATTCCAACCAAATAAATAATTCAGAGGTCAAAAGGACCAAATAAAGTGTATGAAATCAATAAATTGTCACTAATAATAACTTTGGTCCTTTCCTATAATGTTGTCCCAGCAAAAGCTCGTACCGACGTCATCGACATTCTTCCTTTTCACGTGTCTTTGAAAACGAAAAAGACGGAAGATGTTAGAACGATGACCTCACAAACAATCTTTTGCTGGGACTAGTATATTGCTTGACACTTGTTTGATTCACATCACACCCTGTTTGGGTGAAGCCAATGAAGGGAAACTTGTGTCAAGAGTCTGGCATTCAATCCTCTGTGTCTACTCGCAGAGAATGCACAGACAGGTTTGATTGACCTATTTGTAGCTAACCACATTGCATAAATTATTTGTGAAAATGATAAAGTATTTTAATACACTTACATACATTGGGAATGTAGTGAAAAGGCTAATAAGGGAACGTATCCATACTACTGACCAACTTTTTGCAATTTTAACCCCCCCCCCCCCCCCCCCCCTCCCACCACCCCCGGTGACTAAAAACCTAAGCACCCCGCCGCTCATTTGTACCAAGCGTGGTATTTTGAAGACCCCCCCCCCTAAACGTGTCACGTAGTATGGGTACGTTCCCTAAAGTGAAACCCTCTTAAGAAGTTTGGTTTTTTCGATCCCTCGACACAAAATTGGCCCAGTTCCACATTGAAAAACTTCTTAAGAGGGTTTCACTGTAATCTCTGAGTTTAAATCGCATTAACCTGATTGGTTGTTTTATGTGTAATTTAAATAGAATTATATTATCTGAATCTTAAATTTTATTCAAACTAATAGGCTAAGAAAGTGCAATTATGTTCGCTTTTTTAACTATGGAAAAGTACAATATGCATGTAATTTGTAAACAATAATCACAAACAATTAACTTTAAAAACGTAATGTTCTATATTTCTACAACTACATTGTATTGGTGGATAAATTATTGCATAAAATATGTGTATATTATTTTTTTTTTTTACTTAATTTTGAAATAAAGGGGCGCTTTTTATTTAAGGTGTTAAAAAAACTAAATTATTTATTTTTAAATCAAAACTGACTTGTTTTATTTTGTCTTATAATTTATGAAAACATATTACATATTTCTTTCACAAAGTAATTATTCAGATCACAACGCAAAATAAAATATTATACATAAAGCGAAATCGCCATGTTTTTAGTGCCATGCTGATGAGTACACGATATATTGCGCATCTCCTAAAAGTGTCGTAAGTCAAAATTTTCTAATTGTGATTATCTATGTCCCGCGAGAACCGTATTTTAGTTAGATCACTCCATCTTCGCAAGATGTCGCTAGTATCTCTTTTTGACGGGACCACTTGTTCATCATTCATCCATTTGTTTTCGCTCCTGTAAAATTAACTTTTTTGGCTTACGACACTCTTCTACGGGATGTGCGATTGTGGATTACTAATTTAAATATTCGTATAAAAATACAGTTAACAGGTTCACTGCCGAATCTTTTGAGAAAGTACGCTCTCGCCAATTTGCGTGTGCGTCAATATAGCTTACATTGGTCCAGTGTTCATCTGGCAACTGTTGCAACTTATTGTTTTTATTCTGGACTTGTGCTTGAATGAATCAAAAATTGTTGAGTGCACGCAGTTTTGACTACCTTTTTTTATTATTTATTTTTACATTATCTTCACACGGGAAGTCCTGAGGAAAATAATTCCATTCAGGGCCTACGTCATCTTTGGGGTTGCTGTGTGGAGAGATGGGTAAGTTCTGCATTTTGCCGAGACGTGCTTCCTTTTAAAAGTAGTCTTTTAAATTCTTGGAGCAGGTCCAGGAAGCCACTCCCGACTTGCGAGTGGCTCGGACCGAGACGCATGGGTTCGACCAGAGCCGGAACCTGCAAAAGAACTCGAACCCGGGACCTGCTCCCGACTCGCGAGTGGCTCAAACCGCCGGGTTTGGGTGTGAGTCCTGGACTGGGTTCTCTGGGAGTAGTCGATTTGAAAAAGGAGTAGGAGAAGGATCCGCTTCATGAAGGCCCATTCCAGCTGAACCTACACATCGCTACTGTGGAGGGTCTTTTTTAGGACAGGAAGTTCTGGGAAGGAAAAAGGGTGACCGGACAACTCAGAACGAAATCAACTCAACATTGGTTAAAAAAAAGAAAAGTAATGAAAAAATAGGTTAGGTTATGGGCTATTTCAAAAATAAAAAAATTTCATGGCTTTTCAAAGAGGTGTTGATTTGACTTGATTCTGAGTTCGCATGGAACCGGAAAAAGGTGGGTAGGAGTCTGGGGGTCAGAGTGTCGAGGAGTGACGGATGAATGAATCCATCCCTCCCACTGCGATGTAAGGCGATGTTTCGAGAGAATCCTGCTGGAGAGGTCGAAAAGTCTGCCTCAACCAATCTCTCCTGATCCGGCCTTCTACACAGGTGTTGGTGCTAGGCAAAAGCATCCACTGCCAAATCCTGGAAAAAGCTCACCCCATGACTGCCCGGGCACCCCTGATAAGTCTTAAAATCACTTGGGGTGATCTATGGCAGAGGTGTTGGCAGGGCCGTATTTACATTTTTCATAAGTACAGGCCACTTCATTTGCGCCGCCCCGCGCCCCTTCCTCCTTCTTAGAAGTTGCCACTTACCATGATCATTCACTTGTAGGCTTTTATTAGGTGACGCACAATTTTAAAAATAAACATTCAAATATGGAGTACTCTTACGTTAAGTAGGTATTTAAACATGAAATAAAGAATGAATTTTTCGTAAAATACTCGTAAAAGTGTAACATGAAACATGAATTACAATTTTTACGGGATTTTTTTATTTGACAATATCATTTATAATTATTTCAACGTTGTTTCTATGCGTAGAAGATCCGAAGTGTAAAGTTTTTCTTGCCATAATGAAGACCTTTGGTATTTCTTCACTCGCTTTAAACAAAAAAAAAAGTGCGACATGGTGCAAAGTGGTGCGCGTTGCACACATATGGTTTTCTCAAAAACTTTCCTTGGAAAGATTCAGTAATGATGTAGATGCAGTTTTATCTGCCATCTTATTAGAGAAAAGATGACCTTGAAAGTGTACCCATTCGTGACCTAAATCGTCTTCTAAATCATTGCACAAGAGACTGAGCTTTTTACTGAGACTCTTTGTGTTGAAAGTTCACCCATTTAAAAAAAAAAAAAAATTCTTTGAAGTATTATGCCTTCTCTCTAATTCAGATCTCAGCCAGGAAGTTGTTTCAATACCCTCATTTTATGTTTCGCCTATAAAGTTTTTTCTCTTAGGGTTATCTCAAGTTCAAGTTTTCTTGCTCTGGTATAATAAACTCGAGAAGAGATCCATAAAAATCAGATACCGTCAGTACATCAACATATGAGTTGTGAATCTGAGCACTCACTTTATTTAGTCTTTCCAAAATAGCATCCCAAAATACGATTAGTAACCAAATAAAGGTAGCCTACTGCCCAAGAATTTTTTTTGTGAAATATTCGCACTATAATCGCACGACGCAATTCGCGGTGCCGTACGGGATCAGTGGGCGTCTAAAGGTTCCTTTAAGGGGGAAATAGGTGTAGAGGCTTCAAAAACTTCATTTTCTTTGTAGAATTATTCAAAAATATTTTCTGAAAATTTCAAACCAAAATTTCACGCCATTTAAAAGTTATATGCGTCTGAGTGAATGTCCCTCGGTCGAACTACCACTATTTTACTGCAACTCTTATTTTCAAACGCATTTTTCCGGAAACTCCTTTTTCGAATTTATGTAACCTCTAGCTCCTACAGTTTTTTTATCAATCTTTATCAAACTTAGCACATAGGTAGTTTCTTTATATAAATGTGCTCTATTTGAACCCCAACCCTAAACAATATCTTTATGTTAACTATTTTTTATGGCAAAAAAACGTTCAAAGAATGTTAAAAATCATGAATAATAAATTTTCTCATCTCTCAAAAAATATTAATTTTCGAGTTTTTTGTATAAAGTGAGGTTCAAATGGAAGAAAAACATATAAAAAACAATTTTTTTTGAAAAATTGATTTCGGATGAAAATAGTGACCTCCAGAAGTTACACAAATTGTCCTGCCGGATGGCGACTTACAATGTGCGGCAGTTGATATCTGCGTTATTTTTTAAGAAAAAGATTTGAAAATTTTACAATATAGAGGTACTCTTGAATATATATATGTAAAATAACTGAAAGGTATAAATAAAATATATGTTTATTCCTTTTGTATTTAAAAAAATCATGAAAATCACTAAAAATACGAGATCCTACACCTATTTCTCCCCTAAAACGCTCGTGTAATAAAGGTAGCCCACTGCCAAAGCCTTTTTTGTGAAATATTCGCACCACAATCACCGGTCCCGTATTGGACCGTTGGGCATTGAACGACACAAATCTGCGGTCCCATACGGGACCACTGGGCTTCTAAAGGTTAATAGATAGAAAACTCTATCTATCCACAGTGACTTTTCTGTTGTTTATAATCGTACACAAAATTACCGGCTTGCCAAAGCGAGCGAGCGCCGCCCCCTGAACTCTGCCGCCCCTAGGCCGCGGCCTATAAGGCCTATTGACAAATCCAGGACTGGGTGTTGGTTATCTAATAAATGGTTCCCGAACTGCTACAGTGAAACCCTCTTAAGAAGTTTTCCAAGGGACCAGAAAAAACAAACTTCTTAAGCAGGAAAACTTTATATGTGAGAAAAAATGGGCCAATCTTGGGTCGAGGGACCAAAAAAGCCAAACTTAGGCCACAAAACTTTTTAAGAGGGTTTCACTGTACTCTAGTTTTAAAGATATAGTGTGTTGAATATGGGTGATAGCCCTATCCAAGTTTACATTTCATAGTTTTCTAAGCCTCACTGTCCGAGGCCAGCAATGAACCTGTTAACAAGAAGCTACATAAAATCTCTTGTGTTCCATATATTTTACGCATTTCATGCGGCAGTAAAAATCTTCTTACACTAATTAAAATGTATCATAGAATGATGTGACTTTGAACAAGCCGGCTGACTCTGAACAAGTGCCTATCTTCATGTATCACATTCAAGTCATTGTTATCAATTGGATGCAGGTGAACATGACTAAAAGTGTGTTGTTAATTTATGGCCAATCTTCATAAGTTTGCTTAAAATTAACGTGAATTTTTATAGGTGTGATAGTTTTTACAGTACAAACTATTGTGTAGGTCAGTATTATTATTTGTTATTTGAAATAAATAATAATTGATTATTTAAACCCTCAGGCCTCGGGCATATTCTGTGAGTAGTTTAGAATATTTTTGCTTTGCAATAAAATCCAAATCTATCTATCTTCTATATATATATATATATATACAGGCTGTTAAGGGACTTGACTTACTTTAACCAGTGATTCCTGACATTATTTGGAGTAAAAAATGTAAATGAAATTTTGGTCTCCGGTGACTTTTTTTAATGACTTTTTTTTTTCAAATTTTTTTTCTTCAAAATCAAACAAAAAAAATTCTTCCGCATGTCGTCACTGGTCACTCAGCCGGGTGTCCGATGAACCCCTTACCCAGCCTCCAACTGTTCAACTACCATTTTTTTATGTTTTTGTAGAAAAAATAAAAAAAAAAACATCAAAAATGTCACCGGAGACCAAAATGTCATTTATATTTTTTACTCCAAATAATGTCAGGAATCACTGATTAAAGTAAGTCAAGTACGTCCCTTAACACCCTGTATATATTTATGTAAATAAAAATGAATCGCCGAAATGTATGTACTTGCATAACTTCAAAACGACTGCACTAAATTGGATAACCCTTTTTTTTTGTGTTCGTTATTTTCAGGACGAGGTTTGTATAAAACTACTGGCGAGCTCTGGCATTATGAAATTTGTGTAAAAAAATTGCAATAGGTGGCACACGAGCTGTTTGAAAACTAATGGAGAGGGGAGGGGAACTCGGGTAGGGGGTTCGCGGGAGGGAAACCAGTGAGGGGGGAGGGGAACTCGGGAGGGGGGTACGTGGGAAGGGGAAGGTGGAGGAGGCGGAGTGGGAACGCGAGAGGGGAAGGGGATGCAGGAGAGGAAGGGGAACGGGATGACTGGGAAAGGACATGCAGGGAGAAACGATTTCTTTATTAAATGGCAAAGCATGCCGGGTACCAGATAGTAAAAGGAATATTTCTGAATGTATCTGAAAACTAAAAACTGTTATTAAAAGTGATGAAATACGTTTTCAAGTTTTATTATAAATAACATAATTTTTGATACATTCAAATTTTGAATGCAAACAAAAAAAAATTTTAAAAGAGTTGGGCTCACCTTATATTTTTTCTAACTAAAATTACTCATAATGAAAAAAAGACAAACGAATAATAAATGTGTCACCTCACTGATTTGTCATTTCATAAATAAAAAATTCACAGAGGTTTCATGCATTTTTCTCAAATTACAGTCGGAATTTTGCTTTCATAAAGGTGCCCATTTTAATTTTTCTTTAGTTAACTTCTAGATTTGAATATAAAGCGTGGTGTTTTCTATTTCTAATACCGTTTAGTTTAGATCATATTTCTGAGCATAACTGTAAGGGAGATATGACGATTTCTATGAAACCTATGTGAGCTGTTCCCAAAAGCGAACAAATTAGCCCGTGAAGTTAAGAACGCTTTTAGAAGTATATAGTATTTTTACCAATTTTAAAAAAATTGTATACAAGGTGTCCGGAAACTCGTAGTACAAGCGGGAAACTGGAGAATCCACATCACATTTGGAGTCGATTTTGTGGTTTAACTTTTTTTGATTTGAGCTTTCGTTTTCGAGTAAATCGGGTCCGAAGATGGAATTTTTTAGGTTAAATTTGAAAAAAAATTTCACTAGGGGGTTGATTTCAGCTGTGTAATGTCTTATAAAATGCAACGAAGGGTAAACCGGGCTCAATTTTTTTTTTAACCCTTTAGTTGCCGAAAAAATGGAAAAATACAAAAAAAATAATATTAAAATCGAAATGCTTAGATCGAAAAAAATATGTTTTTTGGGTTCTCTACGTGATGTAGATTCACCAGTTTCCCGCTTGTACTACGAGTTTCCGGACACGTATAGTATTTTTGTTAAAATAATTGTAAAAAGCGTATATAGTATTTTTACCAACTTAAAAAATTATAGTATATTTTATAGGGTGACTTTGGACAAGACAAAAGTTTAAAAAGAAGGTTTGAGGGAGGCCTTATCAATGTCACATCATTCTGCAGTACATTAAAAATAATTTTGTCACCAAGTCTGAGTATTTAATCTGATCCAATATGTGCTGACACTTTCCACTTTCATCAACAGTTTTACCACAAGCTGTTTTAGTATTTTGACATATAAATTTTTGTTGTGGCAAAGTTACAGATTTTCTTTAGACCGCCTGTACACAACGGATTTCAAAATATTCAGAAATTCATCTGTAGCAGATTGTGCACGATCAACAAATATTGATAGCCGATACAAAAAATATTGATTGCTCATACGGGCAGCCTTACATAGGTGTACACAACAGCAATATGAAGAAAAGCACTTCACAACTTAAGTAATTTTCATATAATATTTTCCCGCATTACCAATAAATTATATAAGAGAGAACATTGGATAACTTTCCTCAAAATAATACATATTTTAATCATACAATAGAAATAATACAGGATTACCATCAATTGACAAATGCCGGCCCAATTGACAAAATGCCTGCTTCATTCCGCCACCTATTGCACTGACTCGCCATTCGAAGCACTTTTATATAATTACAATAAAATAATTTAATAATAATTTCCACACAACTTAAAAGATTAAATTTGGGCTGATCACTACCGCCAACACTTCTGTAGTAAGTTGTCTATGCCACAAAACCTCTGCTCCAAACTCTCTTCGTTACATAGTCTTTTAATATTCTTATATGGCGGCATTCCTTATCGGTTGGACGTGGTTAACTTTGTCTGATGATGAAAAGTCCCCGATAAAAAGCGCCAATGTTTGGTCATTCCTCGTTGTGGGAGATGTGCTCCTCAATACCATCGGACTCCGTCACCAGCGCCCGCTCCAGGATGACCCGACCTTCCTTGTATCTGGAAGGAAAGATAATAAAAAGACAGCATATTTGGCAGAGCTGGCGGTGAACTTGTTCATTAAATCTTGTTTATAACAATAATAATGTTAGTTAAATGATCTTTATAGTGCTGTTTTTGTAAAAAATGCCAGGAAGGGTGCTGTACAAATATATAGTTTTTTAATTTTCAAGCTCTACAACTCTACATACTGTAAATACCTCCCCCATAAAACATTAAAATTGTGAGGAAGATAGCGCTGCCAACTGTGGCTATCGTCTTAGCTAAAGATGGTTGATACGAAATCGGCTGTCACTGCACCTGAAGCTTCAGTTACTGGTGACAAGAGGAACAGGTTCCTATTCTAACTACTTTTGGAACCAGTTCCTGATAACGCGGAGACTAGGGGATTTCCTTCAAGATATTTTTGTTTATTATACTGAAATATTGCAAGATTGAAAAATATTTTAAAATTTCTTCAAACCAGTTCCAAAATTCAGTGACCGCAAAGTCACTAGGACAATGACATTGTCCTCACTACAGGAATATCGGCTATCTGTCTAACCTGTGCATAATCCAGTTCTCTAATAAAATTCAAGCATTCTGAATTGTTGATGGCTTTGTATCGCATCGATTTTAACATAAATAACATTACTATTACTGTATGTTGTCTGTGGTCTACTGAAAATATCTGTAGTCACAAACATATTATAAAAATGCATTTTTCAACAGATGTAAATGTAAATAGTAATAATGAAAACAAGATGTTCAACTTTTAGAAAATAATTAAAAATTATGTGACTTTTTTTTTTTTTTTTTTACAGTGAATACCGCACAAGAATCTCAACTGCTCCCGTCTGGAGCCAGTGAGACTATGGCATCCCCAATTGGGGTATGTTGTGAGGCTGAAGGTAGTGGGGAGGGGAAGGAGGTGGGGAAGAGGAAGGTTGGGAAGTAACCTGGCTATTCAGATCTGGTCACTAAACACGGCTAAAGCCTACATAATATAAAACATCATGTACAACAGCGATCGGCAATTGGCTGCCTGTAGGCCAGATATGGGCTGCAAATTGCCCCTTTCTGGCCCACAAGGTCAGAATCTCTGAACGGACGATCATTTCTTCCCACCACACGTGGCGCACCATCGGTCATAATCATTTTTTTTTTTTCATATCTATTTCTTGTGAAGAAAACATAAATTTTTAAGAATGAGTAACGCCCGAGTGGGATTCAATAACTGAGCCCTCGCCCAGAAGAATGTTGTATCTAACAATAATCTTGTTCGGAGAAAAATAGAAAAAACGAAACATGTTATGTTTCATAACATTTTATATTTAAAATACATAAAACATACAATTCTTAAGAGTTTAAAATGAAAAGTCGTCTAGAAAGGCAACTAAATTAGAGTTTATAACTAGAATTTACGCTGAATTTGTGGAATAATGTTGTATATGAAAATTTCATGTTAAACGTTATTCCACAAAACGTTTTTTTTTTTACTCTTCATACCTTAAAGAAAGCAACATGCTCTTCAAACATAAATGTACACACGTGATTGATGTATTTGAGCTTAAAAAGCGATATGAATAAATGAAACCATTTACATTCGAAATATTGTCTTGAGATCAATATACAACATTATTCCACAAAACTGATTCAACAGCTAAAAAGAAGTCTTAGTAATATTTTTTTCTGGAAAAATTCAACTTTCCTGCATTTTTCAGCTTCTTGACTTTCAAGACACATTATTTATTATTCATTTCATTACACCTCTGCCAACCGGTATGCTTCGAGTATGTTTGTAATCATGTTTTGTGTAATATTGTGACAGTAATTTTTGAAACTACTATAAATAGCATGAGCCGAAATACGAACATGCTGGTTGAACTCCTTTGTTAACAATTTACTTATTGAATACTCATACCTACTTGTGTTGTGCCTACTTATGTCTTTCATGCTCTGTTTATTATTTAATGTACTTGTTATGAAGCTACATACTTGTTATAATGCTCCTGTACAATTTACCTTACATGTAAAAGCCATCAAGGCGTAAACAAATAAATAAATAAATAATAATTTTAACACTGAAAAAAAAAGACTTTCTAGTTGAAGCCACAAAACGTTTGTTTTCTCCATTTATTCCCATAAATTAAACCGTATGCATCGTGATTTCGATAAATGGCATTATACAACATTCTTCCACAAAACAAACTTTAAAAGGCTGCCACAGGCCTAAAAAAAAATTCATTACCACAATTCCAACCTTAAAAGATGCATATTTATGTGCCCAACATTATTCCACCAATAATTCAACGTTGATAATTTTGTTGGATACAACATTATTCCAGGCAAGGACTCTACTATATACCTGCAACACTACTAACCGGTTGTGGTATTTCAAAACATGTAAGGACCACTTTAAAAAAAATCGCATGCGGCGCTTTTTCCGTGTGTGCTATCATACTTATTTATACAAATTATCCTAGAATGTTCAAAATTCACCCACTTCCAATATTATACGCCTCAGTGTGGTTTTTCAAAACTAATTTAATTTTCAATAAATTTTTTTTCATCTGCAGCGTTTTTCCGTGTTTTCTATATTACTATTTTTATGCAGAGGAAGGGCAGAGGAGCATGGAAGAAAAATATACTTCAGATAAATTGGCGCTATACGGTGCTGCTAGCTGCTAGGCATGACACGAAGCACGATGTCGATGGGCAATCAGACGGGCAGTCACAAGCGCACTGATTGAGAAGGTTCGCACGCACACGAGTGATGTCGTCGGTCGGGTGGCCCCCCAAAAAAATTTACGTATTCATACAGCCCGCCACAAAAACTAATTGCCCATGTACAATAAAATAGAAAACTAATTGCCCATGTAGAATATTCCATTGGCCGGTGACCAAAAACCTAAGCCCGCTGCCACTCATTTGTACCAAGCGTGATATCAGAAGACCCCCCCCCCCCCCCCCCCTAAACGTGTCACATAGTATGGGTATGTTCCCTTACCTACAACTGACCTACTTTGAGCAGCTATCACTCGAGTGGATAATATGTAAAGTGGGTTACTATATAACATTGGGCATTTTGTACTTTTTTAATATAATTATATAAAAGTATTTGGGATTTTCTAATCGCCGTGGTCTTAAAATTTACTTTTAAAAGCACAAAATACAAGGAAAAATAAATAAAAACAGGGACTGTGTATCTGAATGAGCGTAATATCTCTTACATACCTCTGATTCTCCTCCGTGGCGAATTCGTAGACCCACCCGAGTTTGGTGGAGCAGTTCTTGCAGGACACATCGCGCACCATGTGTCTCCCGGTCAGCATCACGCGGTCCTGCACCTCGGAATATACCAGGTTCACCACCTTTCTGAAGAGGAAGGCTCGCCCTGGAGTCAAAATGCACACACATTGTCAATTTTTTGTCTTGGGCCACACTCAAGACGGAGGAATGAATGGTGAAGAAAAACTGCTCGATAGTAGTATGAATATGGGCAAAGTCGGGCATTATGGTTACTGAGCCAATGATAATAATATTTTTTATTACACTTATAAATTTTAATACAAACATCCTATCCTATTAATCCTATTAATATTATAAAGGCGAACGCTTGTATGGACGTATGGACGAATGGATGTATGTTTGTTACTCTTTTGCACAAAAACTACTAAATGGACTTTAAAATTTTTTTCACTAATAGAAAGCTACATTATTTGCGAGTACTATAGGCTATATATATTGGTAAGCTCTGGCGTTATGAAATTATTTATCATACGTTTTCTGTCCCTAACAAAATCGAGTTATTGCAAACGTCAGAAGAAAAGCGACCAGTTGTTGCCTTGGAAACAATGTTTTTGATTTTTTTGAATTAGGCAATATACCCTAAAAAGAGTGCTTTGTTTGCGTCGCAGTTAATATCTATCTCTAAAAATAAATCGCCGAAATGTATGTATGCTTCCGAACGACTGCACCAAATTGGATAATACTTTTTTTGGTTCATTATTTTGTATAAAACTACCGTTGAGCTCTGCCATTATGAAATTTGTATAAAAAATTGTAATAGGTGGCACGCGAGCAGTTTAAAAACTGAATGTACCGGGAATGAATGTGTGGAATGGGAGAGGGGGGAGGGAAGGAAGAGGGAGGGGTGGAGGAGGGTGGGGGGGGGGTAGGTGGAGGGGGAGGGAGGGGTCGACGGGGGGAGTGGAGTTGGGAGAGGGAAGGTGGAGTGGTGAGGGGTAGGAGCGGGGGGAGGGGGGTTGATGGGGGAATGGAGTGTGGAGAGGGAAGGAGGAGGAGGCGGAGTGGGAATCCCCTAATACCGTGCAAGTGAAGCCGCGGGAAAAAGCTAGTAAGAAATAATTTACAAATACATATTTAACTCCTATTGTGCCACTGGCTTCATTCGTAGCCCTTCCATCTTTAATTATTATTTTTTAATTCACAAACTAACGTTTAAGACAAGATTTTTATGCGTAGCACAAAGGGTAACAAATATTATAAGCAATAATTATCATCTTGAAACACTCATCTACATTGAAAAAATCTTCCGAGCAGAGATACTTGCTGCCAACGGGATTATGTCTACAAATGTAGACATAATTTGTCTCGACGCCACCTAGCGACGGATTTAACACTAACAATGTCTCTCTCACAAAAATAAAGTTGGTTGTTTTCAGGTGGAAAAATGTAATAAGCAGTAATTGTTGAATGAAACACTAGCATATATTGAATTATTTGGCGGGTATTAGATAAGCCAAAATAGCTCAGTGGTCAAGAAGAGCTGACCGGCAATCAGAAGGACACGGGTTCAAGTCCCGTTGGCGGCAAGTATCTTTTCTCGGAAGATTTTTTCAATGTAGATGAGTGTTTCAAGATGATAATTATTGCTTATAATATTTCTTTCATCTTTATTTGTAATGTGTATTTGCCAATTGAAAGATCAAAGTAAAAAGGTTTTTACATTAGCCTGATGCTTTGCCTCTCATATAGAAATAATTTATCATCACTTTTACTCGGGAATTTTTAATTTACGTGTGGTTTTTGCAACACGTTTCTCACAGAAATCACTTATCGGAAGATAAACCACTAACACAGTCGCGGTGGCACTTGTCCGTGTATTGGTCACACAGCAGTCACCAATTGGTACAAGTATTTGATGTGTGTTTGTGTGGTGGGAGCAGATATTGTTCTTCGAGAAATAAATTCTTGCGGTTCATTTCGAACTGGTTTATAGAGAATGTTTTAAATGTATTTTTTATTAATTTGAAGACAATGCGTTTTACCTATTTTTGGCATCATAATTTATTTTAGCCGTCCTTGTGTGCACTGGGAGAACCATTGGCAGGTTAGTCCTACAGGCAAGAAGATAGAATAATCTAAGATAGCACTGTCAAGGCAAGTCATCAGGAATGTAGAGGCTCACACTCTCCAAAATAACAAGAGCATTCAACAAACCATTGCAACATTCTGATTTACTTGCATCCAATTTGAGCAAATAGATAATATAATCATTATCATCAATGCACAGATAACCCCTCTTGTGAACCATGCTGTCCACGAATACATTTCATGGTGATCATTACATCATAATATTTCAAGTTAAAGATTCTAAACGGATGGTCTGATTTACAACACCCAACTACTTACATTTGTTCTTTTATCTTTCCATGTGTTTTAAAAGTTCAAATCCGGTTGATTGACATGCATACTCACTACAGATCATTACTGTTAAATTTTGAAGCACCACAGTGCAAATAAAATGCATACAATCAATTACAAATTTTGTACACAGACACTAACTTGTCAAAGGATTGGGGTCATGTCATGATAAAGTAATATGTGACCTGTTGCTCCGGTGAAGCGAGTGCTGATTAGCTCCGACCTGTTGGTGAGATTTGTATCGCAGGCTGCACAGGAGAACAGGCGCGTTCCTCCAATGTGATCAAGGAAGATCTTACCCATAGTGAAACTGAAATTTTAACAAATGTTTGATATGAATTAAAAGAAACCAAAAGAATACAGGAACACATTATTATTACAGTAATTGACACTTAATTTGCACATTCATCCGTCAACAAAAAATATGATGTACCCTTTCAAAAATATGGTGTCGATATGACAAAGGGAAATATAAGCAGGGACAACAGCGTAGATTATAAATTATTGGGATAAATTTCAAATATTTTTTTCTATATATTAGAGGTTTTATGTTCACATGAAATAATATTATTATTACCAAATAATATCGAAATAGACGAACGTCAAAATATTTTCCTGTCACAAGTCACAATAAAAAATAACAATATTGGCACCATAGATATACCACGATTACCACGGAGAAAATATTTTCTATGAAATCGGTAACAGAGCTGCCAACATACAGAATAATAATACCAAAGAGTCTTTCGTATGAAACATTGAAAAAAAATCGACAAAAAGATGAGGAGCTCTGCGTGGGTTGATTCACAAGGTGGGATTATGGTAGGATTAGACCAAACGAGCAATGAGCTAGAGCGTTCTTTCTTCGTCTTTAATGTAAACCGTGATTCGTTTTCACCATTTACACTAAAAGAATTTCGACGAACAAGAACGAGAACATCAGGAACCAGAATCTTGCAAAGGCGAGCGAATGCTCGTTGCTCATTCTTCAACAATCAGTGGTAGTGTTCACTACAGTAGGTCTGACGGTGAGAGCAATATTGTAATTTTAAGTGCTGCATTTATCGTTATGACTCGTTTATCGAAAAAGAGAGGAAGGAAGAGATGTTGGTGGGTGACGAATTTAAAAAAAAAGAACACTCGAAATTTTGATACGCTTCTATCATTTGTAGACATTTTTCATCACTCCAATCCATAATTAATACGAACAAGTCGAGGCGAGTTCCAAGAACACTGAAGAGACCGTCACGAGAAGCGATCACGTTCGAATACGAAGGAATGCTCTAAGCCAGCGGTTGTCAACCTTTTTGAGCCTGCGTATCCCTTGACTCTTACTATAAATTTGATGAACCCCGTACCCTCTATTTATGTTGTGTACATGTGTAATGAAAGACATGCTTCATTTGTGATTTTTTAATACTCTCATTATTATATTATGAATTTAACAATTAATAATAATAATAATGCTTGGATGATTTATATAACGCCATTTTTGTAAAAAATCACCTCAAGAGCACTGAAATAAAGTCACACAAATTCGATTTGCAAATTTAAACAAAGTGTAACACGAATTCGGGCATTTTTAACCAGTGATTCTACATGCGAAATTGAACAAACCTACATTTGTGCCACGATATTGAATACCCCCAATTTTTGGTTCGCTCACCCCAAGTGGTACGCGTATGGCGTACCACAGGTTGAAAACCGCTGCTCTGGGCAATTGTTTGGGCGCACTTACGGTACGGTGATGGCTTCAAACAAATGAGCTTTCTACTAAACTCCGACGAATACGCTCGGAGCACCGAAAGAATGCTCTATTTAACTGTTTATACCAAAATAATTTGCAATAGCAGACTAGAAATGAGCATTTGCTTGTTTGGTCTAATTCCACCTTTGGCTATTATTGAGAGAAATATTTGTTAGCTTTACCAAAAATTCAGAATGAGTTTCAAAATTTTTTTGGAACGGTTTGGAAATTTTCAGTGCGAAATGTCAGCGATGAAATTGATTTCTGGTTCTGCATTATTTTAATGAGAACAACTGAGGACCAAGGTAAGTTATGGAGTGGTAGATATATCTTGGAAAAATGTCATTTTATTGAAATTAACTTTTACATCTTAATTGTCTTAATTTGTTTGACTGAATCTAGAAACTCTTTTAACCTTTCTTAAACTCTTAAGGTAAACACGCAATTAAAAAAAAAACAATTTTCGATAAAAACAAAAATTGAATAAGGATTTATATCCACCCTTCGGTCAAATCCGATCATAAATAAACCAATACCAATCCGATGTGCTTTGGATGTGCAAATTTATATTTACAGTCTGCGGCAAATTCGTGAACTACAGATGTCAACGTAAAAAAAACTTTAGTTTTAGTGGTTCCCGATTTCACCGTGATCAATCTGTTGACGGCCATAGTAAACAAGTTTAGCATCCGGTAACCCAGTCCAGGGTAGACAACTTAAAGCAGAAAAAAATAATTTATTTTCAGTCGTCATTTTGAGTGTCAGTGTTTTTTTTTATCGATGGAAGTTTTCGTGCTATTTTAAAAAATCTGCGTAAGGTCATATTTCCATTCTGACTATTCAGTGGAATAAGAAATCTGCACGTGTTTTCAGTAATCGTCAGCAGGAGATGTGAGCATTCCCTTTGCATTAATCTATATTTCAATCTTGGTATTTGTACCACGTTTTCCACCAGATGGCTTTTGCGTAATGTATTTTTGGTTTACCGTGCGGTAAATAATTTTTTGTGGATGTGTAGGTAATGCGATAATTGATAATCCACAAACATTATATCTCATTAAATATAAGCCGAGTGGAATGAAGTGCTGGTTACTGCCATGATGCGGGAACTAAAAAGATATTTCTTCTCAAATTTCAGATCGATATCCTTGCGAAAACCCATAGGTGAAGATTTCTTCAGCTGAAGGACTGAGGATACCAATTATTTTTAAAGTCCTGCTACCGTCCAGTGGGGCGTTACCATTTTATATGACTTTAGAAAGTTTTACTGGTAAGTTGACATTTCATTTTCTTCATTTCCACCGTTTACATTTCTAGGTAACATATTGATTTTTTCCAATTATGCCATCAACGAAACCCCATTTGATTTATGCCTCAAAACTTTCAGTGAACTTTTAATATATTTATTATATCATTCTTATTCATAATGACTTCTTATTGAATACAGCTATAAAAATGCCAAATTTTCCAAAGTGAGGTTAGGTAATTGTAAACATCACCTCCCAAGTTTTTATTACATCACAGAATAATCTGTAAGCAGATATTATAAGCATATTATTTAGTTTTATTACGCTTTTTCAAATTTTTCATAGGTTTTTTGAAATTTTAGATCAACTAAAACAGTTCATAGATATTGTGTGGTAGCAGCTCTTTAGCCAAGCATTTTCATATGAATCAAGCAGATTTATTCGAATTATTTTAGTAGCAGCATCAATATAATTATGTTTTTATTCATTTTAGGTATTACTGTTAATAAATTGCAATTATATTGAGTATTCTATTCAGTCTATTTGATTAATTGCAATTATATTGGGTATTTTATTCAGTCTATTTGATTAATTGGTAAAGTTGCCGAATTCCCCCTCACGGAAAATCGTCATAAGTATTTTAAAAAAAATGCTTGTTTTCAACCATAAAAACTATTTATGTTGGGGGAGATGGTAAAAGATACATTTGAAGTTAATTTTTTATCGATAGTTAAGTTTGAAGGTAAGGAAATACCCATAAATTATTTAAATCACCCAACGAATCTAATAACCTATTTTGTAAATGTTTTGCATCTCCTCCGACTTAAATAGTTGTTCATTAATAATTAGTTTAAATCAAGTGTTTTTTTTAATTGCATTCGTGGGGTGGAATTCGGTAGCTTTAAGGTACTGACACACTTGCTCACAGAAGCCGGCTTATGAGCATGCTAATTAATGAGTACGCTCCTGTCTAAAATAGTCAACTGTACACATTTGCTCAATAATGAGCAGGCTTGGCTTGAGCTTTCTCGTAAATGAGCGTGCTCAAAGCTAACATTTGAACACACATGCTATTTAATGAGCATGCTCATGTCAAATAAATAAATTATAAATGTCAAATAGTCAGTTTCATTCTCTCAGAAGTAAACAAAATAATATTACTGGTTGCAATGGAATTATTTAAGAATCTTCTGACGCAATAAAATAAGACGTTTGATTTGGGTCCATGATGTCAACAAATCCGAAAACGACTAAATAATAAAAAATAAATGCTAATTTTAATAGAATGTGGTTTCATTTTGGAGGTAAAGGAGCTTTTGGGGAATTTGGAAATCTATTGTGGGTATTTTAGTGACCTTGTGTTCTAAATACGAGGGATGTTCAGAAAGTAAGTGTACTGTGACCATAACGGGCTGTGGTTTTTTGTTTTTTGGGGGTTGGCGATACTGAATGGTAGAAGGAGATCTCCTGACCAGAACGAGCATCGCATGAACGTGGTAGTATGTGTATGTCTCAACACAGGTATTCCCTAAGTGAGACAGGCATCGAATAATGTTATGTAAACATACCTTTTATAGATAAATAAATAAATAAACTTTCTGAACATACCTCGTATATTCGTGATTCCCATAATAAATCACGAAAAACAAGGTTTTTTCGTCTCCCCTGCGGGCTATTTTGACATTTTTGCAAAGGATGCGCAGATGCGAACTGAAATCGGATTGACATGCTCATGCTCATAAGCTAGCCTGTACACACATGCTTAGAGGCTTCCCCTTCCACCTGATAATCCAATGAGCATGCTCATTAATCAAATGGCTGTTGATTTGTGAGCAAGCTCATTCGGCTTGAAATGAGCATGCTCATTACTAGCAACGTCACTGACACACATGCTACAAGGTAGCAATTGCTACTAGGTAGCGTGCTCTTTGGCTTCAAATGAGCATGTGTGCCCGTAGCATTACCGACTAAGGTGATTCTTAAAATAATTTATAATCTGCTCTTTCATAGATGGCACTAATTTATGTTTTTTATGGAAAAATAAAAGGCGGGCTAGAGCAGATAGAGAACTGCTTACATTAATAAAAATCAGGAAAATTTCATATCTGGGTCATATACTTCGAGGGGGAGAAGTATCACTTGCTCCATTTAATATTGAAAGGCAAGATAGAGGGTCGCCGAGGGCCTGGTAGGAGACAAATGTCTTGGCTGCGTAATATACGAGAGTGGACTGGCATTAGAAGTGTGGAGGAGCTATTCCGGGCAGCGCAAGACAGAGAGACATTCTCAAGAGTGATCGCCACCGTCGGGGGGACCTGATACGGCACACAAAGAAGAAGATGGAAAAATATTTTTTCTGATGAATTAATTGTTTGCGCCTGTATTAATCATGTGATTAGTGAGTAATTTTTTAGTTCTATTAATTTTATAAAATTTTCAGGTAGTGACGTTACGAGCCCAAAAGTGGATTTATTTATTTAAAAAAACAAAACTACATTTCTAAAAATTTTTACCAACATTTTCGTAATCTTAGTAAAAAAATCTATCCACATGATATTTTCCAAGTCGTTATGAAATTCATGCAAGTGGCCTATTTTTCAAACCTTTGTAACTACTGAAGTCAAACTTCAAACCTGTGTTTGTTTTAACAGTGAAGTATTTCTTTTACTGGACAATTTTCAAAAGTGCTTCCGTTTATATTCCATCAACGGTTTAATGTTTAAACCTTAGGCATTTTTACTAAGCACAATTATTTGTACACAACAAAAGCAAATTGTTACAATACATCAAGAATAAGGTTTTTTTTCATGCAGTCTCAATTAAATTAATACATCTGAGATGCAATATGGCTACTCTGTGGTGTTTTCATTCTACTTGTCTGTTTGCCAATGTTATTCATTTTCTCATTTTTCTGCATTTTGAATTAAAGTAATATAAAACAGCTGGTCTGATTGAATCGTGGTAGTTCTTATCGTGGCGGGTATAATGCACCATTTAAACACTAAAGTAAATCCACTCTGATAAGAGCTGTTTTATGCTTTTATAGTCATTGTTTATAAAATACGATTAGGTTCCCATGTAACTATAACCGTACATGTTCTCTACAAACGATACATGCATTTTACCAGCTAAATTTGATATATAATGAACATTAAAAAACTCAGCATGATACTGTTTTATTATTGTGCTAGTAGTTGATGTGCTAGCCCACCGATGGAAAATTTTAATAAATAACATCATTCTTATCGCTATAAAAATTGCGTAAAAGAATTACAAACTAAAAAGTTTGTTTTGAGAAATTATCTTGGAAATAGATTTTTATTTCTATGAATCACACAGTTTTTAGGTACCTACACATAAATCACAATGATTATATTTTTATTTATTTTTTAATTATTTTTATGTGATTACCGCACAAGAGTCCCAACTGTTCGTAGTAACTACGTACATAGAGATGCCTACAAGCGTTTGAGTTTTAAAAGTCAGTTTAACATGTAGCTTTCTTGGCGGCAATGAATGCCCTACAATTCTTATTTACATCGTTGTATGGGTGAACCCAAAATATTCTGTTAGTTTTTTTATGCTTACAATGATAAATGGGGATCAATATTAGGCTGGGGTTAGACTCGTAATTAAAATTTACGGATTACATAAGATTTTGACAGGTCACTCACAGGAAGTTCGACCTGTGTAAATGCTCATGCGACCGTTTACATCTGTAAATTTATTTGCGGTAAGATGGCTTCCTGTCAACAACGACCTGCTACTTTCAAATTTACGCGATTTTGTCAATAAAGACGAAAAGGCCCAAATAAAGTGTTGAAATAGATTTTGGCTTAATTAAACAAAAAAAATTAATTAATTAAACCATTCTCCACGCGCTTTTGCACCGTCAAAGGCGGCAATTAATTTCGTTTTATCCGAATGGCAGCTACCTGACATCTGCTGACAGCAACCGATTTCGAATTCAAAATTTCAAATAAATGTTAAAAACAAAAACATTAGGATTGAAAAGGATTGGACCGATAATTGATAGAAGGATGCTCATTTTCCAGAAAACCTAAATAAGTGGAAATAAATACTAGTTTTGTAGGAAAAAATCCTATGAAAACAATTGTCTTTTAATTTTTGACATTTCGCAACGGTGCGCGGCACATTTCTTGCGGTAAGTCTCTTAGCTTATCAAACTGATTTTATAAGCTGTAAGAAGGCTGGAAATTCGCGCGGGCGCGATTAGACCTGACGACCTCTGTAGTCCCGTGGGTAAGACTCTTGACTCACAGTCCGGAGGTCGCGGGTTCAAACCCGGCATGCGCAAATAAATTTTATTTGATTAATTTGTGTTATTTCACAATTAATTCATTTAAAATAATATATAGTATATTTGCGGCATGTTCCAGAGTGGAAGATACTATCAGTATCACCCTGGTGTAAGACCACCATTCAGAATTGAAACGTTGCTTGAAAATGGCTTTAGCCGTGTTTGGCGACCAGATCTGAATAGCCAGGTACTTTCCAACCTTCCTCTTCCCCACTTCCTTCCCCTCCCCACTACCTTCAGCCTCACAACATACCCCAATTGGGGATGCCATAGTCTCACTGGCTCCAGACGGGAGCAGTTGAGATTCACTGTAAAAAAAAAATATTCTATGTTATTCACTGTAAAAAAAAAAAAAGACCTGTCAAAAAACGTCCGAAAGAATAAGTTCTGTAACTTGCTATAAATTACGTTAAGTGACTTTTGGTGTCGTTTGCATTGGTAATTTGGCAGGAAAAGACTTACGAGTCTCTAAACTCAGCCTTACAGTCTTCGTCGCTAGAGTAAGTTGACATCGTATTTTATTATTATTCCACTGCTGGCACGCGAAAAAAATGATCAAGTTCAGTATATTTCGGGTACTGCCGTGTACCAAAACCAGCATTAAGAGGAAATACTAGCTGCGCTTTTCTATACAAACGTATTCCCCGTTTATCTCTCTGGATTTTGACCCTAGAGCAAAATTTTTTTTTACATAATATAGATATTGACCACTAGCGTGTCGGTACGTTTTGTTTTTTTTGATAATTTACTTCTCATAGAAGTTACGACCTTCCAAAAATGAATAAAATTGCCTAATTTAAACGCCGTCAAAAAACGTTCAGTATACAAACTAAACAATGTATTTTGAAAAAAAGCAAAACGTACCGACATAGAATATTTTCTTTTAATACAGTTAGTGAAAAAAAATTTTTAAATCCGTCCAGTTTTGGAGAAGAAAAATGGGGAATACAAAACATCGATTTCGAAGATTTTATTTAGGTATTTTCGGCCCGACGTGCAGGTGTCCCTTTCGCTCATTTCTCCTGAGGGGGGCCGGGGAACGTGGGTTTTGACAAATACATACATATAATGCGAAGTAGTGATGTAAAGAATTTTATCGGTAGACTAGTGTTGTCCTTGCCCGAGTAATCGATATTTTTTATTCGTTTTTTTTTCTGTTTAGTGACTCATCGCGGTATACCAATACTGACCGAGCTTTCATACTAAAATTGTGCAAAATTAAATTTTTTTATGTCAAGTACTATAATAAATTTTCAATTTGGGAGGCGTTTTAGGTACCATCGCCCCGGGAACCATTTATTGGATAACCAACACCCCCGCCACTTGGTCACCGCAAGTGGTCCTCTATGTTTGGTGACAGAGCCTGGGTTCCCGGGTTCACGGATGAGGTCTGCATGGGTTTTGGTGGCGGATAATTTTGTCCACTTACTGCGTGGCGGGCCGGATTGGGAGAAACTGGAAGAGGAAGATCTTTTGATCTCTACAGCTGGACTCTCCACCATCATTTCATACTTTTACCTACCTTTTCCCTACCCAAAACTTCCTTTCCTTCCTTATCCTAAAAATACCCTCCACACAGCTTCTCCAATGATGTCCAACAACTTCTCCAACAAAGTCCCTGAGCGATTATTTTTCCTCGGTGCCTCCAATGTGAGGTTTATGTTTTTAAAAAAAATCTGTTTCAAATTTTTAGTTGAGAGTCGCTTACATTGCCTTCAGTGATTAATTGAAATTTTTTGTTTGTAAACACTTTATTGTACAAAATTTTTTACCACTATACAATGAATTTTAAACAATTTATGATTTAGATCTTTCTCTCGCCGGTAAATTTCTTGATATGCGACCGTCAATTGTTTCTGGTAAAAGGCATTGGTGGTAGAAGTTTTTCTAACAGTGGTTCAATTTTTTGCCAGATTGAATCGTCCCTTTCAATTTTTTCATACGGCAAACCTTTAGGACTCCACACGACAAAATAACAGTATTTACGACGAGTAATGTGTAACTGGCCTTGTACTTGGTAGAAGTAATTGTGATTCCGTTTTAATGTTGAAGCATTGTCTTCAATTTTACAGTTATCAATTTTTTTTGTTCAAATCCTTCTTCTGGTGACATATTTACTATACTATATGGGCATTTCACTTCAATTATAGAATCCTTGCCAAAAAGGCCATCCGGACTTGCCGCTAAAAAGTTTTTGTTTTCATCGATAAATAGTCCACAGGCGAATACCTCTAATTTTGTTTCTTTTGTAAATTGCTCAATTGCTTGGTTTTCATTTTCTTTCCCATAATTTGTGGCCATATTTCCTTTAAATGGCGAGTACAGTAGCGAGTTTAATACTCTCGCAACTGAAGTTTTTGGCCGTAGCTTACATATTTTTGTCCAAAGTTAGAAGCTGTAAGCCGCTTACGCCTTTCAATTGTCCACAAATTATTATTGCTTTGGCCCACCGTATTCCTTTCGAGTTCATCCTTATTCGATGGAGATAATTCTTTTGAAAAATTCCTCTTTATCGTTTCAAATAATTCAGCTGGCATATCTGGATCTAATTCCAATTGACCATAATTTTCATCAGGCCCTGTAACTTTTTTTCTCTTTTCTGTCGTGTTTTCGTAATACCTTAGTTTTATTTTTCGACACCTCTGTATTGTCTCCTTCGAACGTCGTTTTCTTTCAATAAAATGCTTCGTGTAGTTGCCAGGACTGTGGCCTTGGATTTTTTTTGTATTCGTGAATGGGTTGTCATTTCACTATTCCACGAAGTTACTGCTCAAGAAGCTCAACTGCTGAAGTTATCCCATTTTTGTAAAATTTGCTCTTTTTCCGCCTATAAATTTGGGTATAACGTTGTTGAATTGCTCCACAGTGTTATTTGTCACGTTAATAATAAGACTTTCTGCATTTGCTATTAGAGACGACAATAATTGTTGAATATCAGTCCTGTTCCACAATCTTGAAGATCGCTTACTAAATTTGGATCATTAGTATACTTCTCCGACTTGCAATAGAATGACGAACATTTTGTATGATCACCAAAAACATGGTTTGCGGCATTTTTTTGTCCATTTTCAGATTTTTTACTTTATCACTTTGTGCCGTGTTTTCTTGCTCTTTTCTGTAATTTACTGCTCAAACTATAGCTTTTCTCATACGTAAAACGTTTGCTTCAACCTTTTTCCTTATGTGAACTGGTACAAAGCCTTTAGCGTTGTTGGTTTTTTTTCTAAGTGCTTTTATTTTATTGCAAAAATTGCGAAGTAAGTGATTTTTGCACTTTTTTTTGTACTATGAAGTTGGGCCTGAACAAAACAATTAATGAGGAATATCCCACCATTAATTGTTTTGTTATATCCCAAAAGGATTGTGCAGCGTTTTCGATGAAAGCTACCAGGCAGGCGGCTGGACTTATTTCCGACACTTCTAACAATTATCGTTATGTTTCAACCAATTTACACAAATCATTGACAAATTGCATACTTAAACCTTCCTCACGAAATACTCTGTATATTGGTGAAAACCGCAGGAAAATCCGTTCAGTAGTTTTCGAGTTTATCGCGAATAGACAGACAGACGGCGCGGGGGACTTTATAATATGTAGAGATAGAGATAATCGGTCAAAAATACATTTTTGTTGCATATGCATTTTTGAGTTTTTTTTTAATAAGATAGGTAAGTGCCAAATTATATGAGTAGAAATTTAAGTTTTGTGGTATCATCATCATTACATAGTATAAAATGAAGTCGCTCAAAATGTATGTGCGCATAAATCTTTTAAACTACGCAACAGATTTTCATGCGGTTTTCATCAATAGATAGAGTGATTTAAGAGGAAGGTTTATGTGTATAATAAATGCTTATTATAGTAGAGAAAAGCCAAGAAATTCAAATATTCAATTTAGGCAAAGGGCAGCGCGCAGCGGGCAGCTGGCGAGCGGATGGTGTGGATTTTATAAAGGTTGGGTAAATGGCGTTGTGTTTCGTTAGCCACAGCAACGTGTGGCCGGGTCTGCTAGTTATTAATAAAATAAAAACAAAATTATATGTTTATTTCGAATTATAAAATTTGAAAGCGTATTTCATCATCTTTCAAAAACAGTTTTTAGTTTTCGGATGCGTTCACAAATATTAAAGTTATTTGGAATTTATTGGAAAGCGGAAATATTTTGACTTTTCGAAAAACAGGCCCGAGGCCTGAGAGGTTAATACTAATTTTCAATAATAACTAATGTATCATAGAGAATAATCATATGTATGTATATAATAATTCGATGTAGTTGGTTTGACTGCATATTTATAAACGCAAATACAGTGAAAACTTTAAAACTACTAACCTACATAGAGTTCTAGTAAAATAATTCGTAATTTGTCGGTAATAAGCGTGAACAGAAGACATTGTTACAATACCTATCGACGATATTTATAAATAACCGACAATAGCAGACCTCGTGCGTTTAAAAATAATGGGCCCTTTTTCTGTCACACCGCAAGGCCGATTCAAAAACTTCATTAGCGACGAAATAAGTCGAAACATGCTTTATCTAAACAGAATATTGGATATGGCGGTATGAGGCGAAAGACGGTAGGCATGAGACGCAGATGGGGCGAGAGGGTGTACAAGCCAAACACTCACGTGGTCTCACCAACACATCGATAGCTAGTTCTTTTTTGAGCGCGGTGCGATAGCGAGAATTTTTTAAAATACCTACCGTCGAGATTTCTCACCGGTGCTATTACCTCTTAAAGAGTAGCATATCGGTAGGCTACTTTTGCTTGCGTCACATTTATGCAGCTTGTAAATATTTCCATGTGCGAAGGGCGTTAGAACCTGATTGGAGTCCATTTTAAGTCTAGCTTCACGCTCGTAAATTTTTTCCCGTAAATCGCTCAAATTACCTATGTTAAACGACACCAAAAGTCACTTAACGTAATTTATAGCAAGTTACAGAAGTTGTTTTTTTGACAGGTCTAATCACGTCAGCTTCCTCACAGCTTATAAAATCAGTGATAAGTTGAGGGACTTGCCGCAAGAAATTGTTCCAAAATGCGCCGTTGCGGGATGTAAAAAATTAAAAGAGTTGTTTTCATAGGATTTTTTCCTATAAAACTAGTATTTAAGTTTTCTGAAAATTAGCATCCTTCTCAAAATCCTTCTATTCAATTATCGGTCCAATCCTTTCTAATCTCAACGTTTCTGATTTTAACATTACGTATTTGAATTCGAAGTCGGTTGCAGTCAGGTAGCTGTCATTCGGATAAAATTAAAACTTTTTTAATTTCCGCCTTTGACGGCACTTGAAAGCGCACGGAGAATTGTTTAATTAAAGTCAAATTCTATTTCAACATTTTATTTGGGCCTTTTCGTCTTTATTGACAAAATCGCGTAAATTTTACAGTAGCAGATCGTTGTAGACTGGAAGCCATCTTACCGCAAATCATACGCTCCTTGTAAGTAACTTGTCAAAAATTTACGTAAAGTTAATTTTACTTATGACTTATGAGTGTAAAACTTGTCAAAAATTTACGTAAATTTAATTTTACTTATGACTTATGAGTGTAAAACTAGCCTAATAAATAATAAATTTGTTACAAACAAAATAAAACATGATTTTTGGCGATGTTTTATTTTGCATAAATCGAAATAGACGGCCGACGTTATCCTTATCTTATCGCTGCTACCTGGCAAAAGGAGTTGTGATTTCGTTCGAGTTTTCAACCAAGCACATAGGTAGATACGTTTTAAGATTTTCACGGCCAAAAGTATTTTCGTTATTTGTTTTTGGGGTGTTATGCCGTGTTGCGCTACCTCCTTCTTTAGCCAATGTTGCAGTGTCCGAAACGTTGGCTAAAGAAGGAGGTAGCGCAACACGGCATAACACCCCAAAAACAAATGACGGAAAGTACATAGGTAGTTTAACGAATAATTCGATGCAAACATTTTATTGCTTAAAAAAGTTGGTAAATCTTAGAATTTACCAACAAAAGTTGGCAAATCTTAGAATTTACTGATAGAACATAAGATTTACCGTAGTACGGGCTATTTCAGTAACATATTCACGTTTTATAAAAAATATATATACATACATATACACATATACACGGTAAAATACATTTCTATGCTACCGACGAACCAACGATTTTGTTATTTTATTATCTTTTGAGTAAACAAATAATACCTAATGCTTGCGTGTTATCGAAGCTTGGTTGCGGTCGCTTGCGTGCCGTTTGTCGACTTCATAATACTGTAACTATGTCACTTATGGGGTTATGGCGTTTCATGGTCATAGAAATGTGTCACTTTCAACCCCCACAGGAAAAGATTTAACTCCCCACTGTGATTCATAAGGGGGAAATATCGTATTGTAATTTTTGTCCTGAGTTCATGGCTTGTCGTACTTGTAAAGCAGGCACGTTCGACGAATCATTATCATTACATCATTTTTACGCACCAGATTTAAATGTCCGGGTTAAATTTTCCCCCCAAAAAAAAAAGGAAAAAAAGAAGGAAAAACTAAACCCTTTCACACACTTCCCCAAATGATCATCTAGTCAACCCACGCTATGCAATTGCACTATATAAGTATTATAAATACAAAACAATACAAGAACAACATGTCAACCTACTAGAGACCAAATGGGAATATAATTCACCGACTCCAGATATTTTCATATCAGAGGGTTCGGCTCTGTGGCATTTCTAATTGAACCTATAAATCCTACTGATCCCTCAATATAAATATTTAAAAAATCTTTTGTAATCCTACATGTATTTAAAATTACTGCTTTTTGCATTTTTATATACAAATTCTTTGACAAATCTAATATGCTTAAATTTTGAATCAGATTCCTAGGTATTATGCCAGTGGCCGAAATAACAAATGGTAATATTTTTATAGTCCGAGAATGCCAAATTCTTTTAATCTCATTTCCTAAATCTGTGTATTTTCTAATTTTTTCAGAAACAGTTTTTTGAATATTACAGGAATTTGGAATAGCTACATCAATGATATAAGTTATTTTTTTAATTTTGTCATGTAAAACTATATCAGGTCTATTATGACTAATTTTTCTGTCTGTTAGTATAGTTTTATCATAATATATTTTATAAAATTCATTTTCTATAAATGAATTTGGTTCATATTCATAATATGGTACTACATTACGGCAATCAATCAAGTTATGTTTAATTACCAAACTTTGGTGAATTATTTTTAAAACCTGATTGTGCCTAAATGTATACTCGGAAGGCGCTAATATAGAACATCCCGATATAATATGTTCTATAGTTTCGGGAAAAGCCAAACATTTTCTACATAAATCATCAATTTGATTTATATCTTTGATTATATGCTTTCTATAATTTTTAGTATTAATGACTCTATCTTGAATGGCAAGCATAAATCCTTCTATTTCTGCGCTCAACTCTCCAATACTCAACCATTTGTTTGACGAAAGTTTGTCAACATACGTTTGGTTGAGATAATTGAAGTGTTTTGCGTGAATAATTTTATTTGACCAGGAATCTAATAATTCCTGGTTAGTATTTATAAGAATGTTGGCATTCTCGTCATATAAATTTAAAGGTGTAATATTTCTATCTGCCTTGCAAATTATTTTGTGCATTTCTGAGCTATTAGCTTTCCTATGGAAAAAAATTCTAAGCATTTCTACCTGATTGTGTTTCAAAGATGTTATTTTGACTACACCTCTACCTCCTAAATTTCTAGGTAAATTAATTCGTTCTATAGCTGAATTTGGATGATGGCAATTAAATTTTGTTAACGTAGTTCTAATTAATCGTTCTAAACTATCTAAATCTGTATTGGACCATTTAATTATGCCAAATGAGTACGTTAGTAGAGGTATTGCCCAAGTATTTATTGCTTTTACTAAATTTTTAGCAGATAGATTGCATTTTAAAATTTTTCTGATCCTAGTTTGAAATTTAATCCTAATATCATTTTTAATACTAGTGTGATCTAATCTATTCGATTGCGGGTATCCTAAATATTTATAAACCTCATCCCCTTTCATACTTTGAATTTTGAAATTTCTAAATATACCCTCGTCTCCATCTACAGTTTTGCCTTTCTCTATATGGATAGTTTTACATTTATCTAAACCAAAAGTCATTTTAATATCATCTGAAAAAATTTTAACTACCTTAATCATTTTCTCTAAATTTGATTCAGAATTTGAAAATAATTTTATATCATCCATATATAATAGATGTGAAACTATACTACTCTCTCTCTCTTGTATTACCCTTAATTTTTATTCCAAACTTGCTTTTAATTAACATTTTAGAAAGGGGATTCAATGCTAAGCAAAACCAAAGAGGGCTCAATGAGTCTCCTTGAAAAATCCCTCTTTTTATTGAAATGCCCGGTACTACTATTTTCTTACCTTTTAAATTAACTAGCAAATCTGTATTCCAAAAGGACATAATATTTTTCAAAAAGCTAATTATAATTGGGTTAACTTTATATATTTTTAATATTTTGATTAGCCACGAGTGCGGGACACTATCAAAAGCTTTTTGATAAGTATGTAAATTACGCTTTTGATTTTGAATTTGTTTTAAAATTACAGAATCAATAACTAACTGTTCTTTACATCCCATATGTTTTCTGCGACAACCTTTTTGTTGTTCAGATAAAATATTTTTTTCATCCAAATGAGTATATATTAAATCTATCAAGCAAGAGGTTAAAATTTTGTATATTGTATTATTATTATTATTATTTATTATATATTATATTATATTACATATTATATTTATTATATTACATATTTATTACATAGTATAAAATGAAGTCGCTCAAAATGGATGTGCGCCTTAATCTTTTAAACTACGCAACGGATTTTCACACGGTTTTCACCAATAGATAGAGTGATTGAAGAGGAATGTTTATATGTATAATACATGTAAATTATATTAGAGAAAAGCCGAGAAATTTAAAGAAAACATATTTTTGTGTGATTTAAAACGGCTGGCGGGCCGTACTATAGTCACTTTTGAAATTCGTTATAAGGAAGAATTTGGAAAATATATATCCTCGAGTAAGTAGGTATTTGATTTGAATTATTTTTTTGATGAAGTCGCTAAAAATGTATGTGCGCATAGATCTTTTAAATTATGCAACGGATATTCATGCGGTTTTCACCAATAGATAGAGTAATTCAAGAGGAAGGTTTATATGTATAAAAACATGCTTATTATAGTAGAGAAAAGTCGAGAAATTCAAATATTCAATTCAGGCAGCGGGCAGCTGGCAAGCGGGTGGGGTGGATTTTATAAAGGTTGGGTAATGGCGTTGTGTTTCGTTAGCCACAGCAACGTGTGGTCAGGTCTGGTAGCAACATATATTACATTTGACTCGTATTAAATATTTTATTTTCATAGCTTATCGAAACAATCCACCCGTAAAAGATTTTAGATTGAGGGGTGAATGCAGGTAACTATTAACGGAGGACTGAACGCCGTTGGCGCCAATAAAAAAAAGGCCAAAGAAGCGAAGCTGGCCATCCATAACGGAGTACTGGTACCCACCCTGATGTATGGCAGTAATGCATGGAACTAGCAGAGAAAGGATGAAAGTAAACTGAATGCTGTAGAAATGAGTTCCCTGAGGCGTACGTGTGGCAAAACCATGTACGATCGTGTGAGAAACGTGGAGATCCACAAATAATGCAAGGCTGATGTAAGCGTAATGAGTAAGATGAAAGGAACGTTCAGATGGTTATGGCATGTAGAGCGAATGAACGAGGAAAGGAGTGTAAGGAGAATATATGACGCAAATGTGATTAGTAGAAAAAGTTGGGGACGCCCATGAAATACATGGCACGACCAAGTGAATCAGATACTCGAGTCGGATCATTTCAAGAGTCAGAATAATAGAAGAGAATGGGTGAGACGATGTATGAATGTGAACGAGGCAAGGAGTGTGTACCAAGATCGAGTTGTTTGGCGGTCCGTCCTCTCTACATACCCCCCCCCCCCCCTAAACGTGTCACGTAGTATGGGTACGTTCCCTTAGCTAATTATTATTTTAATCAACCACACAAGTCCCACTTCCCGGAGTCACTCCTACTATAGGATAATATCCATAAATAAGGACTGTTGTTAGTCGAAATTGAATTAGAGGAAGAGATAGTAAAAGGATAAAAGAGGAGGGGGGGGGGGGGAATGGTGAAGGGTAAATCCCCTGGAATTTTTTTTTGGTTAATATTCTCGGGAAAATTCTCGAAACAAGGATTGTATGCGGAAATTTTCATCTAAATGGTGAAATCCCATACTAACCAATGAGGTTGTCTCCTACAAACTACAAATCAATGTATCGTATTTATTAGAGCATGCTGAGCACTGAGGGCTGAGGGACAGATCTTCATGAATTTTTGGAAAATACCGAATAGTACAGGAGCTGTCAAAATGTTAAGGCAGTATAACCAGACAACCGAAATCATGTCATTTTCAAATCGAATTCTAGACGTATCGGCCCTTTTATGAAAAGGATTTCGAAAGATTGTAATTCATCGTAACTCATACCTTCGTATTCTTCTATTGTGCTGACGCTTGTCATGGCCCGACTCAAGTGTCCGATTCACTTGATCGTGCCATGTCTACCTCGTGTATCCCCTACTTCCTCTACCATTCACATTTGCGTTATATATTCTCCCTACATTCCTTTCTTCGTTCATTCGCAATGTGAGCGTCCCTTTCTTACTCATTAGTATTACGCTTACATCAGCCTCGCGTTCTTTGAGGATCTTCACATTTCTCGCACGATCATACATGGTTTAACACACATGCGCCTCAGGGATCTCATTTCTACGGTATTCAGTTTACTTTCATCCTTTCTCTGCCAGTTCCAAGCCTCATTCTCATTACCCATACATCAGAGTACATTTCATCAGAAAAACTATTAAATTTAACATTATGATGCGAGTTGTCGGGCTCCCATCCAGGCGATAATGGCAGTAGAAGCAGTGGCGTAGCCTAGCATGGGTGGCACCCGGGGCGGATGTCAACCCCCCCCCCCCCTATTAAAGTTGACTTGAGAAATTCAAAGTGGCTAGAGAATTTCAGCGATAAAAATTTCTTCACAAATATAGGCTACGTTTGCCTATAAAAAACTGAGCAACACAAAATTCGGGGCACTCCACGGGGAGCCATAGAGCTATGAAAATGTAAATAACAGATCGTTTTCACGTGTACAATACTTTGGTGACAATATCCTTCGTAAATTTTTAATTAAATCTATCGGGTGGCACGCAGGCGGACCGCCCCCCGCCCCGCCCCCTCGCTACGCTACTGAGCAGAAGGATTTAAATTATTATTTAATTGTTTTGATTAAATCACACGGCAGTATTACCCATTATGGTGGGTTAATTGCCAAGTGGAAATTTCTTCCAAACAATTCCAACGCAGATTATTAATTATATTTAACTTTCCTCGCCGATTAACCCTAGGAAAATAACTATATTGCAAGTACGTTGAAGATAATCAATCATATAGGTACTTCAGAGGCGCACGTTTTTTAAATTGATTTTTTTCGATTTAGTTTATTTTATCACTAATGAAGCTTAGTTTTAGTTTTGTGAATAAAACTCAATTTTCTGGACATTTTATTTATTTTTAAGATTTTACAAAAACTATATTTAGACCTGTCAAAATATAGTATCGACCTATATCAATAACTGTCTTTTTAGGTACTTTATGCTTAGGAATCAATATAAACTTATTTGGTAAATATCGGTTCGGACTGGCCACGCTTATTACGAATAATTTTTAGAAAAAAACTTTAGATTCGCCTTAATTACTATAAAAGGAAACTTTTTGGCTTTGTTTGGGGCGGCGGAAAATAATGCATTTTAATTTTCAATTGCTTAAAACCAAAATTCACTTCGCGAACCGACCCAGCGAAAATCCGCGGCCGTAACTGTCACTGTTATGTTGGTATCCTTGATAAATTAACAAGAGCTAATACGACGATGCGTAATTATGAAATTTGTCTAGCGGGCTTGTTTGTGTAACATGGTTTGTGATACAAAAGAATGTGCCCCTTTATAACGCCTGCTCGCGTCAACGCAAGAAAAACATCCCAGTTTTCAAGTGGTTTAGCGGCTACGCTAGGTTTGTGTAACATGGTTTGTGATTCGCGGTATTTCATGTAGGTATCCCACGAAGTCGGCTACAGTTCATAACAGTGACAGCTACGGCCGCGGATTTTCGCTGCGTCGGTTCGCGAAGTTAATTTTGGTTTTATGCAATTGAAAATTAAAATGCATTATTTTCCGCCGCCCCAAAGCCAAAAAGTTTCCTTTTATAGTAATTAAGGCGAATCTAAAGTTTTTTTCTAAAAATTATTCGTAATAAGAATAAGCGTGGCCAGTCCGAACCGATAATTACCTTTTTTTCTAACATGTTATCTTATCAGAATATAATCAGTCCAAAAAAGAATAATAATAATATCAAATAAAAATAATCACTAAAAACTACACCAAAGATAGCCGTGTGCCCCTCGAGCGCATTCGTTCGTCATAACAGCGAAACCGGTGTACCTACCGAATCAATGCGGTCGTCCCGAGAGAGAACTGACTGTTAACTTTTTTGGTTTATGATTTTATGAATTCTTTTATAATTTTCTAACTAGCTAGCAGTATAACAAGACAGCATATCGATCGTCAAGTTGATTAATCAGACATCTCTGAAAAATTGAGATTTCAGTTGAGTATGCAGTTAGGGGGCATACATTAATTAGGTGGGCTCCAAAGGGGGGGGGGGTTCCAACAGAATATCACGTTACTTAAAAAGAATATACAAAGTGACCCAAATTTATATCTCACCAATGGGGGGAGGGGTTTAGATTGGAAGAAAAACTGCGCACGTAATTAATGTATGCCCCCTTGCATGCATGTAAAAGTGTATCCTCTATCAGATTACGCATAAACACCGCCAAATCAATTACAATGCAATAAAATTACGGTGAAAATAAAACAAAAAAATGATGTTTTGATGTTTTCTGGGTTACTAGTAGAAGATTTCAAAATGTACCAATGTACCTGACGGTTATGCTTCCGGTGTTATTTTATAGCATATTAAAACACAACAAGTGCGAATAATATTTGACTTATGGTGAGCATTCGAATATAGCTTTCCTCGTTAGGGAACGTACCCATACTACGTAACCAACTTTTTGCAATTTTTAACCCCCTCCCCCCGGTGACCAAAAACCTAAGCCCGCCGCCGCTCATTTGTACCAAGCGTGACATTTTGAAGACCCCCCCCTAAACGTGTCACGTAGTATGGGTACGTTCCCTTATCTCAAAAATAAGTATTTAGAAAAGTCTGACTAATCAACAGGACGATCGATATTGACAAGTGTGAACCTTCTTTCAACAAGTACGATTTTAGATTTTCACGACCAAAAGTATTTTCATTATTTATTTTTGGGGTGCTACGCCGTGTTGCGCTACCTCCTTCTTTAGCTTTCGGACAGCGTTACAGAGTCCACCAACATCTTTCCCTGATGATGGACACTGTAACGTTGTCCGAAACTTTGGCTAAAGAAAGAGGTAGCGCAATACGGCATAATACTCCAAAAATAAATAACGAAAAAAGTTCTTTCAAGAAAGTTGAATAAGTTTTTTCAAACAATTTTTGTCGAATCAACTAAAATTGAAACTTCTGAACCCGCTATCTCACGCGTTGGATGAAAAGAGTCAGCGATATTTTATTTTCGCGGGCGCTTCTGCGGCGCAGGTTATCTATCTGGGGTTAATATGAAAGGCCGTGAAAATCATGAGAAAATGGGCTGGCGGACCGAGTGCCGAATGGCCGCGATAGGTAGTGGATAATGGATAGCACTTGACCGCTCTGCAGCGCTGACTAAAATCAATACGAATTATTAATAGTGCTTGTGTAACCTTCGCTAGGAGAGACATATACCGCAACAAATAATAATAACGTGGAATACATTTTGCATCATATTATCATGTAGATAATGCTGATTCTGATTAGGTACTTGCGTCGCGTATCTTTTCACAATGTCTGCTGCTTATAACGGAAAGCATTGGGTAATTATTCATAAACTGCTCGTTCGTAGATGGCGCTAATTTTAATGATTTAGGAAAAAACGCTTTTTTCAAACTATTATTTTTTTTACATGTGCTCCACATAGGAGGCTCTGAGAAAAATAATTTCTCTCAGGGCCTATGTCATCTTTGTGGATGCTGTGTGGAGGATTTTTTTTAAGGAAAAGCAGGAGAGGAGAGTTCTGGAAACGAAAAAGGTTAAGGGGTGGGTAGGAATCTGAGGTTCAGTGTGTCATAGTCATCCGTCAGCCTGCTTTTCAACAAGTCACTACACGATGGTATTTTTCCAGTCAAATGGAAAACGGCTTTTTTAACTCCCATCTTTAAGAAAGGTTGTAAGAGCGAAATAAAAAAATTATAGGCCCATCTCTAAACTTGACTGCATAGGAAAGTTATTTGAGTCAATAATATATGACTGTCTACTGGCTCACGTAAGTAAATACATTATCACTGAGCAACACGGATTCTTTCCCCGGCGTTCTACAACCACAAACCTTCTTGTATACTCCCAATTCATCCGCGACAGCATCGAAAAGCATTTACAAGTAGATGCTATCTACACGGATTTTTGCAAAGCATTTGACCAGTTAAATCAGTCACTACTTATTAAGAAGCTTGAAAAGTTTGGCATTAGTGGAAATACTCTGAAATGGTTTGAGAGTTACATTACTGAAAGAAAACTACAAGTAGTTTTAGGAGGATACTCTGCGGATATTTTTACTGTAACATCGGGAATTCCGCAGGGCACTCATCTTGGACCCCTGCTATTTTTAATTTTTATCAACGACATAGTATTAAGAATAAAATTTTCGAAATATCTCCTATTTGCCGACGACCTTAAGCTGTACAAAAAAATCACATCATTGGAAGATTGCATCGATTTGCAAAAAGACCTATCATCACTACACGAATGGTGCACGCTAAATGATTTGTATTTTAATAAAAACAAATGTGCTGTAATTTCCTTCACAAAGAACAGAAATAAATTTTCAAACACATATCACATTAACAATGTCGCTTTATTAAACATAACTTCAATTAAAGACTTAGGCGTGATATTTGACTCGTCACTTAGCTTCAATAAACATGTAGATACAATTTCAAAAAGTGCATCACAAATATTAGGATTAACGCTCAGAATCACAAATTGCTTTAAAAGTGCAGAATTAACTTTAACATTATATAAATCAATTGTGCGAAGTATTCTCGAATACGGATCCACTATTTGGTCTCCCAATTATGAGATTCATAATTATAGAATCGAATCCATACAAAGAAAATTAACCCGTGTTATTGCTTATCGCGAAGGTATATCTGATCAATTTGGAACGTATAAAGACCGAATTTTACACTATAAACTACACTCTCTGACAGGAAGACGGAAACTTTCTGATTTATTGCTTCTGCACAAAATTATACATGCATCAGTTGATACACCCAACATTTTATCCCAAATTAACATTAACACACCGTCAAGAAATTCAACAAGGAGGATGCAAGATATTTTCTATTAAGACATTATAACACTTTACACTGCTCTAATAATGAAATTGACATTTTTAATAACACATTCAATCACTTCAGAAAATATATTTTACCATCAATCGTATAAAGCTGATATTGTGATGAAGCCCTTTATTCAAAGACAGGAAATATTGCACCTACTAAATCATTGTCCCATCAGCACAGGTGCCAATAATAAATTGTTGGTGATTCTTTTGTACTCTACCTTTTACTCATTCTTGTTCGTCATTCACTTTTTCATATTTACGAGTAGCTAATTATTACTGATATTATTTTTGTTATAATTTTTGTAATTTAAATCATCCATGTATATAAATTTTTGGGCTTAATGCCTGTTTTATGTACTGAAATAAAAATAAATAAATAAATCCGTCTCCAAGACCTAGACAAACCTCCCCCCATGAACCCGGGCACCCCTGCTAAATCACCAAACGTAGCAAACCACTTAGGGTGACCTAATACAGAGATGTTGGTTATCCAATAAAGGTTCCCGGCGGTACCCATTCCCGCCTCCCAAATTGTAAAAATCCCAAATTATGCTTTGAAATATTAATAAGGTGATGTGAAAAATCCTACGATTTCGGTTTGAAAATTAGATCGTTTAGATAACTTTTAATTTAATTAAATACTGAACACATGTTTGCCTTTGAAATAATCCTGTATTTTTGATTAGTCTTTTTATAAGCCCAGAAAAATATAGTATCAGTGCAAAATCTTCTACTTTCAAATCCCCTTTCGGTTATTGTTTTATTGTATAATTAAATTCTTTCAAAACTGATCGTAAGACGTTTAAATATTTGTGCCTGAGCTTCGCAAAATAAAAGAAAACACAATTTTTGGCGATGTTTTTTCGCGAATAAATCAAAACAGGCGACTGGTGTTAAACGGGAATTTAAACCTTATCGCCATCTACGTAAGGAGTGTTATTGAATTCTGAATTTTACACGACGTAGTGCATCACCAACCGTCACATAGGGGTTGAATGGAACGTACGTTATAATCTATGCATTTACAGATGGCGCCAATTTAATTATTTTAGGTTTAGACACTTTTTGCAAAATATGCTTTAAAATATTTAGATGAATTATTTGTTTACGCCCGTACATATTCAATACGAAAATGAATAAATAGTTTTGTCCATAAACAAACTCAATTCTTTCAAGAAAGGCTAACAAATACAAGTTTGAATTGATTCACCGATAATTTTCTCCCAATCGAAAAGGGCATATTATTATTACGTGTGAGGAATGCACCGGGAAGTGCCTTATCGTATGCATTAAATGCAGTGTGTTCGAAGCGTGTCTCACGCCGCCCGGTGCGCTGCAATATTTCTCGTTGCATATTTGATTAGCGATTTTCTTTATAAATATTAATTATTGCATCTCGTATTATTAATAATATTATGAATGTCGCTCGATAAATGTTAATGCTCTCTATGCACGTTGACATGCACTGCCTGCGCATTGCTGTCGCAGATAATTTATTCAGTACTAGCGAGTAGGTAAGGTACCCGACCGTTGCAATGCCACTCAAAGAAAAAAGGGTCTATGTTTTAATTTTGTTTATTGAAGTACTTTTGGATACTTACATTTTTTTTTGTTTTTCCATCTGGTGCGTACACTACTAAATCAGTAGTGTACGCACTAGTACACTAGCAGGTATGAGCAGGCCATATGTAGCTGTCCGTGTGAGAAGCATGGATTATCCAAATTTACCTCTGCTATCCCCTAATGCTACTATATCTCCTTTCCCATCCCTTCCTTAACCCCTCCCTCGTCCCCCACCCCTTCCCTGCGTGTTCTTTTCCATGCTTATCCGTTCCCGCCCCCGTTTCTCTCCCGCGTTTTCTTCCCCAATCCCGCGCCCCCCTCCTGCCCCCCTTATGGTCAACCCCTCCAGCAAACCCACCGGATCCCCTCCCTATCGCCAAACTATATGAAATACACTAATTTTTTCATTAAGTTAAATACAAAGTGTTTGTTTCATTTTTTATAATATAATGTCTAACCACAAAGTAATTGCTTCTTATGAAAAAAATTTTTTTTTTTTAAAATACTCGCGTACCACCTATTGTAAAATGTTTATACAAATTTCATAATGCCATAATTTATCAGTATGTATATAGAAATCTTTGTGGGCGTGCGGATAACAACTCGCAAAAGTTTCATCGCGATCGGGTGAATGTTATAAGATATAATTTAATAATACCAGAGCTCACCATTATATATAGAAAACTTCGCGGGCATGCATGCGCACAACCAAGTTGGTTTAAACATTCATTTTTATCTATTAAAAGTTGTATAATATACGTTTTTTCAAAGCTCTGTGGTTCATTAACGCAAAGAAAAAATCTGAATGGTGGTCTTACACCAGGGCGATACTAAGAGTAACTTCCACTCTGGAACGTGCCGCAAATATACTATATAATATTTTAAATGAATTAATCGTGAAATAACACAAATTAATGAAATATAGTGTATTTGCCCACCCCGGGATTCGATCCTGCAACCTTTGGATTGCGAGTCAAGAGCCTTACCGCTAGACCACGCCGTACGTCTATGATGGCTCTGCGAGCTGAAATAGTTGAGCTAATTCCAGACATAAAATGTGCAAATTGCGGAATGCCAAATTTAACCTTTGGATAATTTTTGCTGTTTCCGACGATTGGTTTTAGCGGAAAATAGACATCTCAAATTCGCGTTTCGGTATTATATTATTTTGGACTCGTAACGACCGTAATTTAGGTGAATATCATATGCCACACAATGTGCTAATATCAGATCGAATTAATGTTATAATTACGCTCCCTTTGATTCTGGAAATAATTCATTCCGCCGTTTCCGAGAGACTTATTCCTGCGCGAGATTGCTTTTCATTAGTGATTGTTATCAAACATCCAGCGAATCTGGCAAACATCAAATTAATATTGTTTTCGCGAATGAATTGGCTAATTTAATGGTTTTTATAACAGAGAGGTGAAGAAAAACATTGTTACGAACGCTCTGATCTTCCGGTCTTAAATTTTTATGCGTTTTACACGTTAATTTGGGAATTCATAGGTACACACTTGGTTTTGAATTTAGAATGCGCATGAACAAGATTTAACTGCTTGGCGTGCACTGCTCCTAACTATATTTCAAGGTCGATTTTGATGCTATAACTTTAGGAATGTATTCTCCATATATGAGTCGTTCAATTTCCATATCCGCTATATCAACTTTCACTGATTCGGAGAAAAACAAAAAAACTGTCACATCTGTAGCGTAAATAAAAAATTGCATTTATTTTATTTTTATATTGAATTGGAGTAATATACATTCGAAAAGTGTTCATTTTTCAATGTATGTCTAAAATATTTAAGTAATTTGGTTAAATAAAATGGATATAGCGGTTTTTGATACTCACTTCGTAGTTTATATGGAATATAGAGGCTTTTGAAACTGTGAGGGGCGTGTTTCCACACCCGCCATCTTGGCAAAATAACTGCTCGCTAACTAACTAACCATCACGCCGTTTCCCCGCAGGGGTAGGCAGAGAGGACGGATCGCCAAACAACTCGGTCTTGGCACACACTCTTTGCCTCACTCACATTCATACATCGTCTCATACATTCTCTTCTATTATTCTGGCTTTTGACATGACCCGACTCAAGTATCTGATTCACTTGATCGTGCCATGTCTTCCTCGGGCGTCCCCGACTTCTTCTACCATTCACATTCGCGTCGTATATTCTTCTTACACTACTTCCTTCGTTCGTTCGCTCTACATGCCCAAACCATCTGAGGGTCCCTTTCTTAATCTTACTCATTATGCTTACATCAGCCTTACATTCTTTGCGGATATCCACATTTCTCACACGATCATACATTGTTTTACCACACATACGTCTCAGGGATCTCATTTCAACAGCATTCAGTTTACTTTCATCCTTCCTCTGCCAGTTTCATGCCTCACTGCCATACATCAGGGTAGGTACCAGGACTCCATTGTGGACTGCTAGCTTCGCTTTTTTTGACAGATTTTTATTAGCGCCAACGGCATTCAGTCCACCATTAATGGAGTTACCGGCATTCACCCTTCTTTCAATATCTCTTTCAGCCTTCCCATTACTTGGCTGAATTCCGATATAGCGGGTTTTGATAGTAATTTCTTAAATGATATATCGGATTTTGTTTCTCACTCGCAGTTTTCACATGGTTTTTGGTCGTGAAAAAGGAGGTTTTGAAACTCAATTTTATATTAGTCTTGTTCCTCGCAAAAATGTGAACAAGATGTCATACTCAGATCATTTTGTCAAAAAATTGGATATAGCGGGTATTGAAAATATAGGACTCATATGTTACTACATATTTCCTAGATTTTTAGACAAAAAAGTTGATTTTTTGGACTTAAGGTGACGATTTGTCAACAATCTAATAAATTTTCCCTTGTCAAGATCAATTCCCGTCAAGATTAACCGAGTGACACTCATAATACTAAAATTAACTAAATGAAAGACTAGGTGCAGTACCTATTTACATCAGAGGTTGTGCATTATTTGGGAGGATGCAAGATGCCTCATCTCGTGACATCTCTGGTCAGATAAGATCTTGATTCTCTTGTCAAATGGTCGGAACTGAATAATTTACCATTCAGCATCCAGAAATGCAGTGTCGTCACATTTACAAGATCACAAGACACATTTTTATTCCCATACCATATTAATAAAATTATACTAACACGCAAAAACGAGATTCGAGACCTTGGCGTGATTTTTGAAGCAAATCTCTCTTTCAAATCTCACATATCAGACATTGTCTCCCGCGCGAACAAAATTCTTGGATTTGTTCTTCGTAATGCGAGATCATTTACTAATGGAATTGCAATACGAAGAACATATGAAGCACTTGTCCGCAGCATCCTGGAATACAGCTCCATTATTTGGGCACCCTCTGATCAAAACCATATCCTAGAAATAGAAAAAGTACAAAAAAGGTTTATGCGTTACCTGTATATGAGGGAATATACATACTACCCATTCCTGTATTCATCGTTGTTCTTAACAGGAATGCTCGATCTTAATACCTTAGAAGCCCGCCGTAAAATATTTTTGGGGAAACATTTTTTTAAGCTGATCTCCGATACTGTACTGAATCCACCTATGTTGAAGGAGATTAACCTATATGTCCCTAACGCGTATACTCGTGGGAGATCCCACACACTTTTTATGCTCCGAAAGCGAGAACTTCTTCCTTTCAGAATGCCCCATTAAATAGAGCAATTCAACTGCTTAACGATTCTGCATTGAGCATTGACATCTTCAATGTTACTTATAGAGAGTTCAGTAACTATCTTTTGACATATGTCTCAACATAGAGAAACTGCCCCCTTGGCCTTTTTTTGTCTTATATTTTGTAATCTTCTCCATAATAATTTGGTGTATAACTGTTTTATGGAGAACCTGAAAAAAAAAAAAAAAAGTACTGTCATCTATCAGCGTGATGACTGATGACGATGACCGACGCGTGCACGGCTTTACAAATATCATTGTCTAAACACAGGATCCCTCTAGGACGGTTGATTGAAGCATTGAGCTTATTGCGAATACACGATTTTAACCCCTTAGAATCGGCTGTATTTTGTCAGGATATTGTTATTTCTTCATTTTTCAAAATCCAAATAAATGGAATATATCTGTACATATCCGAAAGCTAAAGACTGTTTTTGTAAGGTGATAAAATAAGTTTACAAATGTTATTATTAGAAATAATAATATTTTTGAAATATTAAATTTTTTAATACAAACAAAAAAAGTTTTAAAAAAGGCTCACTTTATATTTTTTCTATCTAACATTACATTACCGGTAACGAAAAAAAACGCACATATTTTATAAACGTTATTATCACCTCACGTTTTTGTTGTTTTAAAAAAAATAATAAAACTCGAAATTTTATAAATTTTTCTCAAATTGCTATCGGAAGCTTTGATTTCATAGAGGTGCACATTAAAATTTTATATGGTTTATGATTTGAATATAAAGCGTGGAGTCTCTTTCTAGCACCGTATCATATTTTTCTCATGACAGTAAGGGAGATAACACGATTTGTACGAGGCCTATGGGAGCTGGGACAATTTTGGTTTCTTGTCATTAAATGGGTTAACGTATGAATATATTGTATTGTATGTATGTGTGGGTAAATGGCTAGGAAACTATTCTCTATCCACATTTAGAACAACCCGCGATGGTACAAAATTTGGTTTGTACTGCGCATAGCACTCCCCCCGCTACGGTCCCTTCACCTGCCCTTGGCTGCCGCCAATCACTTCGCCCAAAATTCAGTATGCCGTTGACCGTCGTCCTGTGAATCCGCGTTACAAAAAATTAACCCATTCAGACCCAGTGGTAAAATGGGTAATCAGCCGATATGTTCAAATACATTATCACTAATTACAAAGAACAAAAGAGGACAGCTGTCACAGAGGGTTATATGATAAATAATAAGTATATGGTAAATGTCACTGCTAGCGAAGCCAACAAAACTTGGTTCCGATTTCTTCCTTAACATTGCGAATTAAACATGAGCGAATTGGTATGGTCGATGATAAAATAACATGTTAAAGTAAACAATATCTCCTTCAAAATAATTTCCTAAGAACACCCACGTAAGAATGCATCGGAAAAGTTACAACAGAGTATTTGAGTAATTTTATTCGACATATTATTGGTACTAAGCGATAATTTTGGAATGTCCATCATATTATTGTTCATGACCTCGGAGACAACAACGATGATTCACTGGCTTTCAATGTTTCAAGTGAATCATCTTATAGGTTTTTTTTTAAATGACAATGATGATATTTTTAGGTTCGGATTAATTCCTTAGCCAATTTGGTAAATCTCATGCCACATAAAGTACAATATGTATTTGGTAATACTACCGCTACCATTATTTAAAAGGTATAAATTGTTGTCATTTTTGTCAGACAATAAAATAAAATTTAATAAAATAATTCAATTTATTTAAATAGTGGGATTGAATGTGTTAGTGTTCGTCTCGTAAGCAGTGGGGAGAAGGGGCGAAGACATGCGCGTCCACGGGTTGTTCTTATTTTGGATCGAGAATAGGTAAGCATATGAATGATTTTTTTTTGTGTAATTTAACGTTTAGCCTCGCTCGTGATTTTCCACTGAAACGGGTAAATTTATTGCCCTATTGCCGATTGTGTGCGCATTTTTTGTCGTCGAAATGGCCAACCTGTGACATTCATTTGCGGCGGTCCAAGTAGCCAGCCAAATTGCTATAATAATGTTCGTGGTAGAAATAGCTATTTCAATCTCGTCAAATGTAATCTCGGTGGAACATCATGCACGCTGCGATCGATTCTAAAACAATTATGTTAAACAATTCAAAACTCTATGTAAATGTTCAGTGATGGCGAAAAAGGCAATAAACATAACTTCCTTAACACAATAATGCTGCAGCTCTTTCAAAAGATGATATACACAATGTACGCAGGTCTACATTGGAGGTTATCCACCACTTACCCGCCCTGGTATAAGCAACATGTGGTTACTCCTTCAAGGCTCTCGCAAGGTCTCTAATTCTTTGAATGAACGAGTCTAGACCTCCAGTGTCCCTGCATACGTTGTTAGTAAGCAGTATGCAAGTGCTTAGCGGGAAATCAAGATACAATAACTGTTAGTATGACTATAAACAAGACAATGGGACAGGTTGGTGATAGTCCACCAGGAGGCAAGCGCTGGGTGAGACGTAGGTCTGTTACACCTCCAAAGGAAAAACATAATAATTTTCTTGCATCTTTCTCTCACACACCGCTCCGTGACGCCTCCGTAGACAATAAATACTACACTAGCCGTGACGATAAATTTGAAAGGATGGAACATAGTTAAGGATGCTATTGAAGTGTGAGTCAATTTTAAAAATTTCAAATGTCAATGCGCTGATGGTTTTGCCTTTGTCCTTAAACATAATGCTGCAGTTCTTTCTTATACACTAAATAACAACAGTCGAAAATGAGACAAACGGTGAACGTATGTCTGCACCCCCAAAGCAAACATACAATCATTACCATACACTTCCCTCACACGTACAAAGACAATGAAACGTAATTCCCGTCGCCGTAATAAGATATATCTGTTTCCTCCAGAGAAAAAGTAATACTTTGGAGGAAACAGACACACGTACTCGTATATTGTGTGTCTCGTTTTTTGTCTCAGCAATCTTTAATGTGTAAGAAAGAGCTGCAGCATTATTGGATAAAGATCGTACTTTTTATGCTTTTTTTATGCCATCACGGTACCGTAAGCGTGGATCGTCACGGCAATAATAAAAGCGCCCATTCGCAAGGGAATAATACAATGTTCGGCGCTGAGACTTGTGGGAGTTTCGCTCGACTATTATTTTGTTACGAGCGCGCTGTCAGTTTGACGTTTTAAGTACATAAGACGCCCTGTTTTCAAGTCTTGAATAATAGAGCTGACGGAGAGTGACAAGATATTATAATTCTATATTTGTTTCCTCTGGGTGGTTTAGTTAATCGTAGAATTTGAATAATTACCATACTTGATGCCGAAATGTAAAGTAGTTCCAGAGATAGGTCGTACGTACGTCATTGACGTTCGTCCTGTTCCCTCTCACACGTCTTGCATGAAAATGAGTAAACAAAAATTTTAACAAAACAAAAAAACGACTTCAAAAAATGCACTAAAAAGTAAAAAAATAATTTCGTATTCTTCTACAACTTAATAATTAACTTACTTTTTCTACTCGTCAATATGTAGGTACGATTGTTATTTTTGGAGTCGGTGTCAGCCAAGGTAGGTTTGTAACTACATACATAGTTATAGGTGAGATGTGCTTGTGTCGCACGCGCGACTTGACGAAGTGAGAGGCGAGAGTGGGCCGCGGCGGGAGGGGAGCTGTCAAGTGAACACACCGGGCCGGATACCTTGGCTGACACCGACTCCAAAAATAACAATCGTACCTACATATTGATGAGTAGAAAAAGTAAGTTGAATATTAAGTTGTAGAAGAATACGAAATTATTTTTTTACTTTTTAGTGTATTTTTTGAAGTCGTTTTTTTGTTTTGTTAAAAATTTTATTTATTTTTTGATTTTTAGTGAATCTGAAGGTCACTAACTAATTCGATTAAGATTCGGCCGAGTATCGTTAATTTGCTCTTAAGAATTGGAGAGTTCAGTTACTTTGTCATGGATCCCATAATCAGAACCTAACCAAACTCTCATCAAACTACCTTTGAAGTATAATCCTTTCCAATAAACAAGATGTACAGGCAACGCCCAAAAGACGCGTTTAGCATAGTCTAACGTTATCATAAATAAAAAATTTGTTTCCGGTGACATTTTTTTTCAAAAACAATTTTTTTTCTTCTTTCACACGTCGTTACTAGTCAGTCAGCCTAGTAGCCACCCAACCCTCCAACCTTAACTATCCAATACCGACTGTTTTTTATGATTTTAGTAGTAAAATAAGTCACCTGAGACCAAAATTTGATCTATACTTTTTACTCCAAATAACCGCAGGAATCACTGCTTAAAATAATTCAGGTACGTCTCTTAACATCCGATATAGCATAGGCGAATTCAGAATTATTTAATAGTTCCATTTCTTTGGCAATTTTCATAGATCCATTTTTATGGCTAATTACAGTCGGGATATTTGTTTAAGTCCACCGCACCGAATTGACGCTTTCCCAAATTCTTGTAAACTTCTTCCCCTATTCTTCGGAGTGAGATATAACCTTGATAGTGAAAAGTTCCCCACCTTGCGCACCCGACCAGGATCTTGTTAGATTTATGAAGCTATTTCTGGCTGGAGAGAGCCGTAGGTAAATGTGTTTGGAATCCTCGAATGGCCAGCTATAAATAGTGTTCTTATTACAGCTTGGGAGTCGCCTTTTAACCTGAGCTGCGATAAATATTGACTTACAGTCGACTTGGTGCCCGTAACTCTCTACACCGACATACTACATGCATACATACCTATTTCCACAGAGCGCTGTGTATAATATGTATGTGTCATATGCACAAATGTTGTACAATTTTAGCCAAACTAAATTTATTCGTCTGTGGGGATACTAATAATGATAAATGGTGTAATGGAAATGGCTGAAAGTGCCAAAAAATTAAAAAAATCGATTTTTTGCATGCAATGTGTTGTAAGCGACGTCTCCAGCTTATTTTAAGTATTCTTCTGTAGATCCACATCTCGAATTCCTCAAGTCGTCTAATTAGTTCTTCAGTAAGCGTCCATGCTTCCATTCCGTAAAATAATATCGAAAACACGTAGCATCTGATCATTCGCAATCGTAATCCAAGGTTGAGATCATGACTGCAGAACATTGTTTTCATGCGGATAAAGGTTGCACGAGCTTGCTCAATGCGGCATTTGATTTCAACTGAAGGATCCCATCTATCATTTACATTGCAGCCCAAGCACACGATACTCTGTACCTTCTCTAGTTTTATTCCAGCAATATAAAGATTTTCATCCAATGCGTTATTTTTGCTTATGAGCATGTATTTTGTCTTATTTATATTCAGTTCTAGCCCAAAATTCTCACAAGTCTTCGCTACTTGATTCAGCAAAAGTTGTAAATCCTCAATGTTACTTGTTAGAAGTACTGTATCATCTGCATAACGCCGGTTGTTCAGAATCTTCCCATTTATAACAAGTCCTTGAATAGCTTCTTGCAGAGCTTCATTGAATATTTCTTCTGAATATAAGTTGAACAGCATAGGTGAAAGAATACAACCCTGTCGCACGCCTCTCTTTATTTCTACTTCGTCTGTTAGACATTGCTCTACTCTTACTGCTCCTTTCTGGTTCCAATAAAGATTTCCTATTATCCTTATATCTTTATCGTCTATCCCGGAGGTTTTCAGTTTTTTTATATTACCTACCTATATTATAATATTTTGGGTCACCGCCAACTCAACAATGTACAACTTCAACGCTCCAAGTCATTAAAAGTGAAAAAAGCTTACGTTAACCCAAGGGAACGTACCCGTACTACGTGACCCACTTTTTGCAATTTTTAACCCCCCCCCCCCCCCGGTGACTAAAAACCTAAGCCCCCCGCCGCTCATTATGACCAAGCATGGTATTTTGAAGGTCCCACCCCCCCCTGAACCGGTTACGTAGTATGGGTACGATCTCTAACCTGGTTATGGCTATTTATAAATTTATTTTTTCATCACTTTTAACGACTTCAAATTAATGTGTGTTGAAATGCCACTTTGTTGTGTTGTCGTCGAATCAACATTTTGATAAATTTGTACCCCGCCTCATGGTTAAAACGGAATATTTCTTAATTAAAGTGAAAACTTCTTTAGCACCGTTGTGATTTGAAACTCGATGAAATGGAAAATAGGGACACTAAAAGAGACACATACATCTATAGGATTTAACTTGCGGGAGAATGAGATAGTATAATCGGTCTCTTTGTGCGGTGCTTCGTAGCCTCCCTACTCTTGTCTACTTTAATTTTCTGAAGGTTTCTTCTACCGCATGTGAATTGCATACTCTGATTTTTTAAATAGTTAGATTTAGCTATATTATTGCGAAAAGAGACTATTTATGTCGGAGGAGACGAAAAAAATGCATTTAGTATTCTAATTTTATTAATATTAATTCACTTCGATTGCGTGCTTGTTTTTATTTTTCTTAAATTTCTTAGCGGGCTTAATCTTGACAAGTAAAATCAGATTTCGTGATTTTTCAAAGGTTTGCTTTTTCATTATCAAGAAAGCGTTATTTACTAGCAAGATTGTTGGTCTAATCTTACTCATATTATAAACGCGTAAGTTTGTATGTATGTATGTATGTATGTATGTATGTATGTATGTATGTATGTATGTATGTATGTATGTATGTATGTATGTATGTATGTATGGATGGATGGATGGATGGATGGATGGATGGATGTATGTATGGATGGATGGATGTATGTATGTATGTATGTATTTTTGTATTTATGTATTTATGTATGTATGTTTGTTAGTTGTTCTTTTACGCAAAAACTACTGAATGGATTTTAATGAAACTTTACAATAATATAGCTCATACGTCAGAATAATGGCGGAAACACACTTGTGTGGTGTGGTGTGTCGTCGCGCGCCAGAAGCACATCGGTTTCATACATTTATTATGGTTAGAGACATATTGGTAGGTTGTGGCGTGTCGACAAGCGACGACGATGATTGGTTAATTTGTAGTCACGACTCACGACACACCACACCACACAAGTGTGCAAGCAAATTAACATTTAGGTTATAATTTATAAAGCTAGCTAGGAAGGGGATGCGGGAGGGGAACGGGGACGCACGGGAAAGGGAGAAACAAAGTATTTTTTTTGAATATGGCATTGCAACGCATGCCGGGGACCAGCTAGTATAACATAAATCACTACAATGTAAAATTAATTAAACCGCTGACAACAAGCTGCGAATATCGCCGTCTTCTCGCGCTAGAACAAAGCATATTCTTGCAACATTTTATTGTATGTTTCTCACCGAGGAGTCGAGCGAAACCCATATTTTGCTTCTGGTTTTATCACATTTACACATTGTGCCGTGTTCCACATTGTCGCTGTTTGTAGCGTGGTTTCTCCGATGCTCACTTTAACTGTTTGTTTTAGTTTTCCCGAGCTTTATGATAACCCAAGGACCATGGGATGGTACGGTACTTACCACTCACCCAGTGACAGTCCAGACCATTGTTGTAATGTTGATCGTCACAATGTTTACATTCAGGGCAGCCGACCGTAACTACATTGTACTGAAACCCAAGTCACCGACAATATCACTGCACTATACAATTTCCATTACTCATTAAGAGGAACACGGTCGCCGAGAAATTTTAATAATATGTATTTTAACAAACTGTTGCTGTCACTGTTCCTCCCCCAATACTCCGTATTGGGTAACTACCGTGAGGCGGGGTAAGACAAGTTTATCAACATATTGGTTCTCAACAAAGTGTCATTTCAACACCCCTTTGAAAAGTCAAGAACCACTGGAGCGACCATGTCGAATAATTCGACATTTTGTTTTCTTCTAGGATTGCCCACGTCGAATAATTCGACGTTTATGACGTACCACTCGTAAAAAATTAAAAACTATTTAATTATTTACCAGTGCCTGGCCAATATTTATTCCGTTGGAAAGCTGGGAATATTGTCTCTCGTCTATGGCAACATCTATTGCATATAGATGCTTCTGGAAAAAGTATTTCGCGCTTTAAAACTGACAGTTTAGTCACCTCCGACACAAAACTGATTGACAGGCCGGATAAATTTACACGTGTTTTAAAATGCCCTAAGTGATTGTGTTTTTGCATTTTAACACCAAACAGTTATCACAATTCAATTATCCATGTGGTTAACGTGTTTTCAAGTGTTCAAACTGAGAATTTAGTGACTTTTAACATGTTTTACGTAAATCGAATTTAAAATCTAAATTTCATCCGATTTTTGTGTTTATTTTTACAATTATGGACCTACTTACTTGACGTGTGCATTCGAACTATAGTTTATCAATTAGAAGAATTCTTAACAAAGATATACATCTAAATTTCAATTAGCTTTGAAAAGTTTTAATCTAGAATATGACAACTAAAGCTAGCTGTCAGGTGCAAATTTTGTGACAAAGGAAATGGCGGATCTCGGCAAAATAATTGCAAATATTGTAAAAGGTTAGTACTACGTATTCTTATGATATATTATCTTATTAAAAACCTTGTATTTTGTTTAGACAACGTCAAAAATAAAAAATATCCAATGAAATCAAAAATATCCAATGTTGACTTGAAAAAGTAAAATTTAGGGCAATCTTACAGGAATTAACACGCAGGATTCGCACATTTTTAAAGTTTACGATTTTATAATATTTTTTTTATAATTCCTACAAATATGTGATAATCAACAAAAGATAGGTTAATTTATTAACTATATAGAACTACAATCAGTTTGCATGTCTTCATATTAAAATTCGGAGATATGATTTTTTCAATGTCGGCGGAAAAAATTCAAAATGTACTCGAAAATGTCACGAGCAATCGAGGGCAAAAGTTATAAAACGCGCTGTCGTTCCAGTGGTTAGTAGTTATGGAAAAAATGTTGAAAAATAGCCCATAACCTAACGTAACCTATTTAACTAATTTTAAAAACAAAATTTCATAATTTTTAATGACTTCAAAGGAATTGATGAAGTTCCATGTTTGTGAGTTGTCCGGTCACCCCTCAGGCTCTCTCTCTGGTTTCAATCGTGGGATTGGTTTGCAGCAATTTCATCTATTCGTTTCTTCCACTCTTCCCTGTCTTGTGCGGCTCTTTTGAAGTCTGCATATGATGAGCAGCGCATGTCCACCAGCAGGTACTCCAGGTACTCTCGGCGTGGGCGTCCCCTAGCGTTTGTCCCCTCGGTCATACCCTCCATTATGGCATGCAAGAGGCCTTCTTGTCTTATTACATGGCCGATCCATCTTGCACGCCTTTCGGACAAGGTCCTGAGCAGGTGCCTTCCTCCTTCGATTCTTTGGAGAACCTCCTCATTTGTAATGTGGTCTCTCCAGGAAATTCCTAATAGTCTTCTACAGGACCACATCTCAAAAGCCTCTAGTCTCCGTTTATCTCTTTCGGATAGGCACCATGTTTCGCAGCCGTACATCAAGATACTCCATACATAGGTCTTGATGAGGAGTATTCTCAGTTTTAGGTCTATATTATTCGATTCTATTATTTTCGACCTTTTATTGAATGCAAGCCTAGCCTGGTGTATACGGCTGTCGACCTCGCTCTTAGACCGACCGTCCCATGTTATTTTGCTCCCGCGGTAGACAAGCCCTCAGGCTAATAGTACCTAAATAAAATCATCAAAATCGACGTTTTGTATTCCCCATTTTTGTCCTCCAAAACTGAACCGATTTTTAAAATGTTTTTAATCAACCGTATTAGAAATAGAAGAAAATGCTCTATATCTGAATATTTTGACTTTTTTAAATACATCGTCAAGTTCAGGGATATGATGGGGCGATGTGGGATAGTGACGATATTCTTCTTGCTTTATTTTCGGGCTGTGTCTTGTTCCTCCGAACCTCTGCGACAGACTAACCGGAACCCCTAGGGTTTATTCATTTATTTACGGACTTACGTCCAATTTACAACAAAGTATCACGAAATTTAGAAATGAACATTGTAAGGATGAGGATGGTACGTGAAAGCAAAGACAAACAGAGAAAATAGTAGAAAAAAGAAGCGTCAAGCCCCGTCGAGACCTTGCAAAAATTAGAGTGAATAAGAAATATCTTCAATTGTTTAAGGAGCGACAGTAATCATTTAAGCTAATACCAAAAATCAAGGTCTTGACGTGAGTTGACCATTCTACACATTCTGGACAGTGGTGAGTTATAACGATAATTAGTCGAGTGCTGATTGAGGAAAAGCAGGTCTTTTTCTGAGTCTATGAGAAGGTATATTGAATGTGATGAGTTGTAGTAATGTAGGTGAATCCATTAAACAGTTAATAATTTTGAAGAAACAAATGAGATCAGATTTTTCCCGACGGTCTTCTAAAGGAGAAAGGTTTAGAGTTTGTTCAATTTCAGCATACGAGTAATTGCCCTCGCTCTAATCCTAGCCTCCTAGCAATCCCTTTTAGGAACCGATGTTGAACGGACTCAATATGACGAATATGGACAGCATAAAAAGGAGACCATATAACACACGCATATTCAAGATGGGGGCGAGGGTTCGGTCGAACACAGGTTTTAAGAACCACTGGTCTAGATTGTATACTGAACGTCTGTTGATGGCGTTCAGACCAGGCAATTTTGACGATTTTTTGAGAACGAATTATTTGTTGCAATGTATATGTAAAAATATTTATGCAATGACTCGATCTTAGGAATTTAAAAGTAATAATATGTGATACACTTCTATAAATATTTTACCTACAGGGAAAAAATTAGGTACCCAATGTACCGGATTTGTCATCAGGTACATGTATTGACAACATTTAGTGTAATAACATCAATTAATGGAATAGTACAAGTATAAATATATAAATAGCAGTAAAAGCATTATATTATCACAAACAAGTGTACAAATGAATAAACGCATACATATTATAGATTCAGGTAAATACATAAGGTGCTATAAAGTTATAAGTCCTAATCCGAATTCCAATTAGCAATACAAGGGCTTCAGTAGGGTATCAATACAAATCTCTGTATTTAATGGTCAACTTCTTAAATTATATTTGACTTGAGCAGTATAAATGGTATTATTTTTAATTATCATTGATAGTTTATTAAATATCTTGGGTACAATATTATAGTTAAGGTTTCTTTCACCTATTTATTGGTACATTTCGGAACCACAAATCCTTCTTTTTGAGTGAAACTTGTATTATGTTTATGGTAAATTCTTTCCCTTACAATTTAAAACGGATTGTAGTTTGTAGCCCTTGTACACATTTTGAATATTTAACAGTATGATTGTTAGGTATGATTTTAGATTTTCACGGCCAAAAATTTTATGGTTATTTCCTTTTGGGGTATTATGCCGTGTTGCGCTACCTCCTCCTTTAGCCAACGTTTCGGACAGCGTTACAGTGTCCATCATCAGGGCAGATGTGTCCACACATCTGCCCTGATGATGGACACTGTAACGCTGTCCGAAACGTTGGCTAAAGGAGGAGGTAGCGCAACACGGCATAATACCCCAAAAGGAAATAACCATACAGTATGATTGTTAGGGAAAAGCTCTTGACAGGAAAAAGCTACGGAAGATATTGTCTAAGTACGGAGTGAATAAGTATCTCATACAGGCAATTGCGTCTCTGTATGAGGGAAGCGTTGCATGTGTTAGGGTGAACGGCGATTTTACGGGGTGGTTTGACATCACAAAAGGTGTTAAACAAGGCTGCGTAATGTCGCCGTGGTTATTCAATCTATATATGGATAATTGTATGTAAGAATTGAAAGAGATGGGATTGGGTGCGAAATTGAGTAATCTGGAAGTATGTTGCCTGTTGTATGCTGATGATGCGGTGCTGATATCTAACAGTATGGAAGATCACAGTCTCTCGTGTCAAGAATGAACGAAGTATGTATGAAGAATGAGTTAATGATGAATGTAAGTAAGTCTAAAGTCATGGTGTTTGAAAGAGAGAGTACGAAAACAGTATGCAATATAGTTGTGAATGATGAATACTTGGAGCAGGTGGATGAGTTTGTTTATTTGGGAAGTATGTTTACGAGAGATGGGAAGGCTGATAGAGATATTGAAAGAAGGGTGAATGCAGGTAACTCTATTAATGGAGGATTGAACGCCGTTGGCACCAACAAAAAACTGTCCAAATACGCGAAACTAGCCGTCCATAATGGAGTACTGGTACCTACCCTGATGTATGGCAGTGAGGCATGAAACTGGCAGAGGAAGGATGAAAGTAGACTGAACGCTGTAGAAATGAGATCCCTGAGGCGTATGTGTGGTAAAACCATGTATGATCGTGTGAGAAATGTGGAAATCCGCAAAGAATGCAAGGCTGATGTAAGCGTGATGAGTAAGATCAAGAAAGGAACGCTCCGATGGTTTGGGCATGTAGAGCGAATGAACGAGGAAAGGAGTGTAAGGAGAATATATGACGCAAATGTGAATGGTAGAAGAAGTCGAGGACGCTCAAGAAAGACATGGCACGACCAAGTGAATCAGATACTTGAGTCGGGCCATGTCAAGAGTCAGAATAATAGAAGAGAATGTATGAGACGTTGTATGAATGTAAATGAGGCAAGGAATGTGTGCCAAGACCGGGATGTTTGGCGGTCCGTCCTCTCTGCCTACCCCTGCGGGGAAACGGCGTGATGGTTAGTTAGTTAGTTAGTTATGATTGTTATTTGCCATATTAATAAATGTATCTACGAATGTAATAAATAAAGATTGTAGACAATAAATTGATTGATTATTTATCTATGTGGTATTATTACTATTACAAATTTGTATGTTAGAGTTAGAGTTATCTTAAGATTTATAAAATAGGTATCCTTATTGTAAACATGGCAGTAAAGTTGGAAGTTCATATCGTCCACAGGCAATTAATTCCCTTATTTAAGGGTGGGTCCTCGTAATTATAATCTGTAATCTATTTTGACTTCGATCGATATTCGTTTCTCTCCTCCCTGCTTCACGAGGACTGACGGGGGGGTGGGGTTTACTTAAATAATTGCTCTCATCCTTCAAAACGACTCGTCTCGGTAAACTAAATCAACTTTAATTCACTTCCTGGAATGAAAATTTTGTTTGTCTCATTAGTTCGTAGTCAATTAGAATACAATTCTATCATTTGGTCACCTCACCATAAAATCCGTATGAAAAATGTCTTAAAGTTTCTACGATTTAATAATTTTACGTTAAATATCCTCTTAGAACAAATAAACTGTACTTTTTTTTTTATTAAATACCTTAAAAATACTCGAGGATCGGCGAAGGAAAGGCGATCTATCTTTCTTTTTTTTTAATTCGGAGCTCAACTGTTGCGAACTCTTGAGTGTAGTTAATTTAAGAGTACCTACCTACTCGACTCACTAGGCATAAGGACTTATTTTTTGTATTTCTTGGGCATTAACTATGTAACAATTTCTAGACATTTTGTTTTTTAAAGAGTTTTATTAAATGTACATTTGTTACTTAAATTTAATTTTTCCGCGACCGGTTTCGATACAACCGTATCATTCACGAGAGTTTTAATTCTGCTCGTGAATGATACGGTTGTATCGAAACCGGTCGCGGAAAAATTAAATTTAAGTAACAAATGTACATTTAATAAAACTCTTTAAAAAACAAAATATAAGGACTTATTTTAATGTCACCATTCATAAACAAATTATGTGGCAAACACGCAAATTCCTCGCTTACATTAACAAACAAATGATAACGATATTTTGAATGTAATAATTTCTGCGCTTAAAACATACTTAAACATTTTTGAAGTGAAAACTTCTTTAGCACGTTGAGATTTGAAACTTGATGAAACGAAAATAGCGACACTAAAAAGAGACAATCACATACAACTATAGGATTTAGCCGGCGAGAGAATGAGATAGTATAATCGGTCTCCTCTTTGTGCGGTGCTTCGTAGTCTCCCCACTCATGTCTACTTTAGTTTTCTGAAGGTTTCACTTCTACTGCATGTGAACTGCACACATTTTTTTTATGTCAACATATCATTTCTGATTATTTCAGTTTAGGTATTATTGTTATCATTTTACTTTCTTCAATTTAATTTCCGTTTCATATCTCAAACAATAGGAGCAATTTTGGAGGCGGGAATGGGTACCGCCGCCCCGGGAACCTTTATTGGATAACCAACACCTCTGCCATAGGTCACCCCAAGTGGTTCGCTACGCCCTGGTTCATGGGGTGAGGTTTGTCTTGGATGACCAGGATACACTGAACCCCAGATTCCTACCCACCCCTTAAACCCTTTTCCTTCCTAGAACTCTCCTCTCCTTCCTTTGCCTAAAAAAAATCCTCCACACAGCATCCCCAAAGATGACATAGGCCCTGAGGGAAATTTTTTTCCTCAGGGCCTCCTGTGTGGAGCTCTGTAAAAAAGCCTTTAAAAGTGACATCATAATCAAAGTGGTCAATGAGCGAAGTTGATACGTCGCAGGTACAGTAATCGTCATTTCCGTTTCATCCGAAATCCAAATCATAGCGGGGCTATAGAAGTTTCACTTCAAAATGTAAACATTAATGTAAACTAATGGACAAAAAAGAGTAAATAAATAATTAAACTAAATATTCATCTAATTGGTGTCGAACTTCTGCAGGTGAGGGTATAGGATAGGGGACCATTCGAGATTTCCGATCAAGCAATTCGCACGATTGCAATTGCAACTTCACTGATGAAAATCATGAATTCAGCTGCACTTATTGATTCGTGTGCAAAGTCACTTATCTTTGTTAGTGAATGCGGTGCGTTAGGCCTTCAATGGACGCAATGCAGTACCACATTCAGGTGCATTTCTGTAACCCACCCCCTTGATACCTGTTCACTTCATGCATCGCGCCTAGTAAGGCCAACAAGCCTTGCATGTCTGCTGTGCTGATTGATCACGAACCCACTTTAGCCAACGGGGAACCTGGCTCTGGTTCAATAGAGTGGAACTTGGCAACTCGCCTATGACTGTGGTGCCTTACTGACACCACCTACAAGTAAATCCATCACCTTAGGTAGTCAACCTACGTCACCTTTGAACCTAAACACTGACGATACGATTATCTAGGGTTGTTTTCAATGTTGGACATTTGAAACATTGAAATACATTTATTGTAACATGACTGATATCATCGTTGCAAATGCGTCACTAACTGGTTTTGTCGTAAACATTTTTTTTAATATCGTACTCGCTTTATGGTTGTTTTGTATTTGCAGAAAAAACTAACATAAATTATCATATTATGTATATTAAATAAGTGCTTCTTTATATTATTGCAGATTTTAGAGTTTTGGCTAACTTAAAAAAAAAACTATTGATTTACTTTGCCTGACGGCGTCAGTCTAGGGGTAAGGCTCGTGATTCGCAATCCGAAGGTCGCGGGATCGAATAATAAATTTTAAGTGATTAATTTGTGTTATTTCACAATTAATTAATAAAAAATAATATATAGTGTATTTTCGGCGTGCTCCAGAGTGGAAGATATTCTCAGTATCGCCCTGGTGTAAGACCACCATTCAGAATTGAAACGCTGCTTGAAATGGTTTTAGCCGTGTTTGGTAACCAGATCTGAATAGTAAGGTACTTCCCGACCTTCCTCTTTCCCATCTCCTTCTCCTCCCCACTACCTTCAGCCTCACAACATACCCCAATTGGGGATGCCATAGGGATAACATCATCATCTGTTGCCCACATTTCTACCTGTTTTCCACGGCCCGGAACTTGCGTCGATAGCTCAGCCTGGAATCGAGCTACGCACCAATTAATCACGTCTAGCATCCGACACTTTATCAAAACGGCATACGCCGAGGAGTGCACTTAGTAAATATCCTATCGAAATGATTTAACGTTTTCTACCGGGTGGCGGTGTATTGATGGGTATTTTCCCGTTGCCTTTGTGGGTCCAGACCCGCCGTCTGGTGCAAGCTGCGCCCGGGATTGCACCACCCCGCCCCCACCCCTCAGTGACCACCCCAACCCTAGGGGGTTCGGAAAACTCCGGGAATGTTCGTTTGGAAAATGTCCGGGCTCCGGTCACACGAACGGCCTTCCTTCTGTCAGGGCCAGCCACGTTTCTTTTTAACTTTTCCACGACAATTTAAATCGAGTAAACTTATCCCGCTATCAGTTTGCAATGCAAACTATACGTCTTTTAATAACTTTTCTTGTTAGATTAGGAGTTGGAAATATCAATAGTGTGCGCAGCATACCTACGTCTTGTTATTGCGGCTACTGTTTCGATGCTCAGAATAAACCCCGATAAGGTTTGTTTGTGAAAGGTAGCCTTGTACCTACTGAATATATTTTTTTTCGAAAATTTTAAATCTTTTACTCATATTTGGTTGAAAAGGCGAGAGAAAATAACATGAATTGTGTCGTGTTTGAGCGTTTTCTATTTGGTTTTCTACTAACCAACCATTACGCCGTTTTCCCGCAGGCGTAGACAGAGAGGACGGACCTCCAACAACTCGATCTTGGCATATACTACTTGCCTTGTTTTCATACATCGTTTCATTCATGCTCTTTTGTTCTTCTGACTCTTGACATGGCCCGACTCAAGTATCTGATTCACTTGGTCGTGCCGTGTCTTTCTTGGGTGTCCCCGACTTCTTCTACCGTTCACAATTGCGTCATATATTCTCCTTACACTCCTTTCCACGTTCATTCGCTCTACATGCACAAAACATCGGAGCTTCCCATTCTTAATCTTCTTATTCATTGCGCTTACATCAACCTTGCATTCTTTGTGGATCTCCACGTTTCTCACACGATCGAACATGGTTTTCTGAACGCTACTATATTTTCTGATTTGATCTCAGCCTCTCAAGGTGTATCTGCTTTAAGGTTCTCCCTTGATTGTCGTATTACGGACCTGTGATCGTATCTCTAGAATCCTCAGTCCTCCGGCTGGCCATCCCTGTAGCCTATTGTGGCGCGGGGGGGTGGTGGGGGGAAGGGGCAGGCAGGCTGTGGCTGGCTGTAGGGGCGATCGATACCCCCGGGAGGAGAGGGCGGGGGGTTGAGGGGGCGCGCATGCCCCCGGGCGGGCCGGGACTTCCGTTTCCCATTTACACCACACTGTGCCCGGCCGTCGCGGAACGCGCAACCAACACTCATTCCGCTAATTACTACACTCAAAATTCTCATCACAATACTACATTACTTTAGCATTTTTTTTGTTAATACATTTGATAGAGCATAGAAAAGTCGACTTCCACACAGAGATTTGATTTTGTATCGTCATTGTGAGATAGGTCAGTTACATCTGACGTAACATCTTTGTTTTGCCGGCGTTTGAAGTCAGGGCACTTCCAGACTTTGGAAAATTTCCGTTAAGTCGAGTCGGTCTTCCGGAAGCGGGCGGCGATTTTCCCGGACGACATTGCGTAGCGCGGTTCGCGGTGCGATTTGGGAGTCGGGAATTTGTGGTCGCCGTTCACCGCTGGTGTTGACGCTGTCTCCCGTGCCGGACCGGGGCGCAGCGCGGGCGGGGGCACCTCCCCGCTTCTCCAAGGGGGTGCGTCTCAAGCCCCCCGGGCTCATGCTGCACGCCCATGGCCTAGCCACGCCGCAAAACTCTCTCCGATCTCTGGCCACTCTCGTCGCTCCCACCACTCTCCACTCTGACACTGAAGGTATTCCTACATCACATACACGTCTCTGGACTCTGACAGCATGTCATGCTCGCTTGTTTGTCAAGTCCTTACGCTAGTCTTCTTTCGGTTCTTCATTTTCTCGCATTCTTCTACATATTTGTTGATAATATTTCATACAGCTGCTTTTGTATGATTTTGTTGTTTTGCTTCGATCTTTGATTTATATCTCTCCTTATCGGGACTGCTAATATATGTAAAAAAAGTTATTGGTTTTGACTGTTCTGATTGTTATCTCGCCAAATGTGATTATTATCAATCGATAATACCAAAGCCATTCTGATGGAAGATATCTGCTGACATACTGGCTACATTTAGCACAGAGAACTATAAAACTGGTTTAATGTTTTCATGATTTGATGGATTAAATATGTACCGAATATGAGACGCAATTACCTAGTTTTTGGAATTGAATGCAATTTGAGGCATTATAAGTGAAGTGACCTCTGATAGTTAGTTGGCTGGATGAATAGTCTGGTGGTGGCAGCAGGCAGCATGTGGCATGGTTACTGGCTACAGTACTCGGTAGAGTGGATAGATCCTGTGGGCCACGCGGCCGCGCGAGTCTGTAATGCGCGGGCGCCGAATTGCACGATTTCTGACCCTGACCTCCAATGCCTCTGAATAAACCTTGAATCTCTGCCTCGAGGACTAGGTACGGATCAAGAAAGTACTTTTTATCTTGATTTTACGTGTGAATTTTCGCGCTACTTTAATATTTCTGTATCAGTTTTATTAAATTAGACATTTATTTTAATATACATCATTTTATTCATATGTGATTTTCAAGATTAATTCGTATTAAATATCTCAAATGCGACTCTACATGTTTTTTTTTTAAATTAGCTCCACATAGGAGGCCCTAAGGGATTAAAATTATCTTAGGGCCTATTTCATCTTTGGGGATGCTGCGTGGAGGGTCCTTTTAGGGAAAGGAAATGGAGGAAAGTTCTGGGAAGGAAAAATGTATGAGGAGTGGTTAGGAATCTGGGGATCAATTGTCCAGGAGTGACGGACGTATGAATCCATCCCCCCACTTGCGGTGCAAGGCTATGGGTCGAGAGATTCCAGCTGGAAAGGTCAAAAGGTCTTCCTCAACCAGATACGGCCCGCCAGACGCATCCGCCGCAAAAACCTAGACAAACCTCACCCATGAGCTCGGGAAACCCTGCTAAGTCACCAAACGTAGCAAACCACTTGGGGTGATCTATGACAGGAGGGTTGGTACCCATAGCCGCCTCCCAAATTGAAAATTGTAATTTAAACGCGTAAATTAAAATGAGACAAAATAATTTTTCATGAGTTTATTTATTGTTCTGTTATACGTGGTGGAATTATATTGTATTAAAATTGAAATTAAAATACTTTTTAACTTATTTCACCAGTACCGGTTTCATCCTATTATGGACATCTTCAGGCTGGCCTAAAAATATATATTCTTCCAGCCTGAAGATGTCCATAATAGGATGAAACCGGTACTGGTGAAATAAATAAGTGGAAATAAGTTAAAAAGTGTTTTAATTTCAATTTTAAATAATTTTTCGCTTTTTTTAAATTTCTCCTTTATTTATTGATTTTCATTCATAACACATTCATATTAATAAAATACTTGTTTCTAAATTATTCATCATATTTACTCATTTATCGATTTTTAAAATAAACAAACTACCAATGGTCATTCTATTTTCGTAAAATTTCGTTTGTTTGCTTGTCAATTGTCAACTGATAAACTAAAAATAGCAAAAGTCATGAAGTCAGGTCTAGTTTCAATTTGCGTATCGGATTTTCTCCACTTTTACATTTATATTGATGTTGACCACAGGATTACATACTCCTAGATATTTGACAGCTTCCTCGAAAACTGTTGAAGGCCGTTCTTTCTATGTATATATTTTGCAGGTGCAATTTTTGTGTTACATTTATGTAGTTTGTTTACTCCATTCGATAACAGTGTTTCATTTCATCTCCCAACAATTCATCTCCCAACAGTGGCCCCCCGAAATTATAATTATAAAATTACGATTTTTTTTCACTATTTACCAATGCCAAACCTGGAAAAAATTCGGTGTTTGGGAGAAATTCCTAAAAAATAAAACTAGTTATTTTTATACTAATTTGGGGTCGGGGAATCCGAATCTGAAAGAATTATGCGGCGGCAAGCAATATTAACTGAATTACAAGACTTTAAAATTTTCTATACACACACACATGAAAATATTCATTTCGGAAACATTTTGACACACGCAGTACGAAAATCATAGAAAAACAAGAAATGTAGAAAAACATGTGCCGGCAGTGTTACCAGCTCTCAAAAATATTTATCCCTATATCAATAAAGTAAAACTTTCCGACACGATAAATCCTCACATTAACCTGATGAATTACGACTATCTCAACGGCCGTATTCTTAAACCAAAAGTATGAAAATTCGTAGTCTTAAACATACGTAACCTAACCTAACCTAACGCTAGGTTTGTGTAACATGGTTTGTGCCCCTTTATACCGCCTGCTCGCGTCCCTAACCTAACCTAACCTAACGCTAGGTTTGTGTAACATGGTTTGTGCCCCTTTATACCGTCTGCTCGCGTCACGGCAAAAAAACATCCCTGTTTTCAAGTAGTCAAAAATTGCAAAAAGTTGGTCACGTAGTATGGGTACGTTCCCTAACCTATTTAACAATTTTTTTTATATTTTTTTATCATCACTCTTTATGACCTTTCTGAGGCAGTTTGAGTTGGTTTTATTCTGAGTTGGCCGGTCACTGTATATAAGTATGCCGGGGGTCCAACTGTCCGGGGACCAACTATCTCGGAACCTTACGCATGGTTAGCCAGAAACAATAATAATCTCATTTTTCTCATCAAAACCATCTTCACTTCAATTCTCATCAAAATATAAATACCTATAAATTTTAACCAAGAGAATATTTCATTTATCTTCTACATCTTTGTATTAGCTGCCTAATGCCTAAAATACACGACATCTTTTTTCAGCCCGATTCCAATTAGAGACCAAAGTCAACATTTTTCGCTTTACGCAATCACTATTTTCATCTCTATTTTCATATCTACGATTTCAATTAACATCACTGCAAACAACACACGAACCATGCTGTCTGCAGTGATGCCAACTAAAATCGTGGATATGAAAATAGAGATGAAAATAGCGACCGCGTAAAGTGAAAAATGTTGACTTTGGTCTCTAATTGGAATCGGGCTGAAAAAAGATGTCGTGTATTGTAGGTGTAATACTCGTTTTTTCATGTGAAAACACTGTATTTTTCAATAAAACTTTAGTATATTAACATTTTATGTGTTTTATGATTGATGTTATTGCAGCCATTTTTATCAATTGTAAACAGGAGCTAGCAGATAACGTTGTTTTATAATATCCAATCGGATTTTTTTTTATGGAAAAGTTTGGTTATATAGGTTATTTTCTGTTATTTTACATTTTCAATGTGGTTATGTCAACATTTTGTCATAGCTACGTATTTACTTATGATAGATAATATTTATTGTGACTTTTTTATTTTCATCGATGTCCATTTTGAAAAATAATTTATTTTTATTTTTTATGTGACACCTCACAAGAGTGCCTCTGTCTACATTGTAAAGACAGGGGAACTATAAACTACACCACCACCTGGTTGGGCAGCGGTGTGAGGCGGTGCGGTGGGTCTTAAAGAGGCCCAGATTATGTGAAGGTGAAAAAATAGTTGCCGGTAGCTCGATCCTCGACTTAAACAAAAAGAGTCAAAGAAACGACCTATTCTCGTGAAGCTAACATCAGCTGTGAAAGGGTATTTCACTCCCGTCCGTCTAGTTTCGCACATGTGCACCGGTGCACAGGCTGCTAGTTCCATAGAGCAGACTCCAGCGTGCCTACATTGCGTCTGTGAATTAGAGATGGCAATCAGTCTTTTAACAATGGATTGTCAATCATACGTACCGTCCTCCTTTGCACAGGATCCAGTAGGTTTATCAAATATTTTGGGGCTCCGGCCCACGGGTGGCTTCCAAATTAATTTTTGGACATACTTTGAGATTTGTACAGGGTTCACAGCTGGTCATTATTGAAGAATCTGCTACCCCTATACAAAACCGCCAGGTTCTTTGAAGTCAGATTTACTGGGACTTTATGGAGCCCCAATACTTGAGCCGATCTGAGATACTTAAAACATTTCAATGGGTGCGTCAATGCTTCTTAAATGAATATTTTCCCTAAACCGATTGCATATTATATACAAGTACGCTGAGGGCCAACTGTTGGGGGATCAATTGCCATGGAATCAATTTATTTATATTTACAAGCATATAATTTGCTTAGTTCATTTTGTTTCTCAACTCTTCCGCAGCCAACTGGGGCCAAAGGTAGACCCCAAAATTACTTTCCTTATATCTACTTAAATACATGAAATATATTTTTGGTATTTTAGGTATTCCTGCGCAAAGGATTAATACATAATGTGCCGTTTAAAAAAAAATGGGAAAAAATCATTGATCGCAGGAATTTTTTTTTGTCAAATAAAGGTAATATTCCCTGCCCAATAAATAGACAAATAACAACAAAAAAAAGTATCTCCATGGCTTAAATGCCCATAACAAAAAAAAATTTCATGGGGTCATCGGCCGACCCACTTGGTTACGGACGTTATGTTTGGCATCTTGGCCTGTCGAGAGTTAAGGGGTGTTCAGACATCTAATATAACCGCTAGCAGGTATCTGCTGAACCGCGAGCGCTTATGTTTCGTGCCGTTCACACAGCGCAGATAAAATATTTCTTCCTGTGGTAGGAGAGGGGGTCAGTTGAATTAGCGAGCGGCCACGGAGTGCGCATTTTTTGTACTGAATCTATGAACTTGACATCTGTCACCCACCGGTCTTGGCAGCTCCGTAATTAAAATGACCCCCTCTCCTGTTTTCGTCGGAGTGGGGGGCGCTTAACTGTTGGCATATCGCCTCAGGAGCGGTTACGGCGTAAGATGTGCATTGTCTATGGTTGATGTGCGCATAAAGCGCTCAGGTGTGAACGGTCTGAAGGGATTGTATGGACAGCGATATGTGGCGTGCTATGATCTTTTATATTTATATGCTCAATGTGAACGAGCTCTTAATTAGACGGTGACAGATGTTATCAGGTAAATTGACCGTTGTTAAAGGAAGTAATGTGTTTTCTGATGTAGTTATTTCCTTGTTTGTTACAGAGACATCAGTACAGAGAGGAGACACGTGCACCGGACCCCCGACTGCGTTACCCAACGCATCGTGCATGACTCGCTTTAACCTCTTCAACGGTTATCGGTAAGTCTTTAATTACTCTTACCCTTTATTAACTTGTCACTCCTGCCATGGACGAGTACAACCTATCTTATCCACAGTCAAATAGAGTGATTACCTCAATTTCTCACTTCATTTAAAACAATAGATCATAAACCATATGTAGATTCAATATAGTTGAACAGCACAAGCCGCAATGATTGGTGCTTTCAAATTGTGAAATTGACTAGTAGACTACTTGTACTCGGTTAAAGTCTACCGTGAATGAACCATCCCCAGTACATAAGCAAGCAAGAGCTCATAATATCCCTCGATAGTTTTTAGTCTCTCCTGAATCGATGATCCCTAAAAATGTCGGATCTGCTAAAAATTGAAATGTGTTTTGTTGGCTCATTTTAATTTCCCTTTGTTGATTTAAATGAATTGTATACATATTTTTTTCATGTGCTATTCTTGATCTCAAAAATAGCTCTACTGCAAAACTACGAAATCGCATATCCGACATTATTCTTCAGGACTGTCGAAACAGTTCTTCCGCAGTATTAGACTTATCGATAATATTCTGTATTTTTGATCTATCTTCTGACCTTTTGTATTTTTGTAATTTCTTTTAAAGTTAAAAGCATAGCATTAAAGAACCGTTGCATAACAACAAATCAAAGAGCTATAAAAGTCAACCAATTTTTCTCAATAAATTGATGATTTTATTTCATTGTGCATTTTATTTAACACTAACTTCAATGAACTCTTACAAGTTTAACTCTAAGTTTTAGTGTTTTTTTAAGCTTATTTAATAAGGTTTCGGTTTCAGTCGAAACTTACCAATATTCGGTATAGCCGATAAGCCGATCTTCGGTTTCTGTTGAAAATCTTCTTCGTTTTTAGGCTTCTGGCGTCTCTCAAATGTTTCAAAATTTTCCCATTCTGATGGACTCTTGCATTCGCAGCCAGCAGATCTTTAAACTTATTTAATAAAATTTTGGTTTCGGCCGAAATTAGAGCAGATGCCGAGATTTGATTTCGGCTGAAAATCTCGTTTTGGATAGTCACTAAGGCTGATCTTTTACGTCTTCAGCCTTCTGAAGTCCTAGCATGGACGATCGATAAGGATTGATAGGATAACTTTCGGTTACTTCTCATCGTTCCCTAGCAAGACTGCAGATCGCCAACGAAAAAATAACAGTTCACAATGACTTAATTAATTCTTAACCTCTTGCTAGTCATAAGTATTTCTTGTGAAATCTCGGAAAGCATACTTTGAAGTGATAGTTTATCGGATTTATTTTGAGCCAACCTTTTTTTTTTATTTACCGAAACACATTCCTTGAACAATAAACTATCTATATAAACAACATTACCTGTGTTTATTTGATTAATTGATAGGTTTTTCAATGTTTTTGTGACCTACCATTGACTGACTTTGATAGTTGAAATCGCGCATAAAAATGCCCCTGGCATCTCATAGATAATTTCTTACAAATTATTTCAGGGGATCTAGAAGTATTTCGGGTTTCTGTTGCGTCAAGAATGGCCCAAGCGATTCTGACCTTATCCTTGATACAGTTTCTTTATACATAAGGATTAAAATTGCATTTAAAAAAAATATTTACCGCGGCTACCGGTGGGCAAGCGGCCTAGAAGATGTTAATACATTTGATAAAAACTGCTGTTTGTATGTTAGCGATCTGCCGTTGTCCTAGGGAACGATGAGAAGTTCCCGAAAGTTATCTTATCAGTTCTTATCGATCGACCGTGCTAAGGGGCCTGGAGTCTCCCAAATGTTTCAAATTTTGTCGATTCTGGGCGGCTCTCGCATCCGAAACCAGAAATTATTGTAAAGTCCAATGACACTAACACTGATTGACTGTTTTATTTCCAGAACATCAAAATTTGTAAGCAGCAGACACCGGATCTTGCAGCCGTTTAGAGAGACGTGACTATCAGCCGTGCCAGCGCCGTATGGAATCGAGCGAATGAATTTAACATTCGGCCGCGCGCCGCCCGCCCAGTCCCCCCGCGCCCCGCGTCCGCCCAGTCTGCCCACTCTCATGCTTCTATAGACTATACTCTCTATACTACATCTCCTCCTTCCTTTCTTCATTCACTCGGTTCACAAGCCATTCTTTTGGAAAGAAACTCATCATTTATTACTCAGGTTGGTTTATTTTACACCATTGCATTGTCTATTACATTCTTATCTTTACTTTGTCTAGAAATTCAGATCCAGGTCACACCATACAAATCAAAAATCTGTTAATTTTTTCTGTGATATCTTTTTATCATAGTGAATTTGTTTGAGATGATATTAGTTTGTCTTTTATTGTCATATTAGCTGGCTTGTAACCCGGCGTTGCTCGAAGTTATGAATTGTTTTGTACTGTTTGCGTCATCTTCGGGCATTCCCGACTTCTTCTACCATTCAAAGGACTATCTTAACCTGTTGAGGTCCCGGCTTTTTCCAGAAAAACACGGAAATTTCACGATCTTCAATTGAATGTTTTGTGGATTAAATTTAACCTATCGTATATTTTATTGACTGAAACACATTCCTAGAACAATAAACTATTTACCAAAATAACATTACTTGCGTAATTACTTAAATTGATAGGTTTTATGATGTTTTATTCGAGGTACACGCATGTCACGCATCGGCAATGTGACGCGGCCGCCAAAATGACAGTTGGAGATGCCCACAGACAAACATTATTTTTAAATATTGTGTGGCTACTAAATGAATGAAATCTTTACCCATACCATAGGGAATGTTGGCGGCAGTGATTCTGACACTTCCTTTACCGATTTTGTACATAGAAGGGTCAAAATAGTAGAAAGGAGATATTTTTTTTTCGCGCATGCGCAGAATCTTTTTACATCCCGGACTACGGAAAATTTAATATAAATTATTCGAAGTGACTTGTCTCATTGCGGGTTTCTCTATGGTAAAGTACGATAATAGAGCAAGCGTTTCTGACATTGTTCTTCATACACTTTCTGTATACATAAGGGTCAAAATTGCATTTCAAAGTGCCGCGCCACCTCGCGGACACCGGTGTCCGAACGGCCCACAACGAGTTAATGCCCCTGGCCCTAACTAAAAAGAATAATACTTTGAAATTTTTAGCGAAATCAGTCAAGTAATTTTTGAGTATATATATAGGGCACAATGAGGACATTGCCTTTAATTAATATAATTTTTTGGCAGCTGTATTACGCAGCAAAATGTTTTGACACCAATGAAAAAGTGTCAAATATAATGGTCATTTTCCCTCTTATCTCCCAAGCATTCAAAAGATAATGGCTCATATTACACTGACAGAAGATCACGCCTTCTAAAAGGCCAATCTCTGTTTTTCTTTATATTATGTACATCTTTTTGCAATTTTGTCGCACTAGAAAATCGCTTTAAAAAAATAATTTTTACTTGCTAAAAAAAGATTAACAAGAAATGTAGATTCGTTATTTAAAAAAAATTAGAGTCCTTGCGAGAGCCTTGAAGGAGTAACCATCTGTTACTTATACCAGGGCGGGTAAGTGGTGGATAACCTCCAATACTAAAAAGAGCAAAATTCTACATAGCTCATGAAATTTTAAAAACTGACTTTGGCCTTTTTAGAAGTAAGTCACAGATGGAAGACCCTATACAAGCTAACTAACATGTGATACATGAGAATTACTTAACATTGATTGTTTCTGAAAATATCTATCAGTCCCTTTTGCTTATCTTATTTTTATTTTTAGAAGTATATATTATATATCAAGTTCATTGTAACGTTATTTAACCTGTCTATATCTATAGAGAAGACGACTATTAATACATCAAAGTCTTTCTGCTTTGTTCACAACTTGGTTCATAATGGTTTCAAAGCAACGGTGAATTATTGTATAAAGTGTTTTGTTTGTTGTTAATTCCAGGAGAGGCAGGTTGAATAGTCGCCAGTAGCGCCCGTGAACGTTGCCACCGCCGCCAGGATGGGGTCGGTCAATGTGAACCGCAGCGTGTCGGATGCGTTCTACCGCTACAAGATGCCGCGCATCTGTGCCAAGGTGGAGGGCAAGGGCAACGGCATCAAGACCGTCATAGTCAACATGAGCGAGGTCGCCAAGGCCATCGGCCGTCCTGCCACCTGTGAGTATTCAAACACAACATTTTGCCACTGCTTCTTGAGTCATTGCTGAGGATGGTGAACCCTACTCCCAATTGCCTCGGTGAACTAGACTCCTTCACTCCTCACAGTCCTTGCGCTGACGTCGATGTTCTGCAGACCTGTGATCATAAATATAATGCTTACCCATTGTAATAATGGATTGGAAATTTAAAGGAATGTACAGCTAGCCATACGTTTCATAAAATTTGAGTTCGCAGGACCCACAGACAACTGAAATGGAGTTTTTTTTTTTATAACATCATAGATTGTTGACCATAGGCATTACAATTGATAGACCAGCCCTTTAGGAAAAGTGGAATAAACCAATTTGCATGGAGAGGGGAGATGGCATGACCGTCTCCCTTTCTGTGATTTCTTAACAAATCAATCTTGACAGTATGCAGGTAACTCGCTTTGTAATATCACTATTTGATCCTCTTAAAATAAAATCTTATGAATTACTAGACATTTTTACAATGGCGCGCAAATTGCTGGCCGTGTAAAAAAAAACTTAACTACGAATTCCAAATTAGGTAAACAAAATTTTGGGCTTGTTTCCAAAATCGAATATTTTACAGCACTTTTTAGTTAGACACTTTTACAAATGTGTTATAATTTACTCACCTCACTAATTTTTGTGTCGCTACGCAACCCGATTTCTAGACAGTTTGGACAAAAATGAACTCTGCGCAGAAAAACTGCGCTGCAAACTGTTGCCTTACTTTAGCAAACTTTACTTTTCTGCGCAGGGTCTAGTTATTTCAATGTGCGCTCTTCAGTGGTCAACGTATGTTAGGGCAAGACTATCAATTTGGATGTCTACGTTGTTGACTAATTTTCCATTGATCTTTGCGAGCAGAGAGAACAGTCTTTTCAAACATTTTAAAAATTTTGTTACCTAGTCCAAATTTGGAATATTATTTTGCTCTTATGTAATTATAGATGTTTGGCCTTGAACAATTATGCATGCAATATTAACCGGTCAGATGTCGGAACATTTCGCGGAAATTCGCGGAACTACACCAAAAAACCACCACTTTGAATTTTGAATTGAATGTTTTGTTGATAAATTTTAAGCTATTGTATATTTTATTGACTGAAACACGTTCACAACTCAATAAACTATCCACTAAAATCACATTACTTGCATTTATTACGTAAATTAATAGGTTTTACGACGTTTTATTCGCGATACACACAGTAATTGCGACCGTTAATTCCGCGGCAAATTATGACAGTGGATTGTCATGGAAAAAATCGTTTTAAAATTTTTCCAGGGTGACAAGGTCAATGAAACTTTCAACACCACCTAGAGTAATGATGGCGCAAGCGATTTTGACACTGTTCTTCATACAAATTCTGTACATATAAGGGTCAAAATCGCAGACCAAAAGTTTTTCATCAACAATATTATTCAAATATTTGAATTATTTTCTCGCGCATGCGCATTGTAGGCCCGCAAATTCCGGGTCCCGGCCTCCCACCGGTTAAAAAAAAATCATCTCTGTAAATATTAGTTTACTTTCATTTTAGCTTACTTGCATTGAAGTCGCCCACAATCAGTCTGAAGCATATTGTTTGCATTTATGCTGTCATAATTATGTAATAACAATATGTCTATAAGTCAGAGAGTACTGATAAAGTGGTATCTCACCATACTGGTGCATTATGTTTATATTAATAATTATGTATTGCTTATCTGTTGATAATCTGTAAACAACCTGAATTTGTTCTGATTGTGGTATACATATTTATCTCTCACATAATAAGTATGATAAAAAAAATATCGATCATCCAGTTGATTAGTCAGACATCTTGAAAGTTAGGTTTGAGAAAATGGGGAAAGAAATATTTGAATCAAATAGTATTTAAACGTGTCTGTGTTTACGTATTAAATGTGCTATAAAATAACACCGGGAGGCATCACGGTCCTGTATGTTAGTGTGACATTTTGAAATATCTTACTAGTGACCCAGAAAACATCAATATTTTGTTTTTATTCATTACAAGTTTCTGCATTATTGATTCGGTGGTGTTTATGAGTAATCTGAGAATTGTACCATAGAGGGCATACATATAACTGCATACTAAAGTCAATATTCGATTTTTAACAAGTCAAATGCCGGAATTTCGCGGAACTTCGCGAAAAAACACTAAAAAACCACCACTTTGAATTTTGAATTGAATGTTTTGTTGATAAATTTTGAGCTATTGTATATTTTATTGACTGAAACACGTTCACAACACAATAAACTATCCACTAAAATCACATTACTTGCATTTATTACGTAAATTAATAGGTTTTATGACGTTTTAATCGCGATACAAATACATCGCGATAATGATAACGACCGTTAATTTCGCGGTAAAATCTGACAGCGCATTGTCATGGAAGAAATCGTTTTAAAAATAATCCAGTGTTGCAATTCGAGTGAAATCTTTAACACTACCTAGAGTAATGATGGCGCAAGCGATTTTGACACTGTTCTTCATACAAATGTTGTACATATAAGGGTCAAAATCGCAGACCAAAAGTTTTTCAAAGACAATATTATTCAAATATTTGAATTATTTTCTGCGCCTGCGCATTAGGACCCGCGCGCCGGCGCGTCTCCGGCATTTGACCGGTTAAAAGATGTCTGACTAATAAATTTGGCGATCGATATATACAATTTTGACAATAATAATAATAATATCTTATCTTATCAATATGAAATTGGCAACATTATAACTAAAAAAAATTACATGTTCAATGTAGTTTACAAATAGATTACATCAATCAGTACAAAAAAATTAACAAATAGAAAGTAATGTAACAACGGTTACACAGAAATACAATATTTTTAGTTGTGCATAGCCTGCCTCACTAGGTGAACCTGTATTGAGGCAGAATTTTTTGTAAATTATTTCTCGCAATTTTATCTAAGCCTCCCCATGAACCGTTAAACCATTGAACCGAACCTCATGAACCCTGGGAACCATTAATTGGATAACCAACACCTTTGCCATAGGTCACCTCAAGTGGTTTGCTATGTTTGGTGACTTAGCAGGGGTTCCCTGGTTTTTGGGGTGAGGTTTGTCTAGATTTTGGCAGCGAATGACCTCGACACACTGAACCCCAGATTTCTACCCATCCCTCGTACCTTTCTCCTTCCCGGAACTTCCTCTTTTCATTTCCTTAAAAAAGACTCAACACAGCATCCCCAAAGATGACATTGGCCCTGAGGGTAATTATTTTTCTCAGGGCCTCCTGTATGGAGCTAATGTAAAAAAAACATTCTTGAGAGGTTTATAGTGTTCGTTGGTTGACACCAACAAGTGACGGTCACGGTAATAATTTGTTGATTTAACTCTTTCAGATCCTACAAAGTACTTTGGATGCGAGCTTGGCGCCCAGACACAGTTCGATGTGAAGAACGAGAGATTCATCGTCAACGGAAGCCACGATGCTACCAAGCTGCAAGATCTTCTGGACGGGTAAGGCATTCAAACATTTACGCCCAACCTACCCACTGTGTCTTAGTATTGCAGGAATCACTAAGGATTTAGCATATCTTTCTATCTAAATATATAAAGAATAGTGTTCCGGGGGGAGGGCGGCATGGCTTTGTTTTCTATAAAAATCGACAGTTTTATTCTGTCTTATTATGTGTAAAAATAACAAATTGATGTAAATTCCAGATTCATCCGCAAGTTTGTGCTGTGCCCCGAGTGTGACAACCCGGAGACAGAGCTGCTGGTCAGCGCCAAGAAGGGGAACATCTCCCAGGGCTGCAAGGCTTGCGGCTTCCACGGGGCTCTGGACTTCAACCACAAGCTGAACACCTTCATCCTGAAGAATCCACCCAACGCCCCCGTGTCTGGACAGGTCGGCATCCATTCTAATTAAAAATCAACACCCTGATGGGCTTTTACATATGTCGATCGTCCTGCTGATCAGTCAGACATCTCTGAAATATCGAAATCTGAGTTCAGTGTGTCGTTGGTTATATGATAAAGGTTAATTTAAGTGTGCATATATTATAATACTAGCTTTGCCCCCGGCTTCGCTCGCATGGTAATAGGGGGGTTCCCACTCCGCCTCCTCCACCTTCCCTATCCCCACTCCACTCCCTCCCCCTCCCTTCCCCCCATGCCCTCCCCCTCTCCTCATCCCCCCCCCCCCCCCACTCACTCGCCCTCCATAACAGCTCGCGTGCCACCGCAGTTTCGCATTTATAATATTAGTATAGATTAGTATTTTATACATATTTGAATTTTAACTATCAAAGGGATCTCCATAGTAACCTAATCACTCGAGCGACAGCGCGACTTTTAACTTGCTCGTGATTTTTTGGTGACCATTTTGAATGTTTTCCGCTGACATTAAAAAAATCATAGCTCCGAATTTTAATATGGAAAAATTAAAAAAAAAAAATTAATACATCTAGGGAAAATTTGCCTAAAACTGGCAGTGAGAGGTATTTAAAATGGTGCCATATTATGGCAAAAAGCGCTCCAGTGGCTAAACAAATTACAAAATGACAGCGCACGCCAAATATTAATAAGTTACCAAGCAACGATTTGTTTTGCTTTTCGTCTGGACAATAAACGTATAATAAATAATTTCATAATGCCAGAGCTTATTCATTACGCCAGAGCTTATCAGTTTATACAGCCACATTACTCGCAAATAATGTAGCTTTCTATTAGTGAAAGAATTTTTAAAGTCCATTCAGTATTTTTTGCGTGAAGGAGTAACAAATACATACATCCATACAATATTTTGCCTTTGTAATATTAGTAGGATGTAAGATCTTATCTTCCCCTAATCATTTAAGATTGGAAGAGATCCTTGATCACTTCACTCTCTCACTCTCAACTATTGACTAGCTCTTGGTACGCTCGTCCATCTAGATATTTAGTAGCAGTTACTTTGATTCACAGCTTTTAGCCCATTATCCAAGACCTTTGAAATGCTTTTCATCCGTTTTGTAAAATAATAAGTCATATTGTATCTGTATTCCAGGCTACCACCGGCAGTGAGGGCAAGCGCTCCAAGCGTTCCAAGAAGGGCTCCGTGACCAGCAACGGGGAGACCTCTCAGGGAGATACCACAGACGGTGTGGACCAGGACCACAGCATCGAGATACCAACCAAGCTCAAGTCTCAGGTAAACTTCTTCAATCTATTGTCTAACCAACCCATGAACAGAGTACTACACACCTTTCCAAAATCTAAGAATCGATCAGAATTCAAACCGTGAACACCGAAAGTTGTCTATTTTAACCCCTCAGGTTAATTTGTTAGCTTTTCGTAACAACGAACAGGTCTCATAAATATCGTTGAGCCTCCCTTATTATCATCATAGTGAGAAATATGATCCAAACTGTATTTGAACGAGAAAACATCATGCTAAGGGGTTGAGGCTTTTATTTATTGATGTTTGCAACTAATGCCAATGGCGAATTCGTTTCTGATAAGCACCGTAGTTCCCCTTTGTATTGGTTATTTTTTTAATCTGTTATATTCTAGTTTAGTCAATTTGTTGTGTACATCTTACTTATCTATCTTTTAAGCAGTTTGTTATACATGGATTATTTACTGGATTCCTCCCAACATGTAATTTGTTGATTAATGAATTATTTTGCAATGTTTTGGGCGGTGAATACTGACAAAGTATTACTTGAACAATGAATAAATTATCACGGAGCTATCAAGACATTTATTTCACTAATTTGTCCGCATTTTTTTAATATTGCAATGTTAACCGGATCCGCATGATGCAATGTATTTATTGTTATCAAGTTTAATTTGTAGAACTCCATTTTAATTTTAATTTTTTTATTATATAATCAATAATATTATTAAATTAATAAAAACAGTTTATTTTTAAACAAGTTCTGCTGTGTAATTATTGTTACGCGTGACAGCTGTTTCGCCTTCTGAAGGCATTATCAAACTGTATCAAAAAAAAAAAAAAATCCTCTGCCACGCCATTTCACGAAAATTCACGAAATTTCACTAAAAAAGCACCACTTGAATTTTGAATTGAATGTTTTGTCGATTAATTTTGAGCTATTGTATATTTTATTGACTGAAACACGTTCCTAGAACAATAAACTATTTCCCAAAACAACATTACTTGCCACAATTACGTAAATTAATAGGTTTTACGATGTTTTAGTCAAGGAACACGCATAAATTGTGACGGTTAAATTCTCGGCAAAAATGCCATTTCTAATGTCACAGATAAAATCGTTTAAAAATATTCTGGTGTTGCAAGGTGAATGAAACTTTTACGCGTCTCATGGAGTAATGTTAGCGCAAGCGATTCTGACCCTGTTCTTCATACAAATTCTGTACATAGAAGGGTCAAAATCGCAGACAAACAGTTTTTGGTCGAAAATTTTATTCAAATTTTCGAATTATTTTCTCGCGCATGCGCATAATACACGCGCGCCCGCGCGTCTCCGGCCTATTAGAGGTTAAATGATTCTATATCTTTGGTGTATTAACTGTCTTCACTGAATACATCGACCGTCCCGAAGGACAATGTCCGATCTGCTAAATTTTGAAAACAAATTTGGTTGGCTATCTATTGCCTTATTTTGTTGATTTAAACAGCTATACTGCAAAACTACAAAATCGCACATACAACATTATTCTTCGGGTCCGTTAGTATGTTCTCCAATTGAGAGCATGGCAATAGCCAATGATATGGTATATTCCATTTTGCAGAGTTCCCAGGACAAGGTAGCAGACGTGGATGACGGCACGTGGACAGTGGATGTGTCGGAGGAGGCGGTGCGCGCGAGGCTGCAGGATCTGACAGAGGGTGCCAAGAACATGACCCTGACAGACGACAATGAGAAGAGTGAGAAGCAGCGCATGGACCTGCTCTACGAGATGATCAAGGCACGCCGCGATGCCCACCAGCTGGAGAGCGGACCCGTGCAGAAGGAGATCCTTGCTGAGGCTGAAAGGTAACAAGCGCTAACTCTTTTAATGGATGCATTACAAAACTTGTTATACTAGTCCCAGAGAGGAGGTCATACTTGAGGTCATCGACCTACTTCCTTCTGTTTTTTTTTGTTTTCACACAAGACGGAAGAGGATGATAGTCGATGATGTACGTTCAAGCTCTCTTTGGGACTATTTTACAACATGTTTTGTAACTTTTTGATGCAAGTTTACTTCAATTTTAATCAAATCGCCATCATATTTTAACTCTTTATTGTTAATTCTCTCACTATTGACTGGTTGTTATTGAACAACCATAAGAGTTATGAGTTAAACAGGTTTTTGCATGGATAAGGACAGTATTGTTATTGCTGAAATCCAAAATTCCATCCAGCTCCACAATACCAAATTTCACTCCGGAAGAGACAATTGTGATCTTTCTGTTTTTGGTCAAGCTTTATTTCACTTCTCTTGGCTTGTTTCACCAAGGTCTTTCTATTTTTCCATTGGAAAATACCCTTAACCCGTGTGCTTGTTTAGGAATAAAAAAATACCAAAACACGTAATTGCATTACACTTTCATAAGACCAAAAACGTCCCGAGCGATCTTACATTTTAAAAGCTATATCTCTCTTCCTCTCATGCAAACATATGTATTTTTCTTTTAACCAGAAAGAGAACGAAATAATGCTTCTTTGTCTTTGAAATATGAAAGCTATCTTGCATAGATATTTTACAATCTCGATCCAAAGTGACAGTTTCAGAATTTACGCTCAAAAAGCAGATGGGTTAAGCCTTTGATTTGTGTATTTTTTCACTACTTTTTCTTAAGATTATGAACCATTTGAATTAAATATCATCAGCTTCCCGGCAATTGTTAGTTTTCCCGTTTTGCTTTATAAGCCGTTTTGCATTTGCCTGCAGACTGGACATCAAGTCCAAAGCGCCTCTGGTGCTGGCGGAGCTGCTGTTCTCGCAGTCCATTGCGGCCGAGGTGAAGAAGCACCGCCTGCTGTTGCTGCGCTTCACTCACCAGGACACCAAGGCACAACGCAGTCTGCTGGGCGGCCTGGAGCAGGTCATCGCTCTGCACAAGGACACGCTGCTGCCCAAGACCGCTGTCATCTTGAAGGTCTGAATTATCACATTTTCATCCAGAGCTGCAGCCGTATCAATCAAAATGGGGATCTAGTCTAAAAATTTTGACAAACCTCTATGCAAATATACTCTTTAGGATTGTCGTTTATGGTGAATGTTTTCAGGCAGTATAATTGTGCTGGTGAGAACCAAACATATCTTTACAGGAATATTCTAGGTAATTAATTTATTAAAACTGAAAAAGAAGTTATTAAAACAATAAAAATCTGAAAACTTCAATGTCTATTACATGTGATGAGACATCCAGTGAAGTACGAGATCTTGCATCTCGTAATGCAGGGAAAAATTGCCGGGAGACGGGGCCCTGGAAGGAGGAAAACATCATGGTTGAAAAACCTGAGACAGTGGTTTGGCCAGTGTACTGTAGAGCTGTTCCGGGCCGCAGAAAACAAAGTTCGCATAGCCAACATGATAGTCAACGTCCGTTGAACGGACAGGGCACGAGAAGAAGTGTTGACAAGTAGAAACATTGCTTGAAATAGTTTTCTCTAAATTATTAACTTGATCTGAATATGCTTCCCAAACTACCCTTTTTATTACCCGCCACCTCAAAACAGTTCCCAATGTATTATTCCATTATTGGAGGTGCCAAAGTCAATCTGGCTCCGGGCAGGGGGACTTGAGTGATGTTTGGAACTTCTTTTTTCAAACTTGGTTATAAAATTATGGTCTCATTTTGGAGAGTTTTAACAGGTTTGACCTTGCCTTCCAACCACTTGTAAAGATTAAAGCACTGTTGTTTTCCAAATGTGGTGCTGGGGAAAAATTCTCCGGATTTCATGGATAGAAAGACCCATAAATGTGGCCATTCTGGAAGAGTTCGGCATCCACAATAGGCTTTCAACTATCTGCCTACAGCGTATTTTAAGATACTTTGGACATGTTGCCAAACTGAGGACAATTGCAAAATGGAAGGTAGGAAAAGCAGAGGAAGGTTACCAATGCGCTGGAGTGACCAAGTATAACTGGCGTCTGGTACGTCGGTGTTCTTGATTCTTCTTACAGTACAAAACCATGAGGAATAGAGGAGCCTTGTCCACCATAGAAATTGGAGTAGGGGTCACGATCCCCTTGCAATAAAGAAACCGACTTAAGAAGAATAATTAGCTGATGTTTGTTGTATGCGTTGTGTTGTTGCAGCTGCTGTACGATCTGGACGTCCTGGAAGAGGGCACCCTGCTGGAGTGGGCGGACAAGGTGAAGGGGCGCTACGTATCCAAGGAGCTGGCGGCTGACATGAGGAAAGTGGCGGAGCCGCTGCTGAAGTGGCTGCGCGAGGCTGAAGAAGAGGAGGAGGCCGACAGCGGCAATGAAGACCAGGAGGATGATCTGGAGGTAAGATCAGCTCACTCAAATACTGATTTGGACACTGTAATTATTACAATTTAAAAAACAAATTATATCTCCCGTTCTCTTACTTAAACTCGCTTAAAAAGTTTTCCAAGGGACTGGAAAAAATACTTCCCAGAAAACCTTATATATATAGGATAAATTGGGCCATGGAGGGGGTGTAATGGGATAGGGGAGCATGTGATCTCACTGAGTGACGTAATTTATGGATGGATCCTTATTGTTATAAATTGTTTTAACAGTTTTTATTTGTCTGCTTGCTTATACAGTGGAACGTAGAACCTGTTAATTCGAAATCCACGGGATCTTAACCACTGGAGCGATTTCGGTCGAAAAATGGACCACTTTTATTTTTCTGCGATTGATTTCGGTCCAAAAATGGACCACATTTTCCTATCATTCGTAAAACATTTATTGTAATTATTTAAAACATTTCCTGGATCAGCCGTTTATTTTAACACGAAGCTATTGAAATGCCTTATCTATTTTGACCATAGATGTTGCAAATCCGAACTTCGTAGACTATTTTAGAACAATGTTAAAAATAAATTTTTAAAATATTTTTTTCCCGCCGAATTTTTGAACAGCTGCTTAAGGATAAAATTAAGTCTTTTTTCCATAGATATGCACCATTAATTGTCAAATATACCACAGACAACATACAGAAACCGAAAATATTCTATGTTGACCCGAATAAGTATCTCTCACGGCAATTTCAAGTAAAAAACACCCAGGATTCGCGCGATTATAAACTTTACTATTTTTTTTATATTTTTTTCATAAATCCTACAAATATGAGATAAACGGTAAAATACAGGTTATTTCATTGGCTATACAGAACTACAATAAGTTTTTATGTCTCCATGTCAAAATTCGAAGGTATGATTTTTTGAATTTTGACGAAAAAATTAAAAAATGGCCATCTGGGAAATCTCAAGCAATCAAAGCAAATTTATTTATTTCGCGTGATCGCTCCAGTGGTTAAATCAAAATTTTGATAAAATCACAATGATTAAATTCTAATGATATCATAAGCAATCAGCAAAGGCAGCTGAATATTTTCAACAGTCACATTCTGATGTAAGAAACCTTTCATGTTTCGACCGGTCAGTAGCTGAGATGGCGTCGCATTTGGGTCTGATGACAAAAGCCACATTTTCCGCTCACTGTGGTGGTAGCGGGAGATTTTCAAATGTTGTGAGGTTATTTGTGACCCAGCAATTTTCTTTCTTTTATAAAAAAATGAAAATGAAATTTAAAAAAGTCAACCTACCTACTATGTATAATCAACAGTAAGATTGAAACTATTGAAAATTTCCTGCTGCCTTTTACTTATGACAGCAGATTTGCTCTATCGATAAATCAAAATGACAACAGAGACATCTGTTGACCATTAGACATACTCTGTCCAAAAGGAAATCTGACTAAGACAGATTACCATTTAAAAAACATGACGAAATGATAAATATGTACTTATTCCAATCGTTTCCATTATAATAAAATATGAATGTCTCTTCCAGATCAAGTACGATGACCGTGCCCTGCCAACGCCAATGAAAGACCAGGCTGCCGCTGCCGCTGCTGCCGCCAAGCCCAAGGTGCACCACGACGACGACGGAGCTGATGACGTGGACATTGACGCCATCTAGACACCACCATACCCACCTCCGCCTCGGGCCAGTGCAACCAACAAACAAACAAACAAACCATCCTCCAACCAAATACTTGAAACTCTTCTCTTCTTGATTTATGAATGTTCCTGTAGCTAGATTTTTCCACTCTACGCTTTTCTTCAGAGTTTATAAATTAGAAGTTAATTTCCACTCTCCCGCTGATAAATCTACATATTGTCGTCACAAAGACTATACTGTTTTGACAAGGACTACCATAAGAAAGCTGTGGAGATATCGGTGTTGCCTTTAATCCTCGTACATCACTTTATTCAACTCTTTTTGAATTATTGTTAAAAACTTATTCGGATTTCGTGTAGATTTTTGTTTTGGAGTTGTGCCAGGGAATGAGGGAATGCACCACCTTTATTTATTCTTGGGTCGATGCTTGGAGAGGTCAATAAAAGTCACGACTCATCGCCGAGTCTCAAAAAATTTCACCTGCCTTTTTGAATAAAGATCAAATGCATTTATCAACTGATTTGTTCATTATTTGAGGTTATAATGAATTGATTACTTTTCTTTTATAAATTGTTGTGCATCTGTTTAGGATATTTGTCTTAATATTATTAAAATAACGCTTATAAATAGAATCCAATGAAGAGATACCGCAATGTTGTAAAAGCTTCCCAACCTACATTAAACTTGGTGTTTAGTTTTCTATAAACAATATTTAATCCCGTAAACAAATGTTTGTCGTCGTAACTCTCCTCTATTTGATACATAGTCGCTTTCTCTCGTTAATCTCTTGTTTGTACTTTCTGGATATTATACATACTTTGAACATATTATAATAGTGTAATGTTAGCATAAAGAGGGTATGTTATAACACGGTGAACCACGCTGTTTTAACAACGCAGCTATGGATCTTATTGTTTGTAATCCGTAATGAGTTCTTGATTTGTAATGATTAAATCTTTTATTGGATATTAAATCTTTTCATTTGTTTTGTCCTGTGTGAGAGTGTTGAAATGTTTATTAGTCAATTTACCTATGAACATCCTTTTAAACCTCAGGCATGATGCGCTTGCGAGGCAAATTAGTCGTACTTATCAAAAAAAGCGTAAGCATGAGGTGACAGGAACCAGGTGGAACTTCGCAGTTCAGTACCACAATTGACGACCTCAAGGAAGGTGGAGCGTGTGGTCATATAGGTACGGTACCTAGAATACCTATGGTACCTGGAAACTAACATCCATTTTTTTTAATACATTATTTAAATTTGATTTTGTTTGTCAGAACTAAGTGCTGAAACGAGACATGTTCGTATATACTGTAATTTTTTTTTTGCGGCAGAGCAGAGACCAGGGCTCAGGATAGTGGGCCAAGTAGTTATCTGTCATGTAGGTAGGATTTCGGAAAATAAAAAGGAGATGAATTTTATAAGACTGTATTGTAACCAACAAAAAACAAACAGGAGTGTGCAAATTTTTATACCAATGGAAGGTTAGCATTAAGTCGATACCAGTGTAATATAAAAAAATACAAAATGTAAACATACCAGATGGACTCCTAATGGACACGCTAAACTAACTAAACGGACAAAACCCCGGAGGTCGAACGCGAACTTGCTTCGTAGAGAGAGAGCACGAGTAGGGACGGGACTTCCAGCCTCCTCATCCGGGGACGGCGTGGAATCCAGAGTACCAAGGTCGTCCTTCTAATTGGGAAGGAGGCCGCTACACCTCCAAGGAGCGTATCCAGCCTCGGACTATCTCGACGAACTCCAATCAAAAGGCACGTGGCCCCCAACAGTATCCAAGACTAGCGTATTACGGGAGTACGGTTAGCAGTCCGTGACTTCGCGATGCGGGGTCGTGATGGCATAATATCGTAGCCAACACCAGGACCAAATCACTTCACGATTTCTTGTCCAAAAATACTTCCACAAAATGGCCAACCAACATCGGAAAAAGTGGGACTTTCACATCATCCACTATAAATAACAACGTACACGAACCTCTCGTGTTACGTAAAAACACCCCGCGCCTTTTTAAGTTTTAAATCAACTTAGATTCTCATGATTAAACGAAATTTAAACACCTTGATGGTGAGTGACTAATTTCCGCAACAGTAGCCATTGCTGAATCCGGAGGAAGAGACCATAAACAAAAAGAAACCTCTCTCCCAAAAATTACCAGTGTCCAAAAAACACCATAGACAAAATAACCACCTAAGCAAGAACTGCATTAGTCACATAATTATTTATGTGACAGTGCATCAATGTTGATAACCATTGATGTTGTTGCTACAGTATGCAAACAGTTTTCCAAATGCTCATCAGTGATCGTGTTCTCATTTGAGATTTAATATGCTTCATTCAACTAAAAATTTGTTCACACGTTAAGTCTTCAAATAGCGAAAACAACATTAGAGAGCATGTTTGTAAAATGCAGGATATTTATCCTTGTCCAAATATGTTTTGTAAAACATATTTTCTCCTATAACTGTAATTGTTTGTTAACACGTATATACCATAGAAGAACTTGTGACGATAGTCGAATCAATGTACTGAGATACTTCCATTTATGAGATATGATACGAACTACGCATGTTGGAATGTTCTAGTGGTGGTTTTATGCACACTAAAAGAAAAAAAGTGTGCATATGCTCCGCGGGCCACAAGTAGACACCCAGCGGGCCGCGGTTTGGCCACCCTTGGGCTAGACGGTGCTGTGCACCAAGCTCAGGGGGCCCTCGGACCCTGACCAGCAAAGCTTATATTGAACTACCTACAAATTCTCCCATCTTTGGAATGTAAATAAAATAGGTTGCAACATGACTGTAAGGTATGACTGTCGGTCGGAGAGTTACCGTTTAAAATTTTCTAAAATTTGGCATATTAGTAGATTATGATAAGACAATAATCTCGTTAAAGTTTTGAAAAACTACAGAGAACCAGTAAAAAGATAATGAACTTTTAAATATTTTGCATTTAACATAATTGAAGCTTATGAGAAAACACAGTTTTTATTTCATTTTATAAAATAAAAAGTACCATTTAGATTCCATTCAAAATTGAGAAAATAATATATTAAATATTTTAGACACATACTGCTCCAACGTGATTTCGCTTATACGCTAGTCAAATAAGACAGTGTTTTTCACTTTTGACTCTTGGCGTATCGACCGTACTACAGGGTGTTGCAGCATAACTTCCTTTTTTTAAAACTTAATAAAACCCATTGTATGAATCAGAAATTTTTGATTTCTTTTTTATAATGTGGGCATATACCTAAAGTTTTGTTTTACTTAGTTTTGAAGATCAAATCATTTAGGTGACTCCCCAATTCTCCATACACTGAGTAAACCGATTTCTGGCGTTTGTCATGACTCTTGCCAGCATATCAGGCGTTATCCTGGCTATTTCTTCCTGGATGTTGGTCTTCAAATCTTGTAGGGTCCTTAGAGGGTTCACATAAACACGGGATTTCAAAAAAACCCATTAAAAAAAAATCACAAGGGGACAAATTGGGAGAGCGCGCCGGCCACTCCAAATCTCCCCTAATTGAGATGGTGTGCTCTGGGAAGTATTCCCTCAAAACAGTCATCAATGATCGGTGATCTAATGGGACAAAGGACTCCAGTTCTTCTTCTTGTTGCACTTGCAGTTTTTCTGAATGTAGCGACCCATATAACAATTGATTTCCGGAACGGGCAGAGGCTAAATTGAAACGATTCCGAAAGGCGCGTTGGGTTGCGATCACAGAACATCCGTTCAAAAAGTAGGCCTCATCGGCAAACGTGTTCATTCCAACGCGTGATGACAACTAAACTGTGTCGGGACAAAACTTTAAAGTTCCGTCTCTCGAACGAGATCACTAGACATCAACCGACTGAATTTATGCTGAAGTTATGCTGTCGCACCCTGTACTTTAATCATGACAACTCGTTTGAAAGAATACGAACAGAAGTCGAAACTTATTAGGAATTCCCCTGTATTCTTTCTGTTATTTGTGCCGTATTGCCAACGCCGTCACATTTAAGGCAATAAGGAAACGTTCTATAAAAATAATCTGTTAAATAAATAAAAATTTTATTGCAACAAAATTTTTTTGGAATACTTTATATTATTTTCATTTTAATTGGTAATATTAGAAATAGTTCACAAGAATTCCAGTAAAGACGAGCATAGTCAAGCAGAATGTATTAAAACAAAAATGCTAAATTTCGAGTTTGTGTTCCTTGGAGAATTCATGCACCGTGTATTGAATGACATCAATAATGCATCTAAAACTTTACAAAAATGCTATATCAATTTGTACGAGACACGTAGAGCTTTAGCAGAGACAAATGCAAAGACTTTTTTTTTACATGAGCTCCACACAGGAGGCCCTGAGGGAAATTATTTTTCTCAGGGCCTCCTGTGTGGAGCTTACGTAAAAAAAAAAAGTTCCCTCAGGGCCTCCTGTGTGGAATAAATGTAAAAAAAAAAATCTTTGCATTTGTCTCTGACATAAGCCCTGAGGAAAATACTCTCAGGGTCTATGTCATCTTTGGGGATGCTGTGTGGAGGGTTTTTTAAGGAAAGGAAGGAGAGGAGAGTTCTGGGAAGGAAAAGGGTTTAAGGGGTGGGTCGGTAGGTAGGAGTGGAGTTCAGTGTGTCCTGGTCATCCGAGACCAAGTCCTCCAAGACCTAGACAAACCTCACCCCATGAACCCAGGCACCCCTGCTAAATCACCAAACGTAGCGAACCACTTGGGGGTCAGTACCGGAATATCCATAAGGCAGTGTAGGCAACTGCCTAGGGGCCCCTAGCCGATGCGGGCGAGAAAAAATGACTTGCTTCAATGGTTTGACTCTCAATCAGTAAGCAACTGGGTGCCGGGGTTTTGATCGGCTTAGAAAAGATCTAGATAGGTAGGAAACACTGGTTAAAATATTATAGAGTAACTAGCTGACCTGGCAAACGTTTTCTGCCATATAAATTATTTTTAGTGAATATTTTGGTTTAAATAAAAAATAACGAAAGTATGGTAAGTGTGTGGGGATGGGATCTATAACAAAAAGAGGAATGGAGCGCTTGTTCACTGTAATACACGCACACAAATTGATAAATTAAAATAAATTGTATATAATTATGCACTCACTGCGTAGGAATCGCAGTCGTTCGCTCTGTACCTTCGCGTACCATGAACTGTTAGCACAACTCACAACATCACAGAATGACGTTGTCCTGACCGCGCCGAATCATCATACGATACGCATAAAAATCCATTGAGCTCACTTTCTTGTTTGTTTTTTTTTTTTTACATTAGCTCCACACAGGATGTCATCTTTGAGGATGCTGTGTGGAGGGTTTTTTAATGGAAAGGAAGGAGAAAAAGATATGGGAAGGAAAAAGGTAAGGCCAGGAGTGACGGACGTATGAATCTATTTCTCACACTACGGTGCAAGGAGAATCCGGCTGGAGAGGTCAAAAGGCCTCCCTCAATCAGTCTCCTCCAATCCTCCAGTGGTTGGGCAAACGTATCCGCCACCAAGACCTAGACAAACCTCATCCCATAAACCCGGGCATCCCTGCTAAGTCACCAAACGTAGCGAACCACTTGGGGTGACCTGTGGCAGGGGTGTTGGTTGTCCAATAAATGGTGCTCGGGGCGGCGGTACCCATACCCGCCTCCCAAATTGTTTCGGCTCCTGTAACAATATATTGATAAATATTAATTCAAAATGAGTAATGATGTTCATAATTAATGAATTACCTGTGGCGGTATCTCGTTGTTTAATGTTTATGCAATATCCCTTTCAGAAAATTAGCAGATATTGGAGAGTGTCGTATGAACGGTATGTATCAGCGATGAACTCCAGATTATTGTTTCTTCTTCAAATCACAATTTCCCGTGACGATGTGTTGTCGCCAACCAAGATTCCAGCAACGTCGTCAACAACAGGCGCATTGAATCTACACATTCTCTCCAGCCGGTGTTTTATCAGGATTAATGACAATAGCGTGATTGTCACTTTGCAATTGTGCACGCGTGATATGAAGAATTTCAATAATTCTTTGTGCTCATTCAACAGGGCGTTCAGTTCGCTGGCGATGCGCCTGGCATTCGGCGAATTGAGGTTATTGTAGCCGCAATGTGCATCCACACGATTGATGTCCTCACCGCCCATGAAAAAGATTTAAAGATGTAAAAATTTATGTGGTTCGTTTGGCATTGGCAGCAATGAGCCTCCTTTGTGGTACACTTGGCCTTTGATTTAGAACGTTGAATGGAATTGTTGACCATTTGTCGCAGTATTGTGAACTTTTTCTGTTGCTTCGAACGAAGTCATTTGGAAGCATGAATTGAATGTGCGAATGGACTTCAGGAAAAAGGTTTAGGAAAAGTTTTGAATTTGGATCCGTACCGATGAGCAAGCCGTTCAATGGTTTTGGAGTCGTCCATTAATCACGTGATGTTTTTTTAGCAACTTTTTAACCCCCCCCCTGGTGATATGTGGTGAGGTTTTAGACTAACCCTTCCCCCCCCCCCCCCCGAAATCACGTGTATTTTTTTAGTACAAAGTATTTTGAAATTTTCAGAATATTTTCACGAAAAATAAATACACGTGATATCTCATTATACCCCCCCGTCGTGATTTTTTCCGAACCCCCCCCCCCCTTTCGAGCCTCACGTGATTAATGGACGACCCCTTTGGTGGTGTCTCAATTTCTGGTCGTTGCACTTTTCCTGATGCGCAACACATCCCAGCTGACTCATGTTTGAATTCGAGCGCACGACAATGGGGACATTCTTTGTCCATATGCATATGCACCAATCAGCACTTTCGGATGAGCGGAATATTCAATATCTGGCTCGTAATTGAATGTGATACGAAGGAACGAAGCGGATGTAAATGCTCGATGTACTTAGTTGTTGGCGTTGTCGGTCATTTGCTACGCGTATGTTAGCTACGAACCGGCGCGCTTGTCTCCGTTAAAAATAGTCGTTGTTGATTTTGTTCAGCTCGTGCCTCTTGTGATTGAGATGCATGCACTTGCGCAATGCTCACACACACATTTTCTTTATATTGTTGGATTTTTTCGTCTGTTCTTCCTGTTCTAATATTTCGCATGTTTGTTGCTTTATTCGTTCGATGGCCCAAATGGGTCCCCATGTGTCTTGCTGGCATTGTTCACTGTAACACACATACACAAATAGATAAATTAAAATATACCGTTCAAAATTTTGTACGCACTGCGTTGTGATACAAACGCCGAATGAAATGTCATTACGCGACGCTTCTCATTTCGTTCAGTTTGAAATACGAACGACGCGACGGTTAAATTCGTTCATACAAAAATACTTAATAAAATAAGTACTTATAAATTAATAAAAACAAATCGCGATTAAAAAATGGGAGGGTTGGGGTAGGATGGTGAAAATTTGGTATTGTTGATATTTTTTGAAGGCAAATTAAAAAAAAAACAATTTTATCAAAAAAATAGAAAAAAAAAAATCTGGATAAGGATACCCTAATCACTTGGCGATATAAAATATACTTTAAAACCTATTCTCATAACTACCAAATATACCATAATAAATTCATAAAAATCGGTCTAGCCGTTTCGGAGGAGTGCGACCACAAACACCGTGACTAATTCTTCAGACATAGGGTAAGTTCAGAGATCTCAAGAAAAATGTAGATATCGTCAATGTTGATTCAAATCTGAATGCATTAAATGCACACACTGCTACCTGCTACATGTATTTATTTATTCTATGACCACTTTCATAAGGTTGGCAGTACTGTTTGGCATGACAAAGAGAAAGAGCATTGGGGACCCCGGATTTGTGGGAGTCCCCGATTGACACCGATTCGTTCTCGTTGGATACGTATATAACTCCGACCTTTTTTGTGACCAAATCATTATCACGTGGTTTGTGACGTCAGAGTAATGACCACCAATAGGAATCTTACAATTTCCTCATTTTTTTCCTTTCCTCTATCCTTGTCGATGGTGTGTGACGTCAGAGGACGTAACTACCAATAGGAATCTTACAATTTCCTTATTTTTTACTTTCCTCTATCCTTGTCGATGGTATGTGACCTCAGAGTCATGAAAATTTCATTATGTATGGCTAAATATAAAATAAATAGTGTCGAGACCTGTTCCATACAAAAAGCCCGAAGATATCGATCTAGGTATTAGTTCATTTACGGCAATTTACGGATATGTATGTTGTATGTTGTGTTGTTGTGTTTGTGTTGTGTCATGTTCGAAAAATCGGCGAGACGTCGAGTATAATAAACTGAATTTACATTACGATATACCACGTAAGTTTGATTACCAGATTTAATTAAAAATACTTATTTCATTTAATATTACAGAATTTGAATTTTGTCGTAAACAAACTTCATTTCATTTTGTCCTGTAGGTAATTACGATTTGGTAGTTTTGCGACTGTTTAATTTAACCGCCCCGCCTTTGGGTTATTTTTCAAAAAGTAGGTAAAAAAAATCGGGTTTTTTTTCATTAGATTTCGCAATAACAATACTTGTTTACAAGGTATCAGATAAAAAAAATTCGCACAAGACTCACTTACGATCTTTTTTTGTACTATTTGCAAGTCACAGATTCTCAACATAAGATGTCACCGATTATGTTTTGTAAAAATATTTAATTTTTATCAAGTATATTTTGTATTGAACGTAATATATAGAGATATTTCATAATAAAAACAAAAAAATTATTTTACCATACATTTTATTTTACCATACATTTTATTTTACCATGCATTTTATTTTACCATACATTTTATTTCATTACACTAAAAACATTGGGAGGAATGCAGATCCCGCCAAATGTTGAGGATTTTAATAAAAATGCACTTTCTAGATGGGAAAAGTTGAATGAAAAGAAATTAAGGCGCGCTCGGCAAAATTGAGGGAGATACAGCCGTTTAAAGAATGTATGAAATGACACTTCATGAACCGATACTATCAGCCATTTTGAAAACTAAATTATTACCTTAAAGTTGGTAGCACTCGTAATCATCCTCATCTGTTGTAACATCGTAACATGGTTTATGTAACATGGTCTGTGCCCCTTTATAGCGCCTGCTCACGTCAACGCAAGAAAAACATCCCTGTTTTCAAGTAGTTTAGCGGCTACGCCAGGTGTGTGTAACATGGTTTGTGACCATTATTAATTCTGTTTTTCATAATTACGTGTATATCACACGAAGTTAGCTACAATCGTATCAACCTTCGTTAAAGCAAGTCTGAGATACCAACATTATGGAACAAAATGGCTGACAATATCGGTTAATGAAGTGTCATTTCATACATTCTTTAAACGGCTGTAACTCCCTCAATTTTGCCGAGCGCGCCTTAATTTCTTTTTTATTCAACTTTTCCACACTTTTCCCATCTAGAAAGTGCATTTTTATTAAAATCCTCAACATTTGGCGGGATCTGCATTTCACCCAAAACATTTTTTTGCGTGATAAATTTTGAAACATGGGATGCAAAGCCCTACATCACAGTCAGGACAGTAGTACCTTGTCTCCTTCCTCACTTTTTTCCCTCTTTCATTTACTTTGGAGCAGAAAACAGCACAACGTCTTGCAGCATTCAGTTTGCCTGCGGTAGGGAGAATTACATCAATAAAATGTCTATCAGTTAGACGTAAAGGGTTTGGGTTGCTTGATGGTCTTCCTCCCTTGGATGAAAACTCTGCAGCATGGTAATTTTCTAAATATTGAGAAATTACATTTTCTCTAAATTTAGTGTTATTTGAAACACCACCTTTTTTTTGTACAAAACAAATGCATTCCAGAGTGCTTGCTCCAATAAATGAAAAAACATTTTTTTATAATATTTTTTCCCCTGTTTCCTGGTAACAGGGCGAATTGCCAAATGCTGGTCAGCCCGATCAACTCCCCCCATCGTGAAATTGTATTCGTTTGCCACAGTTGGGCATTGTTTTCCCGATTCAGTTTGCAGCATCGTGCAGCTATGGATAGTAGAGAGAAAAAATACGTCTTTTTTATCTCTCCATCTCATCACCATGATTTTCCCCTTTCTGTAAGCTTTGGTGTATCCACGAGCAACCTTCTTAGGAAAAGCAATAGTTTTGGGTACTCCTTTTCGTCTGAATCTTAGTGTTCCATATGTGTCAGTTTTATTAGTAACTAACAACTCTGCTAGTTCTGGTGATGAGTAAAAATTGTCTGTTGTCAGGCAGTACCCCTTATTGGGCAATGGTCTCATTAGTGACATAACGACTTGGGAGGAGACTGGAAGATGTTTGTAGGTCTGGTCAAAAAGAGTGTTTTTTCCTGTATAAATAATTGTGGACCATATATATCCTGAGGTGGACTCACACAACATGTATGTCTTCACGCCGAATTTCGATCTTTTGGGTGGCATGTACTGTATCCATCCTAGACGTCCTTTGTACAACATCAAACTTTCGTCAATGGTCACATTTTTCTCGGGGGTGTACCCTTGTTGAAATTTTTTTTGCAAGTACTGATAAACAGGCCATATTTTGTTCAGTTTGGGATTCGGGTGGGTCGATTCATTGTATTCAGCATTATTGCTAAAATGCAAAAATTTCTTTAGCAATAAAAACCGCCTATATGAAAGGGTGCGTGCAAAAAACGGAGTCTCAAATATCGGATTTTTTGGACCAGTACATCTTCTCTTCTGGTTTCTTTACCACACTTTGCACTAAAATGATTGCAAAAAATATTCTCATTTCGTTGATCGTTGTTGGATGCCACAAACTTATAAGGCTTGCTGAAGAATGTGGAGTAGAACTGATAAATTGCTCAGCAAATAGGTCTGTTTGGTCCACTATCAGTTGCATCAGTTTTTCATCGAAAGAGTAGTTGAAGAATTCATATTCATCTTTACAATTATTTATTGCTTCAGGAAATCCAGATGTCCAAGTAAATTCAAATGGTGGTTGCAAAATATCTTCTTCAGAATTTATATCCACCCACTCCTGAGCATTTGTAGGAACGTCTTCTTCATCGCTTTCATTTTCATCTGGTGAAGTCGAAAAATCCTCATTTATTGTGGATTCACTTCCGGAGGTACTAATATTTTCATATTCACTTTCACTTGACATATTGGAACATAAAAATCAGTTTTTGATACAACACAAAGTACATAAACGGTATAAAAATGTCACTTATAATATTGTTATAAAAACAGCACCGCGCCGCATAAAAAAGTCACTAATAAATAGTCATGCATTCACATAAAGTTCACCTAAAATACGTAACGTATTTTATTGTTATAATAACTGCGCCGCACAAAAAAGTCACTAATAAATAGTCATGCATTCACATAAAGTTCACTAAAATACTTTATATAATAATATTGTTATAAAGATCGCGCCGCGCCGTAGAATATAAGTCAAACATTTACAACAAGTTCAAAAAACGAAACGTAATAATATTGCGTTTACTTATTTATTACAGCGCCCTTGAGGTGATTTTTCACGAAAACGGCGATTATTATTAATTATTATTATTATTGCGACCGCGCCATGTGCTTGTAGGATCACTGACTAGCGGCGAGACTTGTATGGGAGAATACGAAAACACCCGAACACAACCGTCAGCTTCGGCTTGCCTTGCAACTTAATGTATACAAACGTATCACGGACGTTTTGTGGATTTCGAGTGAAGTTATTTTCTAACCTGAACGTACGGGATACGGCTTGTTGCGTTCGGGCGATGATATAGCGGCCGCATCACGTACGTTCGTATGTGTAGGGCGGTTAAACAGTTTTAAGCGGGCTACAGACCTTCAGTTTTAACTGTACAGTTTAACTGTACAGTTTAACTATACAGTTAAATCGTAGGTCCATACAGCCTACACACATTCAAGTAAAACTGCGAGATCTTTCAGTTTTTATCAACAATGGCCTCCATAGACGACCCTTTAGCCGTTACAGGGCTAAAGATGTATTAAAAGAAACTGGTTATTTTAAATGAAAAATAAAAGATAAATTAAAATTAAATTAATTATTTGTATTAAAAGAGAAATTTGTATCAATTTAATGACTGTATTAAAAGAAACTGAGACAAAACTGACGAAACTGTACAGTTTTCGACTACACACTGTCAGTTTTAACTGTACAGATTTATCTATTCGTATTTTGATTAGATCTCAGTTAAACTGTACAGTTCAACTTTTGTCCTACACACTGAACGATTTATCTGTACAGTTCGACTGTACAGTTAAACTGTACAGTTAAAACTGAAGGTCTGTAGCCCGCATTACTCTGATCTGTGTTTCAAAACTTTCGAAGTTTGTTAAGGAGTGTTATATTTTTATAGTCTGCAAGTGCTCCGAGAAAATCGGCGAGACGACGAGTTTAATAAACTGAAGTTACATTACGATACCATGTAAGTTTGATTACCAGATTTTATTTGACATACTTATTTCATTTAACATTATAGAATTTGACGAGTGTGAAGTTTTTCTTGTGAAGATATTATACAAATTGTTACTATGGCAGAGGTTCAACTGAATTGGAGTATGTGCTGCGGAGTATGTGGCGGAGTATGTATAGTATTGGCTGGAGTATGTGCTGCGGAGTGCTGCGTTGGAGCAATCTCATTCTTTGGATTTGTACAGGCACTATACAACTTTTTTTCGGCGTCAACTCATCGCTGGGCAATTATGCTCAAACGTCTTAAACAATACTTGTCATTAGTTCCGAAAAGAGTATCCGATGTCTCCAGAAAGCTGTGCAATCTATTGCTGAAGATGAGACTCAGATATCACAAGGCCACAGACTTGGAAAAAAAAAGAAAATTCCCTAATGGCAGTATTCTAGGCTGCCATACTAGATTGAATCAATAGTGTCAGTATATTACTACAAAAACCAACTATTGAACTTCGAACGGCAGTCGATCTTTTAAAATCGCTTCTAGATTTTTTACTTTCACAACAAGAATTATTTGACGATTACGAGATGAAGGCAAATGAGAAAACTGATACCAATACAGTGATGAAAATCAGCGTGTGCGAAAAAGGAAAAGACGTCTTGATGACAGATTTGCAGAAGACGTTGTCCACAGAGGAAAAGAGAAGTTAAAAGTTGAAACTTATTTGCCTATACTAGACACGCTGTGTACAGAATTGTCGCGGCGACTAGACGCTTACCAGAAAATTAATTGTTTGTTTGGATTTTTTACAGATTTCTCGACAAAGTCCAACGTTGAAATTAGAGAGGCTTGTACAAAGTTTAGGGAACATTATTCTGAGGACATTGAGCCTGAGTTTACAGACAAGTACAATACAAGTACTTCATCTTACAATTAGGGGATTCATTAAAAGATAAAATTGTTCTTGCCTCTGTAGGATTTAGCCTGTAAGAGCATGAGATAGACTAATCGGTCTCCTTTTTGTGTGGTATTTCGTAGCCTCCTCACTCTTTTCTACTTTAGTTTTCTTTAGGTTTCACTTCTACCACGTGTGAACTGCTCACAATTTTTTTTTCATGGTACGGTAAAGTGAATAATCATTCTGGGTCAATAGTTTTTAATAATCCTATGCACATTCAATTTGTACATAATGAATAATAAGAAAACTTAATTCATTTGTGAATGGCCATCTTATTAAGAAGAAGTCGGAAGTTACAATTTCTTTACAAAAGAGAAATACCTAAAAAGATAAAGTTTTCACAAAGCGAGATGAGATATTCCTACATTATAGTTCCAAAATATATTTTTTAATAAAATTAAGAATAGATACTTACTTTATCATTCCATCATACCAGACCTAAAAAATGATAATAAATATTTGCAAATAAATTTTTTAGAAATAATGCTAACCGTTAATATGTCCATATGAAAAATGTACAAGTAGGTAATAATCAAGGTTTGCAGAAAATGCGTTTAACAAGGATAGTTCATACGGGCCTTTTAAAAAAAAAACTCAGTCTGCTTTCGAAATTTCAAACGCGTGACGAAGCTTGAAGTAAAACACTGGCACTTGTAATGCAGTTAATTCAAATCTCCCAGCGGTGAGCGGAACATGGACCTCAAGCTACGTCACAAATTTTTGCCAATCACCGCCCTACCCCCTCGATGAGCTAACCTTGTTAAACACATTTTCTACGAACCTTGGGTAATAATACCTAGGAAAAATGTGGCAAGGAATCAGAAATAAAATTTATTTATTTATATAACTAAGGGCTATTCAGATACATTGAAATAAAGATAGTAATGGTTATTTCACTTTTATACGGATGTAGGTGTGTATGAAAATTTATTATTTTCTACTAGACTAAGTTTGGACATCGTGCTTTCGGAGTATCTGGGCCTAAGGCTTGGAATAGACTCCCTCCGGAATTAAGATGCATAACAAGCCCAACAGAATTTAGGTCCAAACTAAAAACCTACCTTTTTGGGCTCTCATACCCTTGATTTAAATACACCTATCTGAGAGTATCATACTTGTATTGCCCATGATATATTTTAATCACACTTTTCTTACTGAATTAAAATCACTTGAATCCTTACACATCAATCACATTTAGGAAGATCAAATCCTTGTACTACTGTACCGCCCACCATTAAATGTTGCTTTTACTTTCCTCAATACACTCATTAAAGATTATAATATTATCTATTAGTATTCAAATATTTTTCAGGATTAAATAATATGTGTTCGAATTCTATCTAAATTTCTTTAAATAGACAATAAACAGTGTTATTTTCAAGTGACCTCCCAGGTCGGTATTATTGGTCCTGTATTCATTCATTCTTTGTCAAAACATTGTACATATATTTTCATATCGGTGATCAATGAACCGGTGTATGCAATTTTTAGCCATAAGCCATAAGTTGTTTTTAATTGTTTGTCTAGCTTGTAGTTTTCTAGATCTTAGAAACAAGTTTGTACAGCGCCCTTGAGGTGATTTTTCCAAAAAATGGCACTTTATAAATCATTCATCGGTGTCGGCGGGAGAGGAGCTGTCAAGTGAACACGCCGGGCCGCGGGTACCTTGGTTGACACTGACTCCAAAAATAACAATCGTACCTACATATTGATGAGTAGAAAAGGTAAGTTGATTATAAAGTTGTAGAAGAATACGAAATTATTTTTTTACTTTTTAGTGCATTTTTTGAAGTCGTTTTTTTGTTTTGTTAAAATTTTTGTTTATTTTTTGATTTTTAGTGAGTCTGAAGTACACTAACTAATTCGATTAAGATTCGGCCGAGTATCGTAAATTTGTTCTTCAGAATTGGAGAGTTCCGTTACTTTGTCATGGATCCCATAATCAGAACCTAACCAAACTCTCATCAAACTACCCTTGAAGTACATCCTTTCCAATTAAAAAAGAATCATCGAAATCGGTTGGCGTGATATTGAGTTATTCGTCCATTAGTCGCGCACATACTTGATGCATATTTAAGACTTATATGATTTTCTCATGGATGCCATTGTTAGAACTGGACCAAATTAAAATGGGACCACACGGGAAGCACCAGCTTTCAAATAAAAAAAGAATCATCAATATCGGTTCACCCAGTCGAAAGTTCTGAGGTAACAAACATAAAAAAAATAAAATAAAAAAAATACAGTCGAATTGAGAACCTCCTCCTTTTCGAAGTCGTTTAAAAACCGTTTTGGGTAGATATTTCTCTGTGAAAATGCTCCTCAATTTATTACCTGCATTATTAGTAAAAACTAGAGATGAAACGGATAGTTGTTTGGCCGGATACCGGATATCCGGCGAGCGGCCCATTGTCTTGTTAATTTTGAGAATTAATTCAAAATATTCTTTTTAGTGAGAAGAAGAGCAAGGGGTATATTATGGTGCTTCAATGTCAGTATTTAATAATTTCTGTGTTTTTTACGGTTTTTAGTTCACTATAATGATGATTGTGATTAGTTAATCATGTTAATTTAAGTTTTCGCTACTCTGCGAGGTTTTTGTAAGTTTTTACTGAAAGTTTTTAGTTTAGATATTTACTATTTATGTATTTATCATGAGAATGTATCTCAGGAGAAAATTTTAGTTTTTTGGAAGGCCTTGTGACTTTTTTGTAACTTTTCGACTTTAAATAAAAGCCTAATTATAAGCCATTTTATTGATATTTACCTCACAAAGACTAATGTATTGCATTTTATTATAGGAAATTGTCATTGTTTTTGAATATCCGGTATCCGGCTGGATATTGAGTTACTATCCGGTAAGTCTGCCCATGTCTACTATCCGGTATCCGGCCTATCCGGCCTAAATTTACTATCCGGCCGGATACCGGATAGTAGACATGGGCAGACTCATTCCCAGGAGTGAATCGATTCATTGTGATTCCCTCGGCCTTTTGAATTGATTCATTTTATTCATTCCTTTAATTCCAAAAAAAAAAAAAAACCCTCGCTTATGTTTTATGAGGCTACGAAGCGAAAGAGGAGACCGAAAGGCGTTTGCTCTTTTTAGTGTCGTTATTTTTCGTTTCATCGAGTTTCAAATCACAACGGTGATAAAGAAGTTTTCACTGCGCAAAGCACTCTTCTTAGGGTAAATTATGTTGTTCTGAAAAATCGTAGGTACTAAAAACGACGCGCGACGAGGTTAATGTAATATTTCAATGTGTACTTAGATATTATTTTGCCCAAAAGACAAATTTTTGACAAGAAAAATGTGTTTATATTAGGCTAGCAATTAAATCTTAAAATTAAGCAGTTTTTGTGGTTAACCCCTAAAGTTTTACTAATTTTTATTTATTTATTAAAGTTAAAATTGTTTCACTTCACGTGACCTAAACTTCCCACTACCTTCAGCCTCACAAAATATCCCAATTGGGAATGCCATAGTTTCATTAGCTCCAGACGGGACTTGTGCGGAATTCACATAAAAAACATACTATTATCGCGCTTTCATAGGTATATCCGGACCGGTCACCTGGAATAAGCTTCACTCAAATATATATATTTTAAATGCACCTACCTCAATGGTGAAGTTAATACCATGCGCCGAATACAAACTAATTAAAAGCCCTGGCGACACGCGTCGTATAATTTGTTGCAAAAATATAAAGGAACAAATCGCTCGATTATCATTTATCAGTATCATGGTTCGATAGAGACTGATGTTTTGTTTACGGCTAGAGTAGACAGAGACAGATACCATAATGGGCTCTACACACGACACTGCATGCTGGCCAGCAGGCAGTGACTGCAGAGAGCGTGGAGTTGAGCGAACTAGCGCTGTCTCGTTCTAGCGGCCCTTTAGCAAACGAGACAGCGCTAGTTCGAAAAAACAAAACGATGTTTATCTATATTATTGTTTTTTTATGGGATCTACATACGACACTAAATGTAGTGACTGCGGCAGTGACTGCAGAGAGTGTGGGTTTGAGCGAACTAGCGCTGTCTCGTTCTAGCGGCCCTTTAGCAAACGAGAAAAAAACTCTCTGCAGTCACTGCATTTAGTGTCGTGTGTAGATCCCATAAAAAAACAATAATATAGATAAACGTCGTTTTGTTTCTACAAGCATTGCATCACAATTTACACACGTGTGAGGGAGAAAAAACATAGGATTAACTTTCGCTTTTAGTCTTTTTATTAACGTTCAGGGCCCGAAGTGGGAAGTTTCACCCTAAGATGACGGCTTGGCCGCGCGGGGACTAACGACGAACCGATTCTCTGCGGGCATCAAGAAATGAATTAGGAACTTCTGACTAATAAGTGTCTTTTGTCTTGCTGTGACTTGAATAACTTGCATTCCGCGGACCGGCCGGATCGACTCGACACGTGGGACGCGACTCTCGGAGCTCAGAATTATTTGGATCTTGGCTGATTCGCTTGTCTGTTGGTGGTTTTGTCACTTGGATTGGGGACGGGGACTCTGGCCTACGGGGTTTTTTGTAGGTATAAGATTTACTGCGCGGGATACTACACAGTACACGTGATAGGCAATTTCGCGGCGCGCATCGCCTGTAGTAGGTGTACCTATCCGCGCAACAAATATCCAGAATAATATTTAATTTAATTCCTACGAAACATTACAATATTTAAAGAGTACATTATTATTTTCTTACCTCAATATAACATAAAATATTTAACTGTAAAATAAATTAATCGAAATAAAAATAAATATGGTGCTGTTAAAAAATCGTAAGATGCATGCCAAGGGTACGGAATAAAGATTTAATTCCTTTTGAAAATGAGAATTAGATCGAGTGTGTTACAAGATTGAAATTATTCATTTAATTCAGTCATTTAATTTTGCCCACGTCTACCGGATAGTTACCGGATATCCGTTTCATCTCTAGTAAAAACCACAATGACCATGATCCCAGTGGAAAAGCTATCCACATGAATTTTTCTAAGCTAAGTGGGTAATGCATGCAAGTGGTTCCGTATAACACAAATTCACTTGGTACTTACAAGTCACCACTGAGAATAGTCTCCAGATGAAGTGGGCATCCAATAAAATACGGAAGTTGATCTCCTCCTGAAAGATTTGTAACTTTCTGAATCAACCAACCATAGTTGGGGGCCGTTCAAGTATTAGGTAACGCACTTGGGGGGGGAGGGGGGGTCTGGTGAAACGTTACGGCGCGTTACGGGTGGGGGGGGCGGGGGGGTTCGAAGGACGCGTTACGTAACATGTTTTTCTTTATTTTAATAAAAAACTAAGCAATTGAAATCTTCCAAGTTGGCACGCCTTTTAGTTTATGTTGTACGGGGAATTCCTCGACTATTGTGCGACATTTTTATTTTATTTTCGTTGTCAGTATTCGTTAGTGTTTTAAACACGAAATACGCATAAACACAATTTGCTGTAGTCAGTGTTGTTAATGTGAGTTTTTAGAAATTATAATGTCTTCCAAACCGGGAGATTTACATCATCAGCTGTTATTGGCCTATAAAGGCTCTCATGCTGACTTGCCAGCGCAGCGCAACCAAAAAATGCCAACCAAATTTGGAAGACAGCAAAAGAAAAATAAAAAAAATGAAAAATTTATGCAACATATGAATGATGTTATATGAGAGTTTTTAGTAAGAACAACGCTTTTTAGTTATTACACACAGGTTAGTTTACTGCTAAAATATAATAATAATACCTAAAGCTAGGTTTCGTAGTACATGCATAGTTACACTCAGAACATGAAAAAGGTTTTCTTCACTTGGAATCGTTCTGTGTATTTTTTAATCTCCCTTTCGAGAACTTGAAAAGCCACGCTGGGTCAAAAAAATAGTTTTATCTGCTGAAGGTAAACATATGATTTTTCGTGCCTCTTTGTAGAACACTAATAGTTGCAGTAGAAACATGTAAGTAGTTTTGTAGCACTGTGAGTCAGCAAATGATTTCTAAGAAGTTCCTTTGTACAACATGAATAATTGCAGTCGGGACACGAAAAAGGTTTTGGTCCAGTGTGGGTAAACATGTGAATTTTTAGATACCGTTTTGTAGCGCCTGAATAGTCGCACTCGGGACAAGTAAAAGGTTTTTCATCACTCTGAATTAGCAAGTGCCGTTTTATTTATTTTTTCGAGAAGAAGAATAGTTGCAGTCAGGGCATGAAATGGATTTTTCACCACTGTGAGTAAACATGTGATTTTTTTATTTCTCTGAATAGTTACAGTTTGAACATGAAAAATGCTTTTCTCCACAATGAGTGGAGACAGCAACTGAATTGTTGGATATCCCTTTTAAGAACACAAATAGTTGCAGTCAGGACATGTAAAAAGTTTTCTCTTCTGTAAATCGCACGGTGGATTTATAAATTGTCCTTTTGAGAACTTGTATAACTGCATTCTGGACAGGAAAATGGTTTTTGTCCACTGTGCGTTAACGTGTGATTTTTGGTGACTCTTTGTAGAACATGAATAGTGCAGCAGAAACATGTAAAAGGTTTTATATCACTTTGAGTTAGCAAATGATTTCCTTTGCAGTACATGAATAATTGCAGTCGGGACATGAAAAAGGTTTTTGTCCAGTGTAGTTCAACACGTGAACTTTTGGATACCGTCGTGTAGCCCATGAATAGTCGCAATCGGGACAAGAAAAAGGTTTTTCGTCACTGTGAGTTAGCAAGTGCTGTTTTCGTTATTTTTTTTCGAGAAGTAGAATAGTTGCAGTCAGGACATGAAATGGATTTTTCTCCATTGTGGGTAAACATGGGTAATTTTTAGATTTCTCTTCGTAGTACATGAATAGTTGCAGTCGGAACATGAAAACGGTTCTTCTACACTGTGAGTCAGCAAGTGGCTTCTTAGATATCTCTTTAGAGGACACGAATAGTTGCAGACAGGTCATGAAAATGGTTTTTATCTTCTGTGAATCATACTGTTGATTTTTAAATCTTCCCTTTGAGAACTTGTATAACTGCATTCGGGACGTGGAAAAGATTTAACTCCACTATAAGTCAGCTTGTGAATCATAGTGGAGTAAAGTGTTGCTCCACAGGGAAAATTACTTTCCTCAGGGCCTCCTCACTAAAGCTAATGTAAAAGAAAGTATGTGTTGTAAAACCATGTAGGTTTATTCTAGGTAAGACAGTGTTAAATTGTGGAGATCTGGAAGGAATACAAGGCCGATAAAAATAATAATATTCTCAATTTTTTTCATAAATGACAATATGAATAAATAAAATGCATATAATGTATCGCGAGTTAGAAATCTCTTGTTTTATTTATTACCGCAAACGCGATAAAATCAAGAAAAAGGGTATTTAAGCGACATTTCAGTACGTTGCGCAACTTAATTGTGACTTTCAGGTAAAAATTGTTACTTGGGTGTTACGTAACGCTTAGGGGGGGGGGGGGGGTTGAACAGGAAAACGTTACGGCTCGTTACATGGGGGGGAGGGGGGGTCAAAAATCTTCGAAAATTGCGTTACGTAATACTTGAACGCTCCCTTGTCCAAATTAATTAATTAACCATCTTTGTTCCAAATTAAAATACATAACATGAATGTTAGCAATTTATTGACTAAACATAGCGAAGAACTGATTTAATTTAACCGTTTGGCATTTCATCTGTCCGTAAATTTGTTTGTACGTTCCATTTCAAGTTTCGAAAATCTGCTGTATCCACTTTATTATTCAAGCAAGCTCTACTTTGACAAGATAACTTAACTTTGGCAGAGCTTTTCAATATTATGGTAGGAGTAGGTAATGCGGTTCCATGTCAACTCAGAATAAAATCAACACCTCTTTCAAAAAACAATTTCCTTTGGCACGCTTGTTGGGGTTGCCATAGTTCCACAGGCACCGAGATTATTGAGGGACTGACACTAATGTGCGGTATTCGCAATTTTCGTAAGTCTTTTTATATCTCTGTTGCATTGGCGATCCGTGAATTTTCAGTGAGCTAGAGCGCTAAGATTGAAAAATATGACGTTATTGATGTTGTTGTAGCTAAAAATGAACTTTTTTATGAAGTTCTTCAGGATTCTTTCAGTATGTTCTTCTACTGAAAGAATTCATTTCAAAAGTAGAATTTTGAAAAAAAAATCAGTGATAAGATAGTTTTACCTACCAATAAAACTTACATTATGTACAAGGTGGGGCAAAAGTAATCATCCGATGTTTTTTTGCTGTAATTTTTTTATTAAATGGAAAACTTTGGTTCTGGTTGTGAAATTTGTTTATTTAATCCATTAGAATTTATTCCATCATGTCGAGAAAATGATATCGGCCAAGTGACCGCCGCCAGAGTTGATGACCATACGGGCCCGTTTTATGGCATTTTCCATCACTCTCGCCAGAACTTTGGGCGACAGGTTCTCGAATTCTTGGCGAATATTCTCCTTAAGGGCTTCAAGAGTCTGAGACTTGATGACGTAAACCCGAGACTTAAAAAAAAACCATAAAAAGAAGTCTGGAACGGTTAAATAGGGTGATCTGGCCGGCCAGTGCAAATCACCAAAACGAGAGATTAGGCGACCCAGAAATTCTTCCTTCAGAATATCGGTTGTGGCTCGAGCAGTGTACGCCGTTGCACCGTCCTGTTGTAACCACATGTTCTCCAGTCCCAATCCATCCAATTGAGGAAGAAAAAAAATCAGTAATCATGGCTCTGTAGCGCGCGCTGTCCACAGTCGTCGTTAGGCCCACGGCGTTCTAAAAAAAAATGGCCCGATGACTCCTCCAGCGTAAACAGCACACCACGCAGTAACTTTGAGCGGGTGTAATGGCTTTTCGTGGGTGATAATCGGATTTTTGGTGCCTCGGAAATGATTATTTTGTTTATTCACGTAACCGCTATTATGGAAATGAAAATTGTCATGAACGATGAATCATGACAATTTTCGATGAAAAATCGTCCACCTTTTCGTTGAGATTTAGGATGACTAGAGGGTAGGTTATCTGCGTTTGGCGGTCAACAGCTAACAGCTGATGCACTGTCTGCACTTTGTAAGGGAACATCTTCAAATCTTTCACCAAAATTCTGCGTTGGGACCTCCGGCTAATGCCCAATTGCGTGGCACGTCGTCTGGTCGATGTTCTGGGCTCATGTTCGACATCTTGGGCAACAGCAGCGATATTCTCAGCAGAACGGCTGCTCCGGGGCAGGCCAGCCTTGGGAACATCTCGTCTTGTCCCAGTCTCTTCAAGGCGAGTGGCCAAACGCCGCAGTGTTTGTCCAGTTGGTGTTGGACGGCCAGGAAATCTGCGACGAAATTCACGCTGCGCCAACACAACCGACGAATTGTTGCGCAAAATATGGGACCAATTATTCCGCGTTCTTGCGGAGTAAACCGATTCATGACTTGCCGATTTGTATTTTGCGTTTGTTTACTTCACAAATGTCAAAACCGAATTGACATTTGTCGCCATTTGCAAAAGTTATAGCGTTTTCCAATAGGATGATTACTTTTGCCCCACCTTGTACCTAACCTCATTTAAAACCTTGATTGAGAGAAGCATTCTTAATCCCTTTTGGCGTGGCCTTCTCCGCTCTTTTTAGTACCTTGTGTCTGTCAAGTGGGCACCAGATGCTATACAAAAGTATATCACATAACTTTGTTTTTATGGCATTTGTCATTAGTTCTCACCAGGCAGTGATTGCCTGGGCCGGTGAGGAGTAAGTACTGCCAGCACTTGACATTGCTTTTTCCTTGACATTGCTGTGGAGTGGTTATTGTGTTTGGGACCAAGCTCCATTCAACCTTAGGTCGTCTAGTTGCGCACCCCATCCCCAGTCCGAGGTGTCGGTCGTGAGGGTGCGACGAATTGCTGCTTGATACATTGGTGACCACGTCCGCAGGAACCTGCTCCACCACCTCAGCTCCTCTATCGCAGCTCGAGGTATGGGATGAAGTCTTCTGGGTTTGAATGCAGGTAGCTTGCGGTAAACTAGCAAAATTGAGGGTACCCAAGAGGCTCTGGGCCTGCTCAAGTGACCATCTTCCTAGATTAATATATATATTGCTTCAGTAACCTTGTTATTTTCACTCTTTTATCATGCGGGAGACCTTTTAAGTCATCCCTTGAATTCCACATTATTCCCAAATATTCAATTTTATGAACAGGACATAGAGTGGATTTCGTGAACTGTACTATCCATCCCAGAGTTTGTAACTTTGAGAAAGTTTCAAATGTATGTATTTTTAAAATATTTTCATTCTGATGTACTATCAAAATATCATCTAAGTAGACAATAGCAGTCAGTAGCGGAGCCTCTGAGACTCCACGTCCATACTTAAAGGTTAAACACCACCATTTATGTTTTCTTAGTACCTACTTGACGACCTCCGTAGTCCAGTGGCTAAGACTCTTGACTCACATTCCGGAGGTCGCGGGTTCGAACCCGGCATGCGCAAATAAATTTTATTTGATTAATTTGTGTAATTTCACAATTAATTCATTTAAAATAATATATAGTATATTTGCGGCATGTTCCAGAGTGGAAGATACTATCAGTATCGCCCTGGTGTAAGACCACCATTCAGAATTGAAACGTTGCTTGAAAATGGCTTTAGCCGTGTTTAGTGACCAGATCTGAATAGCCAGGTACTTTCCAACCTCCCTCTTCCCCACCTCCTTCCCCTCCCCACTACCTTCAGCCTCACAACATACCCCAATTGGGGATGCCATAGTCTCACTGGCTCCAGACGGGAGCAGTTGAGATTCTTGTGCGGATTCACTGTAAAAAAAAAAAAAAAAAAAAAGTAGGAAATTTCAAAATTTCATACTGGTGTACCAGACTTACTTCCCAGTATTATTTTATAGCATACTAGTTGGTTCCCGGCATGCGTTGCTTTGCCATTTAATAAAGAAATTGATTCTTCCTGCGTGTCCTTTCCCATTTGTCCCATTCCCCTTCCGCCTCCCCTTCCTCTCCCGCGTCCCCTTACCCTCTCGCGTTCCCACTCCGCCTCCTCCACCTTCCCTCTCCTCACTCCACTTCCCCTTTCCCCCGCCCCGCGAACCCCCTTCCCGAGTTCTCCTCCCTCCCTCATTCCATATATTCAGTCCCGGTACATTTAGTTTTCAAACAAATCGCGAGCCACCTATTGCATTTTTTGAATACAAATTTCATAATGCCAGAGCTCTCCAGTAGTTTTATACAAGCCTTTTCCTGACAATAATGAACACAAAAAAAATCCAATTTGTTGCAGTCGTTTGGAAGTTATGCGCGTAAATACATTTCGACGATTCATTTTTATTTATATGGATAGACATAAAAGATTTAATAATGAGGTGTGTAGAATCAAATGCAGCATTCTCCACTTTTTCTCAAAAATGGACTAATGATGCAATTTTGTTAATGATTCACTCTTTTACCTAGAAAAGCAGTTATTTGGCATTAAAACCAACTCTTTATGCTTTAAAAATCCATTTTAAAAACTGCGTTAGTATCAAAGGCAGCAATCTCCAACGCACTTAAGAAACAAAACCAGCATTCTCCAATTTGACCAATGGTAAGCCTCCATTTGATCACGTGACAACATGGCCGCCCATACAAAATTGTATAGTCGTGTGTTGAATCTGTCGCTCTAATTTTACTGTTTTAAATAGTTCGGAGTGAATTTAGAAATAAAAACAAGATGCCAGTGTGATTATGGACTCTCATCCTTCATCCGTGCCCAAGAAAAACGCAAGGAAGAAGTCAAGGAATCCAGAAAAATGGAAAGCAAAAGTAGTCAAAATTCTAAGATGAGCTGTCATAAAATACCGTTTATTTCAGAGGCGTGGAGTGGCAAAAGATTTTTTTAGGTGTGAATTAAAATTCATAAATTAAATTAATATGCATAGACATGTTTTACTTTTATAATTAAATCTAGGATTCATAGCCTTGCACATAAACATTCCGAACTACATGTTTAGTGTTGAAAATTTTGCGAGTTTCAAGCCAATTTTGATCGAAATAATTAACCTTCATTATTTTTCTTCTTTTTTTTTTAAATTTTCTCTGTTAATTTTATTATTTTTTTAAAGTGAAAGTGAAAGCTTCTTTAGCACCGTTGTGATTTGAAACTCGATGAAACAAAAAAGCGACACTAAAAATAGACAAACGCATACATCTATAGGATTAAGGCTGCGAAAGAATAAGATAATAATTGATCTCCTCTTCGTGCAGTGCTTGTCCCCACTCTTGTCTACTTTAGTTTTCTGCAGGTTTCATTTGTACCGCGTGCGAACTGCACACTTGTATTTTTTTACATTAGCTCCACACAGGAGGCCCTGAGGAAAATAATTCCACTCAGGGCCTTTGTCATCTTTGGGGATACTGTGAAGGGTCTTTTTAGTAAAAGAAGGCGAGAAGGTTCTGGGAAGGAAAATGGTATTACGGGTGGGTAGGAATCTGGGGGTCAGTGTGTCCAGTGACGGATGTATAAATCCATCCCTCCCACTGCTATGTTTCGAGAGATCACAGCTGGAGAAGTCAAAGGGACTCCCACAACTATTCTCTCCCGATCCGGCCTGCAATCCAGCAGGTGGGCAGACGCATCCGCCGCCAAGACCCGGACAAACCTCACTCCATAAACCCGGGCATCCCAGCTAAGTCACTAAACGTAGCGAACCACTTGAACAGAGGTTTTCGTTATTTGTTTTTGGGGTGTTATGCCATGTTGCGCTACCTCCTTCTTTAGCCAAAGTGCCAAAGCAAATGTTTGGGACAGCGTTGCAGTGTCCGAAACTTTGGCTAAAGAAGGAGGTAGCACTACACGGCATAACACCCCAATAACAAATAACGAAAATACTTTTGGCTGTGAAAATCTAAAGTCATATCTATGGCAGAGGTAGATATTGTTTATCCAATAAATGGTTCCCGGGGTGGCGGTACCCATACACACCTCCCAAATTCAATACTGTATGAGTACATTACAAAACCTATTATGTAGCATAGGCTTTATTTAAAACCTATATAGTGAGATAAACATTACCATTTTGCAGCCAAATCGACGTTTCTTACCAATATTCGTGTGAAATTCTCAGTTCAAATCTCCCGCCAATGTCACCTGGCAGTCCCACAAGAATCCGCTAGGCGGCGTTGCCAGCACGGCGTGGGGACGCCAATGATTATGCGTCATTAGCATTTATTTTTGCTAAAGTCAAACACGTTTGATTGTACAAAATACCCTAGAAGTAGCTTTCATACAGCATTTTGTGCAAAAATTTTAATTTCGACAACATTTTAACAGTGATACTGTTCGAGTCCCGAAATTGAATTCCAGTTTTGTGTGTTTTTTGTTTTTGTGATTGTTCCTTTGTTATGTCGAACTCGGAAAGTTCAGATTGTGGGGAAGCCGGGATTTCGAGGGCGGAAATCATGAAGGTTATCCATACGGACACGCGGGGGAAACGTTCGAGGGTCGGCGGTGATGCCAAGAGGCAGAAGATCGGTGAGCCAACTCTCGGCGACCCACGAATTGACGTGCTAACGAAGCAGATGTCCCAGATGCAGGAGATGTTGCATCTGTTGTTGGAGAAGCGGTCGGATGCTCCTATCCGTGACGCCTCGGACGATGAGGACAGCATCTCCCTGGACACCCCCGCGTCGCTCCGGGAGGAATTGGCGAAGGAAGCCGACAGAGATGAAGGGATGGGTCTCACCTGCCCTCTGCCGTCTCGCGCCTTGGATCTCGGGGAGTGGACAACGGAGCTGAAACAGCCGAAGATACCGTCGGCCGACCCAGGGAGGGTGAAAAGAGTGGAGCTCCTTCAGCATCTGGGGACGGCAAATTGGAATAATGTCCGCTACCTTGAGATCCAAAAGTCATATGCCGCAACCCCTCTCTTCTCAATGTTGGCTTTAAACCCGGAATTGAAGCGTGTAGCCCAGGAGGAATCGGCCAGCACGTCAACGGACTCCTTCTGCGGATCCCTGTCCAATGCCCTTTCGCTGCACGCAGATCTCCTGAAGGCCTCCCTGCAGGAGCTCGTCAACTGGAGCGCGGAACCGGGCACGAAGCTGAGCACTTCCACTCTGTATGAGAAAGTACAGTCTCTCTTCGCTACAGGATCTGAATCCCAGAAGGTGTCCAAAGATATAATGCAGATGGTCTGCGGAAAACGGGCAGCCCACATCGAGCACCGAAGAGAGAGGGTGTTGCAGGGCATCAGTGACGGGTACGTCAGAGACGCCATGCGAAAGATACCCCCTACATCAGAGTATCTCTTCGACCCGAGCATCCTGTCGGCGCAGCTGGATAAGTTGGGAGGAGTGAAGAAGTGCTTCGCTCCTCAGCCTAGCACATCGCGCCCTGCTCCTCCCGTTAAACCCAGTCCGTTATATCCAGCGCAGAACTTGCAGCCCTTTCGTCCCAAGATGCTGCAGGGGAGGACCATCGCAAGAAGGGAACAGCCAGAGAACCGAGGTCAGGAACCAGCCCGTAGAACGGCTAAAGCTTTCACTCGCCGAGACAGGTTCAGGCCCAAGGAAAGGGCAGGGAAGTCGGATCGTAAGAGGTTTTAACCCAGGCCCCTCTTTTCAGGGGGGTCAGTTGCGCTCATTCGCAGGTAAGTGGAGGAACCTTGGCGCTCCTACTATCATCCTTAAGATGTTAGAGGGCTACCGGATTCCATTTTCTTCAAAACCTCCACTGAATAATAATATTGAATTATCTAATTCCCCGTTCGCTACTAAGACTTCCGTGGCAATGACGGAACAAATTGAAAAACTCAAGGCCCTTAAAGTTTTAGAGTCGGCACCTGCCACTCCCTCATTTATTTCTAACATGTTTCTCGTCCCCAAGTCAGATGGTTCAAAGAGACCGGTCTTTAACTTAAAGTATTTAAACAACTTTTTGACTATTAGTAAATTTCGTCTGGTAAACGTTTATCGAGTTCCTACTTTTCTACAACCGAATGACTGGATGGTTAAAGTGGACCTAACGCACGCTTATTTCCATGTGCCTGTGAGTGAGCAGCATAGATGCTTCCTTAGACTTATCTATAGGAATGAACTCTTGCAGATGACATCCCTCCCCTTTGGCCTAGCCACCTCACCTAAGGCATTCGCAACCATCACTAACTGGGTAGCGCAGGAACTGCGGAAGAGAGGGATGAGAATTTTAGTATATTTGGATGATTTTTTGTTAGTAAACCAATGCCTGCTTACTTTAAAACGCCAATCTAGCGAAATGGTGGAGTTTTTACAAGACTTGGGATGGCAAATACAGTTTGATAAGTCAATACTAGAACCATCACAACAAGTCCAATTTCTTGGTATCAGCTGGAATACTGTAACCAACGAAAAGTCTCTCCCTCAGAACAAGGTTTTAGCCCTAACTTATCTGTTAAAGGGTTTGATTCAGACAGGAAGGTGGTCTCTAAATAAGGGGCGCAGCCTCTTGGGTTCTTTGAATTTTGCTAGTTTTGCAGTTCCAAGAGGCAGACTCAACAGCCGGTTTATACAGAAAGGGTGTCTAGGACTCAGACACTACCACCCTTGGAAGTCATCACCGATTCCTGCAGCTGCCGCTCGGGAATTGAGATGGTGGGTTCGATCGCTCACCCTGACGTCACCCATACATCTCCCGCTGTTTGAGCATTACCTGACAACCGATGCCTCGGATCAGGGCTGGGGTGCCCAGCTAGATGAGAGACTTCTCAGTGGTGTGTGGACGGAAGATCAGCTGAATCTTCACTCCAATCTAAAGGAGATGCTCGCCATGTTGGCTGCCTTGTCTCCTCACGCGCTCGAGCTATCCGGCTCGGGTCTTCTGATCCAGTCGGATAACAAGTCTGTCGTATCTTACCTCCGCAAGGAGGGGGGTACCAGGTCAACTCAACTCCTGAGCTATACACGACTAGTGCTAGATGTTTTGGACAAACACTGTATCTCCATGACAGCACAATACTTACCAGGTCGTTTCAATGAAGTAGCGGACTGTCTATCTCGTCATTGTGCTGTACCCGAATGGCACTTACTACCCTCTTTTACAGAGGTAGCGTTCAGAAAATGGGGACGACCCGAGATAGACTAAGACAGCACACGTGGTTCACAGGTATGTTTCTCTTGATTTTCAGGACGACAACGCAGACTACCACAACGCTTGGAGCAGGGACTGGGACTATCAGCTGGCCTGGATCTTCCCTCCCCCGTGCCTCTTGCCGAGGGTTCTTTGCCACTTGAACAGAGCAAAGGGATTATACCTGGTAGTGGCTCCTCGTTGGGAGAGGGCATTTTGGAGAGCGGATCTGAAGGGTCGGGCCTTAGGTCCACCTCTCACGATTCACAAGTTAGAAGAAGCACTGATAGACACCAGGACCAACAACCCTCCTCCTCAAGTAGAATCCTTCGTTCTGGAGATCTGGCTTTGTGGGGGTGGGATAAAAACCTAAGAAGTTGGTCAACTCAGCAGAAGGAACTTCTTAGATCCGGGTGGAGAAGTTCTACCCTTCGTACTTATGCCCCGGCATGGCGGAGGTGGCAACACTGGGCGTCCGAGAATCAGCTCGATGCCATACGTCCCAAAGCTGAAGACCTAGCCAGGTTCCTAGCCGACCTACACCTCAGAGAAAAGCTATCGCTGAGTACAATCTTGGTCCACAAGTCAGTGGTGTGTACCTTAGGCTCTCCAGAGGACAATAGAAAGCTGAACTCCAATCCTATAGTGAAAAAGATATTAAAAGGGATATCTTTAGCCAGACTGAAGCCTTCGAAGCCCCCTATTTGGGACCCGAGAATCGTGTCATCATGGCTGGAGAAAAATTTGCCTCAACACATAACTCTCTTTGAAGCATCAAGGAGAGCAGCCACAATCCTGCTTTTGGCATCAGGGCGCCGGGTTCATGATCTCACTTTGCTCCACTGCACAGCTGAAAGACTGTCAGTGGACAGTGAAGGCATCTCCATCTGGCCAGTGTTTGGTGCCAAGACAGATTCGGCAGACTGGCAGCAATCGGGGTGGAAGCTGGCTCGTTCTGAGACAAGGAACATAGACCCCGTCTATTCGACAGAGAAAGTCATTGAACTGTCAAGGGAACGGAGAGCTCAGGTGATATTACCTAATCTATTTATCACAACTTGTGGGACGGCGAAGGCAGCCTCCAGGGCAGTAATTGCTGGTTGGATTAGGACAGTTCTCAGAGACGCCGGCGTAGAGGATCCACCTGGCAGCATCCGCTCAGCGGTGGCATCCCTGAACTGGTTGCAGAAATATAAGCTAGACGACATACTGTCGCGTGGCAACTGGAGAACTCCCAATACCTTTGCTAAGTTCTACAGAAGGGAAATTGCAGAATCAGCTGGCCGAACCAACGATGACCCATCGGTTGCTAATCTTTTTCAACCTCTGTAACTGGTTAGCTGATTTCTAAAAATCTTGCCCCTATTTTCTAGCATATAAATATTGTATTTGATTCACATTAGCATCATGTCACCAGGCGATAACAAACAATATCTCACTATATAGGTTTTAAATAAAGCCTATGCTACATAATGAAAAAGTTTTACCTTACAATAAAACTTATATTATGTACTTAGCTTTATTTAAAACCTAGGCAAGGGCTGCCTGATGAGATCTAATGACGCATAATCATTGGCGTCCCCACGCCGTGCTGGCAACGCCGCCTAGCGGATTCTTGTGGGACTGCCAGGTGACATTGGCGGGAGATTTGAACTGAGAATTTCACACGAATATTGGTAAGAAACGTCGATTTGGCTGCAAAATGGTAATGTTTATCTCACTATATAGGTTTTAAATAAAGCTAAGTACATAATATAAGTTTTATTGTAAGGTAAAACTTTTTCATTTTTATTTTAATTATACTAAAATTAAAATCATAATAATAATCACGAACTTCCCTGTGATTTGGTCGGTCCATTATTGTGACGTCATATTTATTTGTCAGTATCAAAGTCAGCTTTCTCCACACGTGTGAGAAACAAAAGCAGCATTCTCCTTAGGTGAGTATCAAATGCAGCAATCTCCATAATTAAATCCGTTATAACTAATCAATCAATACAATAAACAAATTCTACTTTGGAAATTATAATAGATAAGCAGTTTCCCCTTTTGAATAAAATTATAAACTTATAAATACGTGAGAATTGTTGAAATGAAACGTTTTTTTTGGTTTTCTCAAAATAACGCTTTTTGGAGAATGCTGCCTTTGATTCTATACCCCTCAAATAAAACACAGTAATATTGATTAAATAATATTTATCAATTTGGGAGGCGGGAATGGGTACCGCCGCCCCAGGGACCTTTATTGGATAACCAACACCTCTGCCATAGGTTACCCCAAGTGGTTCGCTACGTTTGGTGATTAAGCAGGGGTGCCCGGGTTCATGGGGTGAGTTTTGTCTAGGTCATGGAGGCGGATGACTAGGACATACTGAACCCCAGATTCCCACCCACCCCTAAACCTTTTTCCTTCCCAGAACTCTCCTCTCCTTCCTTTCCTTAAAAAACCCTCCACACAGCATCCCCAAAGATGACATAGGCCCTGAGGGAAATTATTTTCCTCAGGGCCTCCTGTGTGGAGCTCATGTAAAAAAATATATATATATATATGATGAGCATTTGAACATAACTTTCCTCATTATCTCAAAACTTAGTATTTGGAGATGTTTGACTAATCAACTGGATTATCAATATTTACAGATTACATGATTTAGTGCGTACAGAGAAAAAAACATGTCTTAAGGTTTAGATAACAAAAAAATGCCTGTAGATATAAAGGCTAATTTAAGTGTACATATATATTATAACATGTAAGATTTTATCTTATCTTCCCCTAATCATTAGAGATTGGAAGAGATCCTTGTTCACTTCACTTTCTCACTCAACTTTTGACTCTCTCTTGATACACTCGTCCATCTAGAAATGTAGTAGCAGTTACTTCTTTGATTCACAGCTTTTAGACCATTATCCAAGACCTTTGAAATGCTTTTCATCCATCCGTGTGTATCCGTTTTGTAGAATAGTAAATCATATTGTATTTGTATTCCAGGCCACCACCGGCAGTGAGGGCAAGCGCTCCAAGCGTTCCAAGAAGGGCTCCGTGACCAGCAACGGAGAGACCTCTCAGTGAGATACCACCGACGGTGTGGACCAGGACCACAGCATCGAGATACCAACCAAGCTCAATTCTCAGGTAAACTTCTTCAATCTATTGTCCAACCAACCCATGAACAGAGTACTACACCCCTTTCTAAAAGCTAAGAATTGAATCAGAATTCCAACCGTAAACACCCACTTGAAAGTTGTCTATTTTAACCCCTCAGGCTAATTTGTTCACTTTTCGGAACAACTAACAGGTCTCATAAAAATCATTGTGTCTCCCTTATTATCATAGTGAGAAATATGATTTAAACAGTATTGGAAAAACTAACTAACTAACCATCACGCCGTTTCCCCGTAGGGGTAGGCAGAGAGGACGGACCGCCAAACAACTCGATCTTGGCACACACCCCTTGCCTCGTTCACATTCATACATCACAAACAAACAAATAGTTTTGATTTTAATGTATAAGATTTGTCTAATAAAATGTGTTTTCTTTGTTTGTTTTTAATGACCAGTAATTTAAGTTAGAAATAAAGGAAAATTAGGCATATTTAAAATTTTTGCATTTAAAACTTTTATGTGTAAAAAATTACACGGTTTTATTACTAACTAGCTGGTCCCGGCATGCGTTGCTATACCTTTTAATAAAGAAATTGTTTCTCCCTGAGTGTCCTTTCCCATTCGTCCCGTTCCCCTTCCGCCTCCCCTTCTTCTCCTGCGTCCTCTTCCCCTCTCGCGTTCCCACTCCGTCACCTCCACCTTCTCTCTCCCCACTCCACTCTCCCCCCTCTTCCCCCGTCCCTGGAACCCCTCCCGAGTCCCCTCCCCCCTCACACGTCCCCTTCCCCTCCCGCATTCCCCTTCCACCTTCCCCGCCTTCCCTCTTCCCTTTCCCGCTCCCTTGCCAACCCTCCTCCCGCGTTCCATATATTCAATCCCAGTACATTCAGTTTTTAAACAGCCCACGTGCCACCTTTTACAATTTTTATTCAAATTTCCATTTTTCATGTAATATTAAATTTGGTACCTAACATAGGTACCTATTTAAAATATCTAAAATTCTTGATTCGATTCAAAATATTA